>RZGK01000011.1:1200000-1758383 GCA_004011705.1 Ascochyta lentis
GCGGAGTTGTACTCTCCTGTGCAGCAATCTTCAGGCTTGTTGTTTTTCGCACATGCTGAGAAACAGGGATTGAAAGATGGTCGTTCAATGTTGTCGTCCGGGTACGGGTATACGCCGTCGCCGGGCTTGTCTGGGGGCGACTGTTGCAGATCCCAGGGACACCACCGAGAAATTTTATCTTGATCCACTTGCTCTTCCCAAGGCAAAGGATAAGAAGAATTCGTCCTGAGGAAGTTTGGGAACTCCGGATATGGGTTGTATCCTTGGGCCGCTAAAAGGCCGGAGGTGCCCTGGCAGGAAGGGTTTGTCAAATTCGGTGGAATATCGTCGAGCGTAACGTTCTCGAGAGGCTGCAGCACCATTGCTATTGGGAGATTGTAACCATCAACTAGAGAGATGTCGTAGTAAGTGTGTCCATCGCCCGCATCGAGCGTGAACTCAGCAAGTGAGACAGGAACGTCCCCCTGGGCAAAAGTTAGCTGCTGCAGATTTATCGAAGCACGTCTACACTGAGACTTACTCCAACTTGACAATTCAAGATGCCGTTGCAGTCGCCAGAGTAGCAGGCTTTTCCACGTCCTTCAGCAGGGCCACTACCGTCGTCGTTGAAAGAGCAATTTGCTCTACCCCAAACTCGGCCTTGCCAATCTTCTGAAACCGTCTGGTTCCTGGTCTCTCCGGGCGAAAGCTTGAAGCCAGTCGTACCAGGTCCATTCCCAGATTGAGTTGAGATCCCAGGCCATATATCATCTGGACAGTTGTTCGTGACTAGCAGCGGGGTGATGTCCAATTTTCGTCGTTCCAGCTTGCGAGGTGCCTTTACGGACATGTGGTGGATGCCCGCTACAAGTGATATCTGGCTCACGAGAAGAAGTGCGGTACATAGGTGCTGGGTGATCCAGCTGGTTCTGGAAGTGGAGCGCATGGTGGGAACGGCTGAACAACGAGGACCGTATGCAGTTACTGTGAAATCGTAGCCCAGGGAATGTTTGCTAGGTGTAGGATGCGAGCTTCCAGGCCAGCTGGACGTCGTAAGAACATGTAGTGATGTGAAGGATGCTGGGTGACCAGCGCGCGTGCAAAATCAAGGAACATGGCGAAGGTGAGTCCTGCAGTCGATCATTGACGTTGCGAGGAAGTTGGAAGCTGCATTCACAGTCGGTGACGCAAGAAGGCGTCCAGGGTGCAAGGTTGTTGCTGCCGAGTCAGATTAAGCAAAGGACAACAAGGCTGAGCGCCTATCAACAGCCCTGGCCGCGATGCATCTCAAACGGTGGTGCAGCAGATGCTTAAGCGCCAATTTCTGACTTCCGCATCTGGTCACAAACAAAAAGACACTCGATTAACAATCGCTCGCACAACCAAGTGGTTAATGAAAGCAAAAGAGAAGCAAAAACATACATCACCCACCTAACTACTAATCCGCTGGTACGTTGCTTAAATAGGGCTGAGCGAACGGGAAGCCTTGTTTTCTCCTGGCCGCTCACCACTGAAGCCCTTAATTTTACCGTATCCGGTGTTGCTGCTGCTGGAAAGAGACCGCAAAAGACACCAAATTTGCAACTTGCTGTACGTGCTGTTGGACCCGGCTGCGGCATTCGTTGGTCTAGCTGTTTATAGCGGTCACGGATCCCGATCCCCGACCATCACGTGCTACCAGGTCTTCCCGCAGCGTGCGCACCGAGATGTGATATAAAGAACCAAGCCATACCCAATATCTAGAGCATTGCCCTCTATCAACGCAGCCGTTCAAGTCGAGTCATAGAGTGTTTCATCACGATACATACAGCTCTGCTACAAGTAGAGGGACCAGGCTTGTTTTGGTTACTGCTTTTTGTTCTATACCCCTATTTGTTGTGCTTCTTTACAATAATTAAATCATACGTACAGCTCTCATTGTTTATCTATAGGCTATACCGAAATTTTAAATTCTGAAAATCCGTTTTGTCGTCTATAGCTTCTTCATCACCTGTGATAGTCTCATCTGAGGTTGGACTGCTAGCTTCTATGCTATCGCGCTGAGCGTTCCTCCGTGCAAGCAGAGCTCGTAGGCAGAAGGCCAGCGCGAATTGAGACACGGAACACCCCAGAATGGTCTTTACTCCAGTCTCGTACTTTGGAGCTTCCTTTGCTAAAAACGCTTGCGGGCCTAAAACCGTTCGTGTCAGTGAAAACAACAATGGATACCTAAGGGTCGTCGAACTAACCGATTATGTTACCAACACAGTAGGCTAGGAAGACAACTGCTGTACCGGTAGTCCGCTTGGTGTATCCACCTAAGTTTGACGCTGGTAGTTGAAGCGCAATCACCAAAGAGGCTACGTATGACCCAATCTGCCAAAATTAGCCAGAGTACCTCTAACCTGGGTGCGTCGCAGGAAGTACCATGTAATAACCTGCCAAACATCCAGCGAGATTAGTCCGCGGTAGTTTCCAGATTAGGCAGGTACCGATCATCGTTGGGCAAAGATACAAAGCCATGATGTAGGTACGCGCGTTCGAGATACGCGAAGCAAGGAATGGGCCGGAAAATACAAAGAGCATATTCGCAAAACCTGACGGAATACCGTATAGTGTGGTTTTGAGAGGATCACCGCCTGCCACGTCTTTTATAATAAGCTTGCCAAAATTGGCAATCCCACCGTTGATGATCTCATTCAGCAGGGCAAAGAGAAACAGTATCCAGATCTGAGGGTCTATCAATGCTTCTCGGACCTGTGAGAGTTTAATCTTCCGGTTGTATACCCCGGTGCGATTCTTTGCCGATCGAGCAATCAAGAGTGCTTTTTCCTCAACGGTGAAACTCTTGGCTGTCATGATGTTGTCTGGCAGTCTGAGGAACAACAGTATGGACCAGGAAACGGTCATACCTCCGCAGATAATGTAAATGATCTTCCATACAGGGAGGGTTTTCGCGTACCCAACACCGTAGAAGAGTATACCTCCAGTGGCGCTTCCGATACCATTAAAGCAGTAGAATATGCCCGCTCTTGCAGGTTGTTGCTGCCCCAGATACCACATGCTGACGATCATCATGAAGGCGGGCGTTACAACGGATTCAAAAATCCCGAGAAGGAACCTCATCGCTGCAAAGCCCGCGAAATTGTGCGTAGCTGCCGTAAGTAGCATGACCGAGCCCCAGCAGAAACAGTAAATCGACACCACTCGGCCCGTGGGGAAGTGTTGCGCGAGGTATGCTGATGGCCATTCCGAGATCAAATACGCGAAGTAGAAGATCGACCCAAGCCATGAATACTGGCTACCGGTGATGCCAGTCGTTTCGAAAAGATCGAAAACTGCAGAGTAACTTATCGCTTGCTTGTCGATGTACTGGAGAAAAAAGGTTCCGCACAGGAGCGGCATTAGAAGTAAATCGACCTTGCGAAGAACCCGCTTGTTCAGTTGGTGGTCTTGAAGTAGCTCTAAGATGTAGCTTGATGTAATGTTGTGCTTCCTCAAGAATTGGCTCCCCTCATCAAGATCTTCGACGTCGCCTTCGACGGCATCATCTGAGTTCTTGAGGAAGTCAACGTTGACGTTGCTTTGCTTCAGTTCCAGGTCTCCTGACAAAGCCGGTGCTTTTTTGTCAGTCGTGGGTAGACGATCGTCGGAATGCGCGTGCATGTTCGGGAGTGAAGGTCGTGGGTCGTGAAGGTAGTTTGTCCCAGTGCTGGGTGGGATTGCTTTGTACACAGACGAGCTCGAGCTTAATGAAGCACTGGCCAAGGTTCATCCTACATCCCCGCATTGTATATCGCCCTCTGCATAGATGTTGTGGAAAACGATAAGGTGTCTGATAAAGACTGCCATGGCTTCCAATCATATTGTTCGCGGATGTATTCCAAGTGTATCGTTCTCGGATGCGTTGGCCACCCAATCGATGCGGTTATCGATTCTCCGTATCGGACTGGAGCTCCCTGCAAGATCCTGCGATAAGGCAGTCTGTGGCAGTGAGGGAACGTTGAAGCGCAGTTCTGAGATCCCGTTAGCGTGGACAGGGCTGGACCCCCCGTGCCTAGCCTCCGTTAGCCTCCGTTAGCCTCCGTTAGTCTCTCTAGGTAGTATCTGCCATTGCCGAAGCCAATAATGTCGACGTTATGTGCGCATCAGGCGCTCCAGACGCGTACTAGTAAGCGCGAAGATTGTAGCACTGAGGCCCAGCACCCAGCAGTGGTATGCTGTGTCCTTCAGGATCTCTTGCATCGCAGAAGACTCTAGCTTTGCATCAAGTTTACCATCATGTCCAAAGAGGTGATATGCACCAAAAACGCGCCAGCGGCTCCGCCATATGCTTCGCAAGGTATAATCCATAATGGTGTGATTCACTGCTCCGGCAGCTTGGCGTTCGAGGATGGTACAATGAAGGTCATCTCTGGCGGTGTTCAAGCAGAGACTGTAAGCATTATTTGTCTACCTAAATGGAGCCTAAGCTAACAGTGCCATTCTAGCGACAAATTATTCGGAACCTTTCTGCCATACTCGAGCAAGGAGGTAGCAGTCTTGATAATGTTATAAAGGTCAACATCTTCCTTACATCAATTGATGATTTCAAGGCTATGAATGAAGTATACGAAGAGGTCTTTTCGAAGTGCGCACAGAAGCCCGTAAGTAACGTAAAGAGATTTGGCGCGGTTCAAGTTTAACTCGCTTGTAGTGTCGGACATGCGTGGTGGTTCACCAACTGGCTCTTGGTGCAAAAGTTGAGATAGATTGTACGGCAGCTTTAAAGGTGTCCTCTAAGTTGTAGGCTTAGCGCTGTCTCGCGTGGTCATGCAATCAGTCTGGGTAGATGAGGCCCGGTTGAATCATCAAACACGAAGAGGCATGCGTTATGCACCTTGTTGTTAAGCAGCTGTTCGTTCCGCACAATTTATTGAAGACAAAGCAGTTAACTGCCCACCCCGTTGATGCAAAGCCTACCGACGGCAATTTCCGAGGTGTGAAGGCTGGAAGAGTACATAATCTTCGTGTTCGCCACCAGTTTGAGCTAGTATGATATAAGTGGAGTCTTCCGTTAACTATAGAGTGTTCCTACCTGCACACCACCCCAACATTTTCCTGAAGCCACCTGTATCCTAAGCATCATCAGATCAGTATCCAACAACACACAATGCCAAACATCGTCGTTATAGGGTATGTTGCATCGTCGATTGATTGTACAACACAGTCATGTCTTTGCCCAACTAACAATTGATTGTCAAGAGCGGGAGTCTCCGGGTTGACCTCAGCATATTTACTTTCTAAGGATCCGCATAATATAATCGTTGTTATTGCCAAACACATGCCAGGCGATTACGACGTGGAGTACGCATCTCCCTGGGCTGGCGCAAACTTTGTACCGTGAGTACCTCATACGAAAGACGAATGATGAGGGCTGTTCGCTGAAAGGTGCCCGGAAGGATGTCATCAACATCGGAATCGCGTTGGGAGCGTAGGACATGGCCCTACCTGAAGAAACTCGCAACAAGTGTACCAGAAGCAGGCATCCATCTCCAGTGTATGTGTCTTCCATACTCTGGTTTGGATGCAATCTTTCTAACATAGTCAGCGTGTCGACTGTACCGCCGAGAGAAGGATCTCAACAAGCTAGGAAGTGAGAACTCATCCATCTTAAGCAATGTCTTTGCGAAAGATCCGTGGTACCTCGAATTGGTCGATGATTACAAAGACCTCGAATCCGATGAGCTCCCACCGGGTATTGCATCTGGTTGCGAGTTTGGATCTCTTTGCATCAACCCGGCTCTTTATTTACCGTGGCTTGTCGGACAGTGCAGAGCAAACGGGGTGACTTTCCATCGCAGGACCCTAAATCACGTAGCTGAAGTAAGGTCGCTCAGCGTGGGCTGCTCCAAAGTCGATGTAATTGTTAACGCCACAGGACTGTCGGCTTCGAACTTAGGAGGCGTTCTGGACCAGAATATGTTTCCAATTCGTGGCCAGACCGTCGTAGTGAGGAATATTGCACCTACCATGATCATTCAGTCTGGAACGGATGACGGCGACGACCATGCTTGCTACATGATGACTCGAGCTACTGGCGGCGGAACCATCCTGGGAGGCACCATGCAGGTTGGTAGTTGGGAAAGTCAGCCGGATCTCGATGTCGCAGATATGATCATGAGACGAGCTGTGAATATTGCCCCTGAATTGACGAATGGCAAAGGCCCCGAGCATCTCGACATCATACGCCACGGCGTTGGTTTGAGGCCAGGAAGAGAGGGCGGTGTTCGACTCGAGAAGGAAAAGATTGATGGCGTTTGGGTCGTGCATAACTATGGTCACGCCGGGTGGGGATACCAAGGGTCATATGGGTGTGCTGAAGAGGTTGTTGGTCTTGTTGACAGTATAACACCACATGCCAAACTCTAGAAGTGTGGAAAAGAGAACGTTGAGACAACTTAAAGCCGATAACTACACATATGTGATGTTGATTCGATTTGCCTGTGGCCGTACCATCTTACTGCTGAGACAATTCGACTTTAGACCACCAGAAATTGGACTCCTTGCTTGCAAACTCATCCTCCACCATGATGGCCGGCTCTCCAATGTATTGACCCCCTATCAACTCTGTGTTGTCTCGTCCAAACATCATCACCTTCTCGGCGGCTGTTCCATACGACTTCCATTCTGGTCGTGCCTTATACGTCCCACTTAGGTCGTTCGGGTTACCAGTGCATATGAAACTGGTGATATAAGCGTGCAGGATACCAGATAGGTCATCTTGACTCTTGGACTGCGCGCAGGTTGTTCGATCCCTCACTTCGTACAGCATGTTGTCACCATGACGGGCCCCGGCAACAATGTCTGTTCTCAGGGCCCAGTGATACAGGTACACAGGTGTTTCTTGGCTAGCAAAGAAGGCAGTCTGGCGTACCGGAGCTACGTACGCATAGTGGGCATATGCTGCCTCAATGCGCTTAAACATCTGACCCACGCCATATTCCAGCCTTGTTTCCTTGTAAGTGGACCCAGATACTTCGTTAGGATCAGGATACAATCGGTTGATCTCCTCAATGTCTTCATTGCTCATCTGCGGTAGCAAAGTTTTCCAGAATTGTAGAAACTCGGATGATTCAGACATCATCTTGTTCACATAGAGTGAGCCTTCGTTGCCTTGGAAACCTGTCATGATTGGCACTCTGTGCCATCTGCCCCTCCGCCAGGCATCAATTGGCCGGCCGTGGATAATCTCGTTATCAATGACTGGCTGGAATGCCCAGCGAAGACTAGGGTTGTACTTTTGAAATACATAGGTTTGAGCCTCAGCAATGGCGGCGGTTGGAAGGCTGCGAAGGTAACTGAAGATCTCCGTTTCAGGCAAGGACGGTGGGCAATTGACTTGCTTCAAGAAGTCCTGGAATTGCATCTCATGGATCTCGGCATCTGGGTTGCGCACTGCGCGAGACGTAGGAGCTCCGGATTCAATGACGACACGATGGAACTTTGGCGCTCTCCCCTCTTCGAAGTTCAGTAGATGGTGACCAATCTGCAGCGTAGTCAGCGAAGCTGTTGTAAAACAGGTAGCTGGATTGAACACGTACAGAGTGTGCGCCAGCTGAGAGCCCTATAAGAGTTACGTTGTTTTTGTCTCCTCCGAAGTAATGGATATTCTCTTCGATCCAATCGAGTAGGCAAATCTGGTCCTTTAGGCCCAGGTTGAGCAGCCCCTCTGCAGCGCTCAACCGAGAAGGAAGAAAACCAAGAGCTCCTATGCGATACCCGAACGAAACTCCAATGAATGGGAGTTCTGACCACCCAACCATAGAGGCCGTATCGTGCATGGCGGCATTGCCACGATTGAATGCCCCGCCATGGAAGTAAACTGCGACCGGGAGCGCGGACGATTGTTCCTGTCTTGCTTGCCGGAACACGTTGACTGTCAGGCAATCCTCACTTTCATCGAGTGTGGGTCCAATCTTGACGAATTGTTGAGCTGGAGCTCTGGGTCCAAATTGTCTTGCATCTATGATTCTGTGACCTGGTCTTACTTTCACTGGTGGCCGGAAGCGCTGTTGACCCGTTGGCGGTAATGCATAAGGAATGCCTCTGAAAACGTCAACCGTGCGAGGATAGGCTTCATGTACTCTGGTGCCCACGACAGTTCCCTGTGGGAGCTGCACAGTAGGTTCCTGTGTAGTGTCGCTAGGCGTATTCATTCTCTATATCTTGCCGGTATAGCTGTGATTTGCGGGGAACAAGAAACAATAGAGTGAGTTCTTCCAATGGTTTCTAGGTTTAGAATGCATTACTACCCCGCCAGCAAGCCAGCGTTGCAATTGCCAAAGCGATAACGATGTTGCAACAGCATGACATGTTGGTAACTACCGGAGGAAGTTTCCCGACCATCATCCCCACTTTCGCTGTTCACTGGCCCGCTCCGATCAGCGGATAATTACATCAAGGCCGCACCTCGATAGGAAGTTCCCCACAGCATCCGCCGGATCTCTCCGACTAGCCCGTCTTGGCAGTGTGTGCTTCATTTTCGGAACCAGGTAGCAGGAGCGATCATACTTCTCTATGCTGATTCGGTGTAGGGAGATTGTATACAGCGAAGTTTGTCCTTCTTCTTACCGTTTCTCCTGGATGGATGTTGAATTTCAAGAAACGAGACCTCAGAAACCTGGACAGTCGGGATCGTACGAGTCAAATGCGTCCCACCAAGTCGACACGTCTTGGGAGATTCCGTTAAAGTACAGGTCCGCAGGAAAGTTTGTGTGCCCAAATGGTACGGATGGGTCATGTATCAAGGGCGTGGGCTGAAGCGAAAGAACGCGAGGCTCCACGGGAGGCGTCCCAACCAAGTCTTGCGGTGCCGCTTGAAGAACGCTTTGATCGTGCGCAGGTGATCCATTGTCATCTGGCTGATCAACAGAGGGTCTTCTTGAAAGACGAACCCATTGCGATGAGCCTGCATGTCTATGTGCTGCTGCCGGTGGTCTGGTTTCTGCATCATTGGCTCTGGCAGCAGTACTGGCATTGAGTGGAGGACAGATGTCCAGTATGTCCCTGATCCGTGATAGATCGACAAACACACCTCCTGAACCGGTGGTATTGGAAGCATAGGTAGTTGATATGACTTCTCCCAAGGCTTCAAGCTTTTGATCCTGAACAGTAGGTGAGCTTTGTTGAATTAATTCGATCCTTGAAGCAGTACGAATAATCGGAAGCGTCAACGTACCATTTCTGCCATGACAGTAAAACTTGATGCAAGACTGCGTATGAAGCGCCGACAGCTCTCTATGTTACGCTGTTTCTTTTGAGCAGCGGTGTCATCGACCGAATAGATTAGCTGTGACTCAATGGTTGCGACAACAGCGGCGCAATAACCTAGAATCGGATCCGTGATGTGGAAACTTCTTGCCTCGATGAAGGCTATAAAATGCAAGATCCAACGCACATGACGCGCGACGTAGAACGAGGCTTGCTGCCGAAATAGCTCCGAGTCATTCTCCTTCGCCTGGAGTTGCAGAGTTATCAAAAGAGGATGGTTAAGCAGGCAAACCATTGTGTGGTAGAGAAATCGACTGAGCAGCCAAGGCGCCCAATACTCGCGGCATGTTCGCAGGTCTTCGAGCGTCAAATCCCGGAATGTAACATGTTTATATCTGTGCAATGGCGGCAATCTGGTCTCGATACTCATTACACCTGACATGGCTGCAGAGTATCTCGATGTTGTCAACCAAGGAGATACGTCCGGTGTGGAAGCAAGACATTCTCTGACATAGACCATCACATTAGCCCATTCTTTGCTCATCTCCAGGACAAACACCATGACTCCATTGCCACCTTCTGACTCCTCATAGACTTGTTTGAAGTCTACTCGAAGGACTGATTTGGCTGGCATTGAACAGCTCGATGGATACGGCAGCATATTGGAATCGTATGTCATGGCCAGCGGCGTCGTGACGCCTAGTAATCGTCGTAGTAAGACTATACTCCAGTAGCAACACCTACTTTCCTCGTCGTTTGATTCCTCAGTATGCAAGAAATCCCTCCGAAAGTCCACGCTATGGGCTAGCATTGAGGTGAGAGAAATCAGTGACAACGCTCTGCTCGTATTACCGTCTTGAAAAAGCTGATTAGTGTAGCGCCGTCAAGATTGGATTGATTAAACTCACTACCGAAGTCGAAGCAGACAACAAGGCAAAGGGCTTGCATGGTTGCAATACCAACGTTACCGCTTGCAATACACTGGGTTACCAATGATTGAGCTGCCTCCCTAAAAGCATGGGCATCGTCGGTTTGCGATGAGTTGTTCGTAACATGCACGTGTTGGAGAGAGCTTGCGATAATGGCGAAGAGTACTGCATCGCTTCGTTCGAAGAGCGATTCCACAAAACCATCTTTCGGAAAGAGAGGAAGGGGTTGACAAGCACAAAGGGTCAGGTAAGTATTACCAAGAGCTTCAATCTCTGCCTTCTTTAGCTGCTTGATATGTGAAGATTCGTGATGGTTTCCAATCATAGCAATGAGAGGCGGAATGATAGCCTCGACTGTGCTTGCCTGTGTGCTTGGTCGAATAGGAGGGGACCAATCTCGGTCATTGGTACTGCCACTGCCTTCAGTCGACTGCAGAATATTAAAGATTTTGTTCACCGTGGACTCCAGTGTCACCATTCGGTTGTCCTATGAGCTATCAGCGATGGTTTAGGAACAGATCTTGATTAACCAATACCAGATTCTGTACGTCACTTGTGTCCCGCCCGTCAGCTGATGAATCCGGCATCTCAGCACGACTGTGCGAGGTCTCAGCGTAGTGTTGCACCGGTTGCAATGTCATCCCATAATAGTAACATTGCTGTCCAAGACGCCAACATGTACCGCAAATGGGCCTTTCACCAGAACATTTACTTTTCGTGCGTCGACACTGCTCACAAGCTTGTCGTATTCGTTTTGCAGGACGTTCTAGCTCCATTGAAGGCAGCGAAGAGAGTTTTGCACAGCTGACTAGAGCAACGTGGAGAAATGGAGATGACCAGACTCGTATTGGTTGCAAGAATAATGAGATCGATAGAGAAAGAGATGCCATCCCTATCAGAGTTAGTAGAGTTTCATCACGCTAACAGTCTCAACCTCGGCCCCGCCGCCCCGCCCCTAGGCAGATAAGCCTACCACCTACTTGAAAATTAGCTAGCTTATATTAGTTAGCACCTGTGTGTCGCATAATAGATAGTTGCGACCTTAACAGTTACCACAATGAATTAGTTTATCCCACACCTATTATCAAAGATTGATCGCACCTCCCAAAATTGCGCCACTGTTTCGGTACGCAAGCCAATACGCAAGGTACCTGCCACGGCTCTCTGGCGGCGGGTAACTCAGCATGATTGCACCTTCCGCAGCCCAGAACAGACCAGCAGTGATGCCGCAAGTTGCGGATCCAAGGTAAATGAACCATTCCGTGCCGTATCTATTGTTCTGATACAGCGCGGCGGAATAGAGAGCGTACCCGGTCGTGCCTAGAGCCATGGTGTGTCGCATGCCGACGTGGTTGATGAGAACGGATCCGCTCAGACATGCAAACGTCATAAGAGTAAAGAGTACAGCGTTGCCGGCCCTGTGATATTGAGTATACGTTTGCTTCAGACTATTAGCGGGATACTTACATCACTAAGTATGGAGTCTGTTGGCCACCAGCGCCGACCGACTGCATTGCGTTCCATAGTCCAGGAGCTGAGAAGGCACAAAAACCAACTACAGTGGCTTGGAAAAATACACCCCTATACCAACGGTACGGTTCGCTATCATGAACTGAGAAAGATGCCGGCTGTTGCTGCTCTTCAGTGACAGAGAGGCGTTTGGCAGCTTCTGCCATGATGTAAATTCGATCTTGCACAGGAGGTCCGAGGCAATCCGCAATTTAAGAATTAGGATTTTTAGCAAGATATTGAACCGTTAACTCACGAAATAGATCTTCTTCGCCCGTCTCATCTCTGCCCTCTTGATTACATGTTCCACATGACGTGCTTTGCAGGATTTCGTAGTGATGGCAGTCTCCGATTATCGCTCTACCACCATGCAACCAACACAGTCACATCTCGATAACATTACGATCATGATAGCAGTCAACCGAAATGATCGGCTTATTTACAAGGAGAGTAAGCCAGTTAACGAGAGCCTCCTCGCCTATTCACTCGCTAGCGTTCCGTGCTAGTTTCGTTCTGGCAACCTCACGAAGCTTGTTTCAGATAAGCATTCGCGAACGCGGAGGAATGAAGCATCACACCATCACAACCTTGAATTGCGTTGCGGCTCGCATCGACGGTGGTTTTGCTCAATGTACGCTTCCGCCTATCGGTGGGCAAACATTAGCATTAGCATCGGCTATCGGAAAGAACTCATTGATGCCCATCGGCTCGGCAGATACCTGGTTATCAACACTCCTTGCATGAGCTTCTGTATGAACAAACTTCAGTTCTTGTGCGTCAAGAAGTAGCTAGGTCCTCTTCTTATGTCTTTGTCACAGACATTCGCCAGTGACCCATAATGGCCTTGTCAATTGAGAATTTTGATGCTTTCCAACTCGAAGGACAACAACGGACCTCAGCTTTTGGATACGACAAAGACCGCCCTTTCCCTTTAGCACTGCAAACAGTTCCCGGATGGGATCCCACCCACGATGAAGCCATAGCACTCTTGAAATCTCTCAGCAAGTCAGGGGAAATATTTGACCTCATCCAACAACACGGCGGAGCACTCTTACTCCAAGGACTACCAATCAAGACTGCTGAAGATTATAGCCGTATCGCCCATGCTTTTGGATTTGCACCGCACGAAGAAGTCGGCCGCCCACCAATTCGCACCATCCTTGCGCCAAATGTCAAAACAGCAAACGAAGGGCCACCAGATCTGCCAATCTGGCCGCACAATGAGTACGGCTGGTCTACGCACAATCCGGCGTGGTTGACCTTCTCGAGCCTTCAAGTGCCTGAGGATGGCGGTGCAACGCCCTTAATCTCGAGCATCGGCCTCACACATAAGCTAAAGACAGTGGCACCGGATTTCTACCAAAAACTTCTAAACAAGGGAGTGCGGTACGTATACAAATACGGCCGTCAGCAGGTTATCTCGACGACTGGTGCGAGTGTTCTTGCGGCATATGGTCACCATGTTACTGAAGGCGATGACGAGGCCACGACACGACTCAAGGTCGAGGCCGAAGTCAAGCGACACAGCAATATGTTCCAATGGCATGACGATGGCAGTCTAAGCGTAACTCACATTGTTCCCATCATACGCCAACATGCTCCCACGGGGCTCCCAACCTGGTTCGGAAACCTCACTTCAGCGTATGGTCGCTCACGACATCACGGTGCAACGGAGCCACCATTCCGTGGGGACGATGGCTCCTATCATCCATTACCAACGTATGGCGACGGCTCGCCAATCGCGACCACAGACTTAGAGCTCGCATTGACCCTAGCAGAAGAGATGCAGGTCGATATAAAATGGCAAGAGGGCGACGTAGTGCTTCTTGACAATTACGCTGTCATGCACTCGAGAAAGCCATGGACGGGACAGAGGATGATACTTGCGGCCTTGTGGGATCAAGAGGGCAGGATTCAGGATTATTACGAAGGAAAGCAGATACTGGAGGGAAGGAAGAATTTCGAAAGTACGAATGGAGGCGCTCATACGTGACGGGGATGTTATTAACATACGGAATTTCTTGCGGCACTTATCCCGAGTTCTGATACCGCGTTCTTCGAAGTTTACGTTCGTGAATATTAGCACTAGGCTCTGCAAAATGAACAGAAGCAAAGCACTGCTGTCACAGAATATGTACGCTTATATACCAGCTGGAATTAGCAGGTAGAATATGGTCATATTTTGCCTCTATTTTGGCTGCGACAACTGCAAACCGGGGTTCCACGTTATAGTTAGGTTCACATGTTCAGCTTCTTTAGTGACTCGCCCCTCTTAATTTGCTCTTGCCGTACCTGGATAAAAGAACTTCATGTTACAAGATCTGTCCGATACTCTCCAGCTTGAAAGCCGTGTACCAGGTTGCTCAAATACCTAAGTCTGTTATTTTAGATGCAGTCCATGCAGGCTTTGTGACAGGGAACGACAGGCTGCAATCGCTCTCTGTACACCATGTTACATGCCTTCCAAGATCTCCTCCTGCAACTTTATGACCAAGTCGCACCTTCTCATCTATGTAGAAGGCACTGCTTACATCGTCTGTGCCAGCTACATATGATGCAATCATGTAGATCGGAACACCTTCTGGGACCAAAAGTCCATCCAGACCAGGAGAAAATGGGTCTTTGCAGCAGATTACGCAAGTAGTAGTATTGCATTGCCCACATATCTTCCTTCAGAGACTAAGCGTGGTGCCGAGGGTATAGGCTCTCTATAAAGCACCCACTCGCGTTAGCCGGAACGAAGGCTGGTAGTAATCCCCTGAACTTGTGTTAACCATATTCGTTAGAATATAAAGCAGTATAGTTTGGAGCTTCTTGACTTACCATGGCAAACCCACACCAAGAATTGTTTGTGTCAAACTGACCCTTCCTTGTACATCTGACTTCGCCAACGCGAATGTTTCTTCCATGGTCAAGTTCTTTGCTCTCTTCTGATCCAGCCACTCGATTCAATTTGGAGATACGTCAAGCAATACCACCCCTTCTGTTGTATCAGGGTTCTGTTTTGCGTGTCGCAAGACATTCTCGCCTCCCGCGCCCCAACCGACTAGTGTCTTGGTTTCATTCTCGGGATGGATAGCACGAACAAGCGGATTGAATACGATCGTGAGGTCGGTAGATTCAGAAGATGGGATGCGTGAGGAGAAACCAAAATTTGGCGAATCGTACGAGCAGCTGTTGCGACCGTATACCTCCGCTAGGACTGTCTGCACGCCGATAAAGTCGGTAACTCCGTAAGCTCCATCTGCTTCAAACCAGATTTTTGATAACGATGACGAGTTTGCAGAAGGCGCAGTGGTACAATAGTGGTTGATCGACAATGATGCCTCAGAAGCAAGATTCACTCTGGAAACAGTGCCACTAAATGAACCTTAGCTGGGAAAGCGTTTGTTTCTAGGTGCGTTCGGTGACTCACGGGTTCTTGAAGCGGCATTGCTTTACCAGTTGTACAGCGCCGAGGATGAATAGAACAAAAGCCTGTTTGTGGCAACTGTGCGTCGTCTAGGAGAGCGTGTCAAGGCTACCTTGATCCCTTCCGCGACGTGAACGAAACTGCAAGAGCGGGAATTGACTGTACTTTGCAAATTTCGTCTCTATCAGACTTGAGATTGGCGGGCGAGTCGAACGAGCATCGCCTTGCCAGCTTTCGTCATTTATCGGGCGCTATCTTCAGTCACCTGGACCAAGACCTGATCCACGAAGTGTTACGAAGAAATCTGTCACAACGAACCATTCAACATGCTCTACTTGCACTCACAGTACAGCTAGAGACTTTTGCTCGCAATCATCGCATGCGAGACGTCGACTACATTATGTACTCGCTCAAACACTATGGTCAATCATTGAGAGGAGTTCAAAGTTCCTTGAACAGCGATATGAATATTGAAGAGCAGATTGAGACGCTTTTTGCCTTAGCGCTCGTCACCAGCTATGAACTGCTCCGCGGAAATGGACCGGCTGCATTAGCACGTCTCCAAGGGGTTTTGCATCTTCTTGCGGCGTCCGCGGCAGCTTCAGGTCCAAAAAATGAGGGGTCGACGACGTTAGAGGCGATAAGAATACTCTATCTGAAATTGGAGGTTGGCGCACTGTCGTTCGTCAGGCCATTGAGCCTTTCTAATTCGACTTTAAGCTTCGATTACATATCCGATCGTGCAGAATGCGAGGTCGTGAATGCCAAATTACCAGAGACGCGAGCATTTCAAGCGATCCTTACCAAGTTCTTATGTTTGAAGTTTCGCGCCTAACAAGCTATGAGATATAATGAAGCTGAAGACCGCTCCGGCTACTTGTGTGGACGGGACTTCCACGAAAAGCACCAAAATACCAGGAACATTATCTTAGCAGATTTACGGCGCTGGTTTCAGCTCTTCCAGCCAGCATTGAATACCGCCATGCACACGGGATACACGAATACCTCGATGAATCCTCAATCGTCGAAAGAATGCCTGCTCTTACATATTCACTACTTGATCCTGGTCATGAGACTATCAAGCTTTTTTCCAGAACCACGGGAAACAGTATTCGATAGATTTGAGACATTTTTCGATGTTCTTATAAGCCATGCTCAAACACTTATCAATGAGGATCAGCCCCGTCTCTTTACATTGGATATGGGCCTTATCGAGCCCCTTTATCTCGCCGTGTTGAAGTGCAGGGAACCCAATAAGCGGCTGTTAGCTCTTGGACTACTCAACTCATGTCGCCAAGAGTTGTCCGCTTATGACTAACATTGCACAGCATGTCATAAGGATCGAGGCAGCACTGACTAAAGCAAAAAAGCCCAATGAGCTTTCAGTAGCATCAGATGATGAGTCTCTTTTCGATATTGCCAAGATCATATGGGGTTTCAAGGAAGATCCGAAAGCTGAGCGGCGTAGGGTGTCTGCTGTAGCTATTCCTTCGATTGATTGGGAACACAGAAATGCTTTGACTGAGTTCTATCACCGGTGTGGAAGTGTATGGGCTAACTGCAAAGTATCAACAGGCTGTGAATAATTCTATTCTTGAGCTTTGTAGCTTGGACAACGCCGATTGGAAGGTTCATTTAAGAACCAGATCAAACCTCCATCGGGCAATAGCAATGCTTGTAAGTATTTCTCCCTAAATCAGGCCAAACTCTGGTTCTAACCCTGCAATGAAGATCGTATGCTAAAGTTCACTCTTCCATCAGAGTGACTCGGACATGCCGCAGGAGCAGTAGAGTTCCTCGAGGCAGCTAGAGGTCCCTGGTCTATACTCACCTTCACTGCATCATGACCAAGCTGCGAACCAAGGTTTTGAAGGCAGTCTTCCCTTCATTGCCTGCTGTATCTCTGCATCTGCAATTTCAATAGCATTGTACTTCCTGTATTCCCGCGCGATAGCTTCCGATTTGGCCCTACACCAAGTCAGCACTAAAAGACAACACTGCCAGTCAATATATGCTAGCTCCACGAATGATGCACTATACCTGTAACTTTCATTCTTCAGCATCTCTTCGAATGCGACACTAAGCATATTTGGATCTGTCTGATGTACAGCATTATAGATGCCATTACCGATGTAGTTGATCAGAGCACCGGTGTGAGATTTATCTTGGCCGACGCCTGAAACGATCATCGGGACGCCTACTCGTAGCGCTTGTTGAATTGTGCCGTAGCCTCCATTGGTGATCAAAACAGATACCTACACGATGTGAGCACTTGCATTGTAGATGTAACGGAAGCTTTGCACACCTCAGGGAGAGCCAGATCAAGAGGAATGAATTTTGTAACTCTTGCGTTGTCTGGTATCTTAAAGTCAAGTTGTTCCACGTCGGAGTTTACAAGCGTAGCAATGACGAGTACGTCGTCTCGATCTTTCAGTGCTTTTAGCGTTGGTATGATCAGAACGTTATTGTCGAATACGACGGTGCTGGAGGTGACAGCTACGATATGCTTTCCTGCCTTCTTCGCCTCGAGGACGTCATCCCACCATTCTGGCAGAGCGCGTTCGGCAATGCCAACAGTGACTGGTGCACCAACAAACTTCAGATTTGGTCGGAGGTCGCTTCTTGAATATTCGAACTCGGGAACACCGTATTGGAGGTACACGTCCGATGCGGACACAAACATGTCGAACATACTGGGATACAATTCTGTGGCGCCGAGTTTACCTAGAACTTTGCGGGTGTGCTCATTCCACTCACTGTCAGGGTATTTCGTATATTGGGCCTGTTGCGCTTCGAAGTGGATACGCTTGGAGTCGGCGCTAGTGTCTGGGTGACGGCCGGATCTGAAGGGAAATGTGTCGTTGCTGGCAGCTGGGTAGGGAGCTATTCCAATGGAGATGGCTGTATCTGGTCGTACACCAGGGGCACCCAACATGACGGGTGCGAGGCCGCCAAACGCGCAATCGGCGATGTATATGAGCGGTTGCTCTTGTCCGTACTCCTCACGGATCTGGTTGAAAGTTCGCTGAAGAGTGCGATGTTGCGCAGGGATCTCGTCAATGAAGATTGCTTTGAATGCAAAGATCTCCAACTCATCTCCTTGCAAGCTCAAAAAGGTAGCCATCTTGTCTTCATCCATCAATCCGGGGCCCTTGCCTTCTATGGGAACGTATGTCGCCCCGATGGACTCGATGTAGTCCTTGAATTCAGGACCGGTAAGGAAGCTGACCGGGTAGCCTAACTGAATGAGACCTTCAGCTATGGTGGTGATCTTTTCCAAGTGGCTTGGGAGGTAACAGTCACTTCTTTGTTCAAAATTGCTCGGGTATGAATGACTAACCTAAAGGCCGGCGTGGAGGCCATGACGATAGGCGTTTTCGAACGCGGTATAGGGATGGCACTCATGCTCGGTATCAAGGCTGATAGTGATACGTTCGAATACTGAATGCAAAATAAGGCGAGAAGCGGCAGAAGCCCCACCAGCAGCGATGATCCAGACGGCATGATTAGCTTGCTGAAAGGGTTTGAGTACGAGGGAAAGATCAAAGATAGGAATTACTCCAGAAGCTCAGTAGTGATGACGCTGACCTTATATATACGGCACATCAACGTTGGTTACGCTGTGGTCAATCAGGCATCCCACCATCTGTAAACCGCGCCCATGTCGTCCATCACAGGTGCTGATTGGGTTAAGCTCGTGTCACTCGTAAGCCTGTTTGAGGACGAGTAGGGAGTTGTAGTACCGCACGACGACATGACGATGTTTTCGTCACGCGTCCGCTGGCCTTGCAGATCGCTGGCCACGGTTGACCGACATACTCCTTGAGCAGAAACAACTCATCAACGAAGATACCAGATAAGTATGAGATGTTTGTGGTGCGTGCTTTCAGTCTGAGTGAGATAGCTGACGTGAGACGATCAAAGACAGGAGAGTAGCGCAAGGCGTGCGTCTAAAGTGCTGACAATCTGTGCGCAACTATGCACTCATCACCATCTTCGTTCCCGCCTCAGATTCTAGGAAGAGAGCAGCCAGTGGTCGATCTTGCTGACAAACTTGGAACAAGTAGTTTTGAACAAACATCGAAACGTGGACTGACGCTTGTCTCTAGTTTTGGTGTTTTTGCGACGAAGAAAGAGGAGCAAATAGATCTACATATGGCTTAGCTTGTGAACATCGGAAACAGCAAGGCGCAGGACAGTCTCCTCGAAACAATTCCACAACAGACAGCGAGTCAAGCAGAGATACGTTAGCTACTATTTGCAGCATCATATACACAATACTGTAGTTGTAGCAGAATCTGATTTGTGCCAGGACCGTATGCTAGATTCGACAATTAGCGGTAGTTATACTTTCTTTGCGAGCGATATTGAGGGCCTAATATCCTCGAAACAGCGAGGAAACCCGCTCTTGTAGATCAGAGCTTGCTTGCACTGCGTGTGATGTTGCGTAACCTTGCCGAGGACATCCGCCGAAGGGCATGACCGTTTTCAATGTCAGCCACCTATGTCTTGGAAGGGTTGCCCAACGAAGGCTGGGGGCTCAAAGTACATAGCAAGATCTTTCAGGACTCAACGTCGCCATGTCTGCCCGAAGTCGACTTTTCGTCCGTCGAGCAATTTGCACCGTCTTCGCCAATGAAACAATGGGCCGGAAGGCGGAAGGCGTAAAGTTCCAGGGTCCGGCATGTCTCGCCACGCTGTGCTGATCTGCCCGACGTGACCGATCGCTTGGCTCTCCTGACAATTATTGATACCCGTTGCTCTCCTTTGCGCAATCTTACGGTACTTTTCTCCGCAGCCTCTCTCTGCTGCTTTCCACTCCTCACGCCTCCTTTGCACCTGTAGGCATCACAACCACCTGTGCCTTCCTTCCTCCCTCTCCTCCCGGCCCGATTGTTGTGGTGGCAATAGTTTTCAAAGCATTGACTTGCGCCCCCGCAAAGTCCAGTCGATTCCAGACAACCTTCCTGCTTCGCAACCCCTCGAGCTTAGGCTCAGCAACTCGACTGCATGTCTACAACCACTACCATGCCAGGCCGCAGCCTTCCGACGATTCCGACCGCTGATGTGCAGGCACACAACGACGACAAGAGCTGCTATGTTACCATCGGCACCAATGTCTACGATGTTACAGACTTTCTCGACGGGCACCCTGGTGGCGGCGAGCTCATCCTCGAGTACGGCGGCAAAGATATCACGGATATTCTGAAGGACGAGATCTCTCACGCCCATTCAGACTATGCATACGAGATCCTGGATGAGTGCCTGATTGGTTTCGTAGCTGGCGAGGAGGTCATGGATGCTGTCACCAAGAGCAGCAAGCCACACGAGATCGTTCCTCTGCCTCCTTCAGAGGTGGGCAGGATTGAGCTCAAGGGCATGGAACAGAACCAAAAGCCACTCTATGCTGCGACAGGCATGTCCTCGGCCGAGGACCTTTCCCGCGAAACCGACCCCAACATGGATTACAAGCAGCACAAGTTCCTCGACCTCAGCAAGCCGCTGCTCATGCAAGTCTGGAACGGCGGGTTTGAAAAGGACTTCTACCTCGAGCAGATCCACCGACCGCGCCACTACAAGGGAGGTGATTCCGCTCCCCTGTTCGGCAACTTATTGGAGCCGTTGAGCAAGACACCCTGGTGGGTCGTGCCAACACTATGGTGGCCCGTGGTCGCAGGTGTGACGTACATTGCTTCTCAAGGCGACCTGAGCACCCCAGCTCTTGCAGGCTACTGGATGTTTGGAGTGGCATTCTGGACAATCATCGAATACGTCCTGCACCGATGCCTGTTCCACCTAGACGAGTAAGTAGATTCCATCGACTACTTGACCCGATGCTAATTGTTTGACAGCCGTCTTCCCAACAACCGCGCCGCTCTCACTCTACATTTCCTCCTTCACGGCATCCACCACTACCTTCCCATGGACAAGTATAGGCTAGTCATGCCGCCTACGCTGTTTGCAGTGCTTGCGGCGCCATTCTGGAAGTTTGCACACACCGTCTTCTTTCACAACTGGTACGCAGCAACAGCTGCGTACTGCGGCGGTGTCTTCGGCTACACGCTCTACGACCTGACCCACTACTTCCTCCACCACCAGAAGCTTCCCCCGTGGTACCAGGATCTCAAGAAGTACCACCTCAAGCACCACTTCGCTGACTACCAAAATGGCTTCGGCGTTACCAGCCGCTTTTGGGACTGGGTGTTCGGCACCGAGTTGGAGATGGGCCCCCCGAAGGTTATCAAGACATCGTAGACATCACTCTCAGAGGCAATGGCGAATTGTTTGCATAGACAAGACTGGGTTGGGCGTTGGGGTTCTGTAAGAGTTACTCACGACATGTTGGGCGCACGTCTCTGGTTTGGAGCAGGTCCTATTTCACGATCACGTATACTTATATTAATGTTAATGTGCGCACGAGCGCACTACGTTCGTTTGATATCAGCTTTGATTGTAGGGGTGCCTTCATGAGTGAATGAAAATTGTGCTTTCATCAGAGGTGAATGTGGATTTCACGTGTTCGTGCCTGCCTGCGTGCTCGTTCGACAGTCTTTCCAGGTTTTGGCCGCCACCCCACGCTAGCTGCGAACGGTCCAGACACCAATTCAAATACCTGCCCAGCCTCTTTTCTTCTACATCTCACCACCGACTGCAAGTTTTGCGCGCACCGCCAGGCTTAGTTACCGACCGTGACAGGGTTCCATACAACCAATTGTCACAGAAGAAGTGCTTCAAGTACTAGCTGCCTTTTGCACACGCTCAGTCCGCAATATAATATCGCAGCCTCAAGGCTTGCCGCGACCACTTCGTACATCGCATCTCGCCTGCACTGTGACTGCGCCCAGCACCCCGACCGACGCAACTTATCGAGAGCTAGGAGTCGCAGCAGAATGTCTGCTGTCAACGAGATCGAGGCGCTTCTCGACGAGGCCGCCCGCGACGTGGAAAAGAACCGCGAGCAGGCGGCCAATGACGAGGCCCGTGATTCCGACGCACGCAAGGACGACCGACACGGTGACCGCCGTGACCGAGGCGACCGTCGCGACCGCAGCAGGGATCGCGGTGACCGCCGAGGTGACAGACGCAGAAGCCGCGATCGAGACGGCCGCCCCCGTTCAAGCAGAGGCGGTGACGCTGATGACAGATACCGACGCAGCAGCTCGCGCGACCGATACCGCGGTGGACGAAGGGACCGAGGTGGTGACTACTACAGCGGAGGCGGACGTGCACGCTCACGCTCCCCGCGCGGCGATAGAGGCGACAAGCCCCGTCGCGAGCGAGAAAGGTCTGGCGATCGCCAACGTGGTGGTGAGGAGCGCAAGGGAGGCCGCCGTGAGAAGACCGCTACCCCAGAAGCTACAGAAGACGATCGTGACAAGCGTACTATCTTCGTCCAGCAGATTTCCCAGCGTGCCGAAACACGCCATCTCCGCTCCTTTTTCGAGACCATTGGACCTGTTGTCGAAGCCCAGATTGTCAAGGATCGAGTCACTGGCCGCTCGAAAGGGTGAGTTGAACCCTTTCAGACGGTTTGAACGCCAGCTCACTGTAATCGTAGTGTTGGATACGTTGAGTTCAAGGACGAAGAGTCTGTTCCTAAGGCCTTGGAGCTGACTGGACAGAAGCTGAAAGGTGTTCCTATCATTGCGCAGCTTACAGAAGCCGAGAAGAATCGCGCTGCTCGGCCGTCTGAGGGCGGTGCTGCACCAGGCGCTAACGGCGCACCATTCCACCGCCTCTATGTCGGTAACATTCACTTCAGTGTCACTGAGAAGGATTTGCAAGAGATCTTCGAGCCTTACGGTGAGCTTGAACAGGTCATCCTCCAGCGTGATGAGATGAACCCTGGCCGATCGAAGGGTTACGGTTTCGTTCAGTAAGACGATCTCTCGCCATATTCATACACAAGCTAACGTACACTCTAGGTTCGTTGATCCCAATAACGCTAAAGATGCCTTAGCAGAGATGAACGGCTTTGAGCTCGCTGGCCGTCAGATTCGAGTCGGCCTCGGCAACGACAAGTTCACTCCTGAATCGACTGCTACCCTACTACGCACCTTCAACCAGCAGGCGCAAAGCTATCAGGGTTCCGCTTTCAGTGGCGCCGGTGGCCGTGGTGCTTATGCGGGTGGTTCTGGCGGTGTTTTCGATCGCACACACAGCAAGGATGATCGTGGCGTCAGCGGTGCTTCTGCTCTTGACGACACTGATGTTGCTGGAGTCAACTTCAAGACCTACGATCGTTCAAAGCTAATGGACGCGCTAGCTCGCCGTGATCCAGCAGAGCCTGCGAAGCAGGGCGCTGCACCAGTTGTCAGCAAGCCTCGTGCCCCCGTTGTCGACAAGCCCATGGCTTCCAAGTGCATCAAGATCGAGAACGCATTCGACGCTGACGAGTAAGTACCATAATCTACACAACTTTGTGGCTCATAAGCTTACGTGAGACTAGGGAGCAGAAAAACTGGGGCAACAGCTGGGTCAAGGACCTAGAAACCGAAGTCAGAGTTGAGTGCGACAAAAAATACGGCAAAGTCGTTCACATCGCTGTGGACCCGAACACCGAAGGCGATATTTACGTTAAATTCGACTCGGTTTCTGGTGGTGAGAAAGCTCTGCAAGGTCTTAACGGGCGCAGTTTCAACCATCGTACGATTATGGCCTCATATGTTGTCGACAAGATTTACAACTCGCTTTGGGGCGCCGCTGCCAGCAGGTTCTGAACACCGCAACTCGGACTCCAACGGTACGTTCTTATCATTCAATTGCTTTTGCATGACGGACATTGGCTGGCGTTGTTGTCATTTTTGAAAGCGATGGATTGGATTGGGTTGGATTGGACTGGGGCGATACTTTACCTGTTGCACAGATCCATACAGGACGGGATAGGTCTTCGATACCGAACGTGGCCCGTGTTTCAGGGAGAAGGCCAGGGTCAAAACGAGAACGGAAAAGCCGCTGGGTACGTTTCGTGAGTGGGCAAGGCTTGCTCCAGTTTCACTGAACGCACCATCTCAGATTGCCACAGATGGCTTACGGAGTACCAATGTCGGAGTCATCCCATAAGCGATGGCGACAGAGCTACTAATAGTATATAGGACCAGCTTATTATTTGCTTGGACGAATTTCTACAGAATGAATTTATCTGCTTTCGCAGCCTGCCGTGTTAACGTGGTAGACGAGGTTGGATGTTGATTGTGTTGCGCGGTAACAGTGGAGTGTTATGGTTTGACCTCCCCCATCGATAGTTGTCACTCCTAACATAGTTACAGGTTTGAGTGATTTGACCTAATCGATGTATGGCCCCATGTGCTATTGATCTTGCCTTTCCGGTTGCAACCTATTCTCAGGCAAGTTCAAGGCGACGCGTTTCCGGTGGAATATCGATTTTGGGTCTACACCAAACCCCGAAACTTGAACCTGTCGCGTAGCCTGTCTACAATTCTACGTAAGTAAGATCAACAACTCTGCATGTCAAGTGTCAAGGCAATATCATGTTTCGGATTCTCTTGATACTGGTAAGTTTTGTACGCAGACGTGGAACTCACACCTGCACCGACAATGCCAAGAATCACGTGTATCGGCAACCACTTCCGGTGTCATACCCTTTCTGCAAACATGCAAGGCCCCTCACGATAGTGCAATATCACACGACTGATCTACGGGGTACCTGGATGACGTTCAGCCCCTCCAATGCGCTCATAGCAGCCTCATTGTGGTTGATTGTGATGACGTCTTTTCGATGTCAAAGTACATGACGCCGTCATAAAACCTTCCGTAGAGCTACTATAGCTTCCTCAAACAACACACTTCTACACCAAAACAGCTTCTTCATATCATCACACTACTCTACCTCTTCACAAACCATACTCCAGTCTCAACCATATCAAAATGTCTCAGAACCCCGATGCTGTTTCCAACCAGGGCGAGTTCGCTGGACACGTCAGGCCCAGTGAGCCCCTCATGACAGGCGGAGTAAGTTCATATCCTTTCAAGCTTTGAACAGCATCAAGGAACCCATTTGTTTCACATTTGGTCGCGTGCTCGATCTTTGTGCAGTTCAATGGCTGCGCGGAGCGCCCACGATTCCATTAAACATCGGCTAACAAACCCGCAGCACCAACCCGGAAAGATTGTATCAGAGGCCGACCGCGCTCCCGAGTTCCATGCTGAGACTCTCCCTGCCGGCACAGCCCCCAAGGCTGACACCTTCACACCCAACCCCGACATCAACAACCAGAAGACCTTCACCAGTGCGTCATCGACACTGGTAGGTGCCGACTCTGGCTCCGTGCATACTGGTCTTGGCCACCCAGGTCAGGGACAGACGAGCTCTGAACTCCACGACGGCTCAAAGCAAAGCGGTGGTGGCGGTGGTCTAGCAGGACTGAAAGAGAACTACGAGCAGGGCAATGTTGCGGATCTGAAAGACGACCCGACGCATGCCAAGCAGAGGAACTTAAACCGTGAAGAAGCAGGGACAAGGGGCAATGTCGGTGGACCAGCGGCCCAGGAGCAGGAGCCTGAGCAGGCCGCTCAGGTGAACACCGGCAGGTAGAGCGCCTCGGTGTCCTAGAGCCTCGTACCAGAGTCGAGCTAGCTAGCATTGACGACTTGAATGAACGAACGACGTAAAATCAAGCGCATCATCCAAATGTGTTGTTCAATGGTTTCATCCCAATGCTATTTCAGATGTCCATAACCTTCCTGCATTTGGTGTGGTAAGGGAGGAGCAGGTATCAGACACCAATGACGTAAGATGCTTCACCACAAGCTACGCTACACTACGCCTCTTCTCTGCATCACAATAACTAGAGACTTGGTACTCCTGCATCAGACGACACTTCATCAATTTAGGTTGTAATGTTAACGTCAAAACACAGCGCCTATAGGCTGCATCGTCGACGGTGCGATTCCGGAGGCCTAGCGGCGTCCTCATTCACCTTCAACGCCTCCAACCAATAACACATCTCATACATCTGCAATAGCTCAAGGTTGCTTTCACCTCAAGATGATCGCGTTTGACGCGTTTTACACAGATTTTACGCGTTGTTTGCGTGACAGAGCACGAGGTTTGATCGCGTTCTTTCGTTACCAACGCTTCGCCTATCTGTACCGTTTCTTGTCCCTTCGTCTTCTGATCAGTTGTACCTCATACAACAAAGCTTCTAGAGAAAGCTTGGCATAGTCTGTAGCAAGTATTCACCTCTGCACTTCTGTTCCACAGTGCCTCGCCGACGATTTCGACACTGCCCACCAGCAACGACACTGATCTCAATTTCTCCTCAAGACCTCTTGGCTTTGGAAGGCTCAACCCTTCCATTCTCTCGAGCTATTTCTGCATTCCCAAATGCCGTCTCGCGTTTTTGCTGCTTCGTCGGACCAGGGCGGCGAGCTCATAGCCCTGCATAATGACGAGGGCTTTGCATCGCCAGTCCTGGCCCGAGCTGAAGATGAAATCGAACTGGCGCTTGACTTCCGGAGTCGTAAGCACGTGGATACCTCTGAAGATGGTGACGAGGTGTACGTGTTGCAAGATGAGACGTCCAGTTCGCACACGAAGTTCACGATGTCAGGCCAGGCCACCGTCAATGCGTTTCGCGGCTACCTACTCAACAACCTGCGGGCCCATCAGATCGTCGACAATTATGGGAATGAGTGCAAAATGTTTGAAGTTACCAACGATCATCTTGCTGTGTTGCAGGCGAAGATGTGGACTAAGACCTCCAGTGGTCGCTCTCCGATCAAGGCAACAATTTACCGCCCTTCTCGAGCCTCGATTCTTATCTCAGACCATGTGGCAAATATCTCCCGGCTTTTAGAAGGTACCTCAGACAGATCTTGTCTACTCTACATAGTCTGACATCCTGTAGAAAACCACATTTTCGTGCTGACCGAGACTGGGCACGGTACTTGCCACTGCCTGAACGGTCCTCATGGCACCGGAAATCGTATCTGCCGTTCGCAAGTCGTCCGAATCGAGCCTCTGGTCCATTGGGGTACAGTCACGCCCGCAACAGCTTCTCAATCCATGGCTACCTTCCGTCGTGACGGCAGCCTCATGCATGTTCCCGCATACAAGAAGCTTGTCAGAGACTTAGTTGATGTAGACGCGCCGATATACTGTTTCGACTGTTTAGAATGGTTGTGGAGTAAGCGTGCAGAGGCCTGGGATATAGTGAGGCAGCTTGAAGGTGATGCGCTAGGACTCCACACACAGAGCTCAAATTGGGCACACCATGTAGGCAACTGCCAGACGTCTGAGAGCTTTGATCCTACGGCCGACGCCAGCTCACTAGCTGTTAATTCACCAATCTACCAAAGCAAGTCGATCGAAACCGGGATGTACAACGAGATTTGCATAGTCAGTGAAGATAATCCACTACCTGTTGAGCAAGATATGCTGACCTGCCCACAGGCACCATATCAGCTTGATGGTACTTCTGACTACCTCGAGATGACACAATCTCGTCTTCCGTGTGCCGCCAACGATCATGCCCACGGCACAGTATGGGATTTGTCCGACAGTGGAGAAAATGAAGTTGGGCACGACTCATCACGTTCAAGCTCTTTCACTCTTCCTCTGCGCACAACACCTATGACGCCTAAGCGGTCGAAAAACTTTCTCCCTCTTATTGGGCACCAGCCTACCATACTGGTACCAACATCAACTGTACCTCAGATCAACAACGTTGTAAAGGAAGATTCGCGCACACAGACCGCATGCATCACGAACAAATACGGTTTCCGTGTCAAAGTGAAGACGCCTCCACCACGCACCACGGAGCGCAAGTTTGGTCGCGAGCTCGATGCGAACTCTACAGTCCCTCCTGTCCAAGTGAGAAGGTCACCGCGAAATCACGTGGAGAAAGTATTGATGTCCGAGAAGAATATACCTTTGGCCTCAGTACGGCCCATGAAGCCTTTGAAGGAGGTCAAAGACCTGACAAAGGAAACAAAGAAAAGGAGAATTGCCCCTACAGACCCCCAACCAGGTAAGCAGAAGATGGCACGAACAGCCGCTCCTAGGGAACTCAAACCTACCGAGCCAAAAGTCCACGTCAATCCTACAGCAGGACTTCGATTTCCGCCCGAGTCTCAACCTGTGGCCCTACCTTCCTCTCCTCCTAAGCTCGTTGTACACTTCGCAAAGCGTTCTATGTGTACCGATGCTCCTGACGGGGTAACCACCCTAGCGTACGAAGCCTTCCAGAACGACCATCCCGCACCAACGTCCAAGATCTGCGCGTGCAACAAACCTGCGCTGCACAAGCAATTCAAGAAGGGTGAACTGCCGCAGATCGCGCAATGTGTGAATCGAGACTGCCGTTTCAGATGGTACCACTACGCGTGCCTCAACCAGTCGGAGAAGGGCAAGGCTAGATGGGGCACTTTCATGTGTCAGCACTGCCGGAACGAGGAAGAGTTTACTGCGCAGGACAAGAAGAATGGTTGGAACATGGCACAGCAGTTGGACTTCAGCAGAATGCACTGGACCAGGGATGACGTCGAGGCGGAGATGCCGGGCTTGGGTGGACACGCTCCCGTTGCTAATCCGTATGGCTTGGGTTTGGAGGTTGATCTGGGATCTGCGTCCAAGACCGCGACTCGGTCGAAAGATAGGCTAGGCGAGCTGGGATCGTTCGGCTACACACCTTCACGCCCGCATATGCTCGTCGAAGCATATACCAATCCCGACGCTTATACCGAGCTGCGCGCTGAGCGTGCTGGGAAAGAGGATGATGATCAGTGGCAGCACGAGACTCACGCAGCTGAAGAAGACTACGTTGAGGATGAGGAGATGCTCGACGTTGAGATGGAGGAAGAGCTGTAAGAGTAGCGGGGAGAAAGCAGTGATCTGAGCTATCAGCTCCACGCCACACATGTTCGGACATGTACGTGTACTACCACCAGAAGCAGATCAGTACGAACAGCGTCTCAGCACCATGCAAGCAGAGTCTCCAGCTCTAGCTTTGTCGCTCCGAATGCCATGTGCTATTGTATAGCATCTATAAAACTACAAAAACAAATTCGCATAGACGCACAGAGAGCAGGAATCTCATTCCCAGTCCAGCCCAATATTCAGAACCCCGTACCACCGTCCAATCACGCACCGTTTCCGCCCACAAGTTCCTCCAAACACCATGACGCCATCTTCGTGGGAGACTTCAACACCACTACATCCCCCCACAAGCCCATCACGATCAAGAACCCACATTCCAGAGACCACCACTCCCCCAGCTGATCAAAACCGCCATCCCAAGCATTGTTTTTTTCTTCTTTCAACGTGAGAACCTCAACGGTAATACAGGGTTCGAGGATACACGATACCAACAACAGCAGCGTACCACGCCGAGTGACACCAGTTTCCGACGCGATGTCTACGGTTCTTGAATTGTCTATCCTACAAGATCAACTACCGCCACGCACAACGCTCCACTGAACAAGAATCTATCTAGAATCAAACAACATAGCGCTCGCTGACTACGATGAAGCTAGGCGAGTTTGAGGTGCGGGTGAAAGGGGGTGGTTGGACATAATCGTGGCTGTTTGCGGTTGCTTTAAATAAACAGCAACGGTAGGGGTGTTTGCAAGGGGTGGGATTGTAGTTCTATATTGATTGTTGGATTGGGCGGGTGCGGTGTTTGGGATTCGACTGACTTTAGTGCGTGGCTTGTCGACTTGGGTGCTGTTTTAGATGTGCTGGGATTTGGAGGGTTTGGGGTCTAGCGGGTTAGGGAGTGCTTAGTGAGTGCTATTCTGGGAATTGATTGTGATGTGGCGTCTGATGCCGAATCGAGGTTCGTTGGATCACGCGTGCAGGAAGTGATTGGGCTTCAGAAAGAATAAACGAGGTTGTATCTTTATTTCAGCTTGTACGGAATATAGAAGCCGCTCTGTGTCCCTTCTCTTGCTCTTGAAGAAGAACAAAAAGAGATATATGTTCCTTAGTAATAATACGCCCAACACCTCGCACCACTGACTTAATAGACACTCTAACTACCCCCCTTCATCCCCACACCATACATAACCAGACCCCCTCAACATCTCAAACAAGCGAAGACCCAGCACCACAATCACCGCTATGGCAATCTCCGCCCCACCATCGCTGCCAAAGAAAGAAGTAAGAAGCCTAGTCACAGACACGAACCCATCCCATCCTTTCTTCAAAACTAGAAACAACCCAGTTGAAGTGCGAGACAGACGCACAGTGAGTGATTCAGGACCGCGGAATGTGGATACGCGGGTTGCTTGGACGCGTGGATGCGGGTGGGTGGTTGCTGCTAGTAATCAGGATAGTGACGAGGAGGAGAAAAGGTGTTGTGTAGAGAGAGAGAGAGAGAGAGATAGAGGGAGGAGTGGTTTTTATGTGTGTGTATAGGTGGTACTTGCTAGTAAGGTAGCTGGTATTAAGGTTTGTTAGATTAGTTGTTGATACTACTATAGATACTACTACTACTACTACTACTACTACTACTACTACTACTACTACTACTACTACTACTACTACTACTACTACTACTACTACTACTACTACTACTACTACTACTACTACTACTACTACTAATACTACTACTACTACTACTACTACTACTACTACTACTACTACTACTACTACTACTAATATCTACATCTCCACCAACATCTCCACCAACATCTCCACCAACATCTCCACCAACATCTCCACCAACATCTCCACCAACATCTCCACCACTATCTACATTCCACTCCACAACCCTCACAACTCCAATATCCCAACCCAGCATCTCAACACCTGTAAGCCAACATTATCTTTTCCTTTCCTTCCTTCCTTCCTCATCATTTCCTTTCCTAAAATCTGAATTTATTCAAATTCGCGATAGACAGTAAGTCCAAGTCTTAGCTACTTATTCCAACTTTCCTACTTGTATTTCAGACATCGAAATCCAGCGTCTTGACTGAGAGTTGGGTTGCAGATAGAATAAGACGGGTAGTGTGATGTGATGTGGGTTGAGAGGGTGGCTAATGTGGTGGATGGATGATATGGACTTGCTCGGGGAGGCTACATGGGGAATATACGCTCGCTACGCTATTTACTATACGACATAACACAACACCGCTCTCGCTACACAGACTCGTGGAAACGCACACTGCGGAAACACACCGTGTCGTGATGAATCACCCCACCACGCCCTCAAACCCACTAATCTCAACACACACATCGGCGCCATGCAAGCGTCTGAAGCGCGTCCTGGCATCCCCGTTGCGATCGACGGTCAGTTCCTCGGGATACAAGCGCACGAGGCGGCTGACGTCGTGCTTGGGGGCGCGCAGGATGCAGACGATTTTGACGTCGGGGATGTGGCGCCGTGGCGGGGGTGTGTCTTCGGTCTTCTCGCTGCGTCGGTCGCGTTCGCGTTCGCGCTCGCGGGTTTCGCGGTGGCTCGGGGAGGTTCGGGTGGAGAGGTCGCGGTCTTCGCGTCGCCGTTCGCGGTGCCCGCTGCGTGCGTCGGGTGCGGCTGGGGTGGTGGGGCGGTCTTGTAGTGTCTCGCGTAGGCTTAGACAGAGGGATTCAATGCCCAGCTCGCGCTCGAACCGCAGGAAGGTGGTGAGGATGCTGTGGTTGGGCTGTCCCGGGGCGGCAGCGGGCGCGGGAGGGTGGGGGTGGTGGTGTGGGACAGCGCCGGCAGCGAAGGCGGCGAAGGGCACTGCGGGGGAGGAGGGGGCGGCGGAGGCGGGGCGTGGTGTTGGGTTGCTGTATCTGGGTCTGCGTCTGTGGCAGCACCAGCACCAACGGGCGGCTGAGGGGGGTTCGGCGGGTGGTGGTGGCCGGGGTGGGCGCCGGCAGGCACGATGACGGGCGGGCCTGTGACGCCGACGGCGTGGGCAAAGTGGTGGACCTGCTGCTGGAGGGCGGCGACCTGGTGGCCGAGTGCGTTCTGGACGGCCTGGACGTGCATGGCCATGGGCGGTGGAAGCAGGCCTACGCCTCCAAAACCCTGGAGGCCCAGATGGCCCAGCAGGCGCGGGGCGCCGACGCTCGCACAGCGCATGAAGATGCACAGGGTCTTCAGGCTGGGCAGGTCGGCCTTCAAGCTGCGGTCGGCCGTCTTGCTGCCCAGATAGGCGGTCCACAGGCGCAGGTCCTTCTCGCGGATGCGGAAGTAGACGCTGTGGACGGCTGTGGCGTGGGGCGAGGCGACGACGCGGAAGATGTTGCAGTCGCTCGGGTGGGTGAAGAGGAACTTGTTGGCGGTGTAGAGGACGGGGGCGGCCTCGTCGTGGAGCTGGCGGCTGGCCTGGAGGAGGGGCGCGGCGACATTGTGGCGCATGAGGGCCTGCGAGGGCCACCAGAAGGGGTAGGGCGAGCTGAGGGCGAAGGTGTAGACGCGGTCGCGCAGCTCGCGGGGCAGCGAGAGGAGCAGCGAGAAGGCCGGGTTGGCGGGCGGGGGGGCAGGCTGGGAGGGCTGGGTCGAGGGTGCGCCCTGGGTAGTGGAGAGCGAGGGCTGGGTCGAGGGCTGGGTCGAGGGCGCGCTCTGGGTGGTGGAGAGCGAGGGCTGGCGCGGGCGGGCGGGCGTGAGGGCAGCGTGGGTGGGCGCATCGAGCATAGTCATGTCGGACGAGTCGCTGCTGGCCGACGAGGAGCGCGAGCGCCGTGTGGAGGCCATAGTCCTGTACTGTCGACGCACTCAGTCGACGCAATCAGTCCACGGCGAACTGTGGCCAGAACTGTGAGTGAGAGAGTGAGTGAGTGACTGAGTAACAGACAGTGAGTAACAGACAGACAGTGAGCGACAGAAAAACAGCAAATAACACCCTCAGCTCAGCCTGTCATGCAGCATGTCATGGTGTATGCAACAACGACGAACGAACCACTCCCTCGGGTCCCGTCCGTGCTTAGCCCAGCCCTGTAGCCGATCACCCACGAACCACGGACGAACCAGGCTTGTGCTTTGCACTTACTTGGTCCCTGCCAACCTGGCTATATACAAGTCTACTATAGTCACAGTCTTGCCCTTTACTATGCTGAAACATACTACACTATACTACACTATGATACACTATACTACTTGTACAGCTTCAACATCATCTAGCACCATCTTGACATGTATCAATATGAATGTAGGGAGCCGGTAAGGTGCATCGTGACTTTCATCACGTCTGGAAGCTTTTAATTATTATGTCTAAACTTTTTATTATTCATGTCTGGAAACTGCGTCTTTTTCACGTAGGGAAGCTTTTTATTGTCTGTTTGTAAGTACTTTATTATTCATCTTCATCATCACGTCTGTAAATACCTCTTTATTCACATCTTCATCGTCACGTCTGTAAGCACTTCATCATTCATCTTCATCATCACCTCTGTAAGCACTCCATCGCACTTCATCGCACATCATCCCACTTCATCGCACATCATCCCACTTCATCGCACTTCATCCCACTTCATTCACATCATAAGCTTCTACTCCGCCGCCACGCCCTGCCTCCGCGCATCCTCCCTCCGCTTCTTCGTCCGGCCCTTGGCCTCGTCCACCCACTTGTCGTACGCGCCACCGCCCTGCTCCAACTTGGCCCGCACCACCCCCTTGAGCAGCTCGCCCACGAACCCCACAAAGTTGTGGCGCCGTAACGAGTTCTCCCACAGCCACTGTGCCCGCTTCTCCTCCTGGTCCTCCAGCCCCTCCTCGTCGCCAAACTCGCGCGCCCGCAGCCGCAGATCGCGCACGCACGCCATCAGGTTGAACCGTATCTCCGTCGCCGGGTACCGCCCGATGCGCCGCTGCAGCACGGGGATGATCTTGCTCGGGAACTCCTGGTTCGTGCAGGCTCCGTGCGAGATGGGCGCTGGCTGGAGGCCGTCGAGCTCGTAGAGCTTGCCGTTGATCGACGTGTAGCTGTATTTGGTCAGCAGGTGGTGGCACCATAAGTAGATACCTCTCGCACGCACGCAATGAAGTGGTACACATCGTCGTCCTCGGTCGCCGTGCGCTGCGTCTCGTCGATAAAGGGCGACGACCGAGCAAACGAGTTGTGTGTCTCGCGAATCAGGTCCGAGTTGGACAGCGTCTCTCCGCGCAGCTGTCATTCCCACGTATTAGCCAGCCAGCCACCCACACAAGACATGCAGCTCGCTCCCTACGCACCTCAGGCGGGAACTCGCCCGCAAACTCCTTGAACTCCTTCAACTCTTTTCCGATATCCACGTCGCCCTCCTTGTTCAGCAGCACCGAGATGAGCGCCTGCGTGCCGCACGCGTTCTGGATCGTCTGCGCAGCGAAGAACAGCTGATTCGCCGCCTCGTGATCGTACGTCCCGTCCTTGGGCACGTCGCTCGCCTTTTCGCCCGTCGGGTACTTGAACAGGAAGATGACGCCGTACACGTCGCCGAGGGCCCTCAGCTCGTCCGCGTCGAGCGTCGTGAGCTCCTCAAACTGCACATCCTTGACCCCGAGCTTCTCGATGAGGTACGTAAACACTCCCTGCGCCGTGTCAGCTCGCGAGTCCCGCTGTGCCCTGCTGCTCCCTCATACCGCGTCCGACTCGATCGTGTTCCAGCCTCCAGACATGCTTGCCGTCGTCGTCTGGTGGAGTTGTTTGTGAGGCGACTTGCTGCGCTTGGCAGTTTACCTCATTGCGAAGCTAAGGGAACGGCCCGCTTAGTCAGGGCTGTTCCGACGCGAGTTCCGATGCGGAAGTAGCGGGGTATGCCATACATTCCACACGGTTACGATACGGTTTCTACCACGTGAAGCAAGCGCCCACGGAACGAGCACGGCACGAGCATGACGGGCGGTTAGATGCAGCAGTCGCCGTGTAGCCGGAACACGCCTCGCGTTGCCACAGACTAAGTAACTAACATGCATAATTACGAGGAAGAGTGCTATAGTTACTATTTGTAGTCTTCTCGAGCGACAATACTTCTACAAAGCCAGCTTGAATTGTTACACACCGAGATAGAATCAATGCTTCCTGCACGTGAGAATCTAGTATACGCCACTGAGCAGTTCAACCCATGACTAGAGAATTTTAAGTACATCAACAGTCTACGTAACTGTCTTGAAGAATCAACTTTTACATGGCGTAAGTACTCACCCACCAACCAACCACCACCTTTTATATACAAAAAAAACGACTCCCTCTGCACAAGCTCACCACACCCAACAAAACAAAACAAACCACACCCAACCACCACTCACTCACTCACTCACCTCAAGTACCCCAACTCCACTCACCCCCTCCCCCGCCACCCCCGCGGCTCCAACGGCCCCTCAAACTCCAACAGCTGCCCAGCCTTACACTCCTGAAACTCGACCTTCAACTGATAGCGTTCATAAAACGCATCAAATCGCGCATCCATTGCGTCTCTAAGATTCTTCACATCGCCCTGCGGGTGCAGTTTCTCCCAGGGACGGGTGCAGGTGCGGGCTTTGCAGCGCTTGAGGGTGAGGAGGAGGGCGTCTAGGCGGGCGGAGAGGGAGGGCGTGGGCCAGTTGTTGATAGTAGTGGGAGTGTTGTGGAGGTTGGTGAGTTGGTGGGGGTCGGACTGTGGTGGGTTAGTGGGAGGTGGGGAGGGAGATGGAGTGGAAAGGAAGGGGAAGGGGAAGGGGAAAGGAGAAGAGGAAAAGAAGATGAAGAAGGCTAGTTAGAAATGCCGAGCCAGTGTTGGAAGAATGAATGAATGAACAAGCGAGACATACCGTCATATCATACAACTCCCGTTCATTCGTACACCACACCGCATACGCAACATCATACCCCTCCCCGACCACACGAACCTGCTTATAAGTATTATTGACAAACGCCGCAGCCCCAAAAAACGCATTCCCCTCAACGAGATAATCGCCCCAGAACTCGATATTCACATGCTCGCTCTTCTCGCTGCGCGCCAGCTGCTCGCTCGTCACGGGCATCGGCTCGCCGTCGAAATCAGCCCGCTGCGGTATCCCCGCCAGCGAGAACAGCGTCGGTGCTATGTCTGTGTGCGATGAGGGGATGTGCTGCACGGCGCCTTTGGGCACGCCGGGTCCGCGGATGAAAAAGGGGATGTTGACGTCTTCTTCGATGTTGCAGCTCTTGCCCGGTGGGAGCCGGTGCTGGCCTATGTGGAAGCCGTTGTCGGTGGTGTAGATGAGGTATGTGTTGTTGAGCACGGCTGGATTGGCCGATAGGCGGTCGATGAGGGAGTCGATGAGCTCGTCGACGGACTGTAGAGATTGCAGCCGCTTGCGGTACCACTCGTCGTTGTAGTCGATTTCGCTCTGGTTCAGCTGGCGGAGCGTCTTGAAGTAGGATGCCGTGCCGGTCTGCGCTTTCTTATTAGTTCGCTGCTCAGCGACGTGGTCATGTACGTACCGTGTTTGGATTGAAGTTGGGTGTGCGTGGAACCGTCACGTTTGGGAAAAGATGCTCATGTCTCTTTGCAGGCACTGGCGGATTGAACTTGGCAGGCCGCGGGTTGGTGATGGTCTCCGAGTGCGGTGCGATAGGCGCAACGCCCAGGAAGAAAGGTCTATCAGATGCTTTGATAGCATCGTCAAGAAAGCCGACAGCAGCGGCTGAGATCAGATCTGTTGAATACTCCCCAGGGTAGTTCTTGGCTGGATCATGGTTTCGTGACATGGTCGCGTTATAAAACACATAGGTCCCAGGGTCGATCAAGACTGACCAGTCAGAAAGACGTGGCTAGAGAGATGTCACAGCACTCACAATCCGATCCATTCCAACCGTTGATACGTGGATTGTCGTACGTGGTGAGCGAGTGGCCTAGTGCAAGTTAGTAATACGCAGATTTCCCTATCATTCCAATCCACCTGCCGTTCATCATCTTGCCGGTGTAGTATGTGTTGTAGCCCGCATTCTGCAGCCACACCGGCAGGTAGTCATCGTTGAAGCCTTCCTCAATAAACCTTGGATATCCACCTGATGATAAGTCAACACACAACTTCAACCGCACTCATACTCCAAGCCCTTGAATTACCATATGGAGCAGATACATCCGTGACATTGGTGTTGTGCGCCGCTTTTCCAGTCAAAAGCGACACGCGAGAAGGACAACACAAAGAGACGGTACAGAAGTGCTTTTTGAACCACGTTCCCTCCTGCGCAAAGTGCTTCTGAACAGACGGCTGATAGTCGATCGAGTTCAAGTGCAAGTCCTGATCATCCGTCATGATGAAGATGAAATTCGGTTTGGTGACGTTGGCGACAGAGCTCACCACAGCGGCCGCGCCCGTCGAAGCGAGCAACAACGCCTGGCTTGGTGTCATCTTGAAAGGGAATATTGATGTTGGGAACTTGGCACCAGGCTTCACGATAGTTTTGTACTTCAAATTCCACATCTCAGCTTTTCTTGCTATCCCGGCCATATCAACGGCGGGACCCCGCTTTTATTGCGCGACTGGGGATTTCCATTGCGTGCTCCGGCATACAGCCAGTTGAACGTCAACGGTGGAGCGAAAGAACAGAATCCACGTGACTTTATAGACCGCTCAGCACTGAAGAGGAAGAAACTCGTGCGGATGAAATGCACACGAGTCGGGTTGACGGATCGTCAAGGATGATACTCATTTCTCCCACCCCGGGAGTTGTCCTACTCCTACACTTACTGAGCAATTTCTACACCCAAGCTTAATCGTTCAATGAACGCGGGAAGATGCGTCGATTTTGTGGATGTTGTCCAGCATCGGATAAGTACCGAACTCGAAGTTGACTTGTTTCATGAAGCGAAGTCGTGCCGCACTTTACATCAAGGCGCTAGACCCCGCAACCAAAGGTAGCCGTTCCAACCAATCGATTCCTTGCTGTTTCAAAAAGCTTCTCCTAGACGTCTTGTGTAGATCTTCAGAGATCGCCTTCCGACAATCCCTATACGTGAAGCTCCTTCATCTCTAGGAGTGCAGTTCGTTGATCCAGACCAAGCTTTGGTGACAAGACGTCGGCCTTGGAGCGAGTTCAGTGCGAAACCTTCGAGGTTGTTGTGGCATGACTTGAGGTTGTTGTGGCATGACTTTGAGGTTGTTGGTGGGTTGCATAGCGTCGAGCTCTGGCACAGATGATCTTGGTCCGTTTCTCTGGCTTGGTACAGGGAGTCTGTGCTGGAAAACCTAGAGAGTGATGGTTTAGGGAAATGGCCTGAGCAGATCCCGTCTTTCTGATTGTCGGCGAGGCCGAGAGTCAGTGCCTGAGGTCTATGTGTGCCCAATATGCTATCATCCGTTGTAGGTGGAGTCCATATCGGCTCGAGTTGACTATGTGATAAGGAGGCGATGCTCGTAAAACCTTACGTCAACCGTTGATTGCATTCGCAGTGTTGCCGCTTGTCTCGGAGCTCTGGCCGAGGGCTAGGGTCTCTATGCATGCTACTGCACTGTGCTACAATAGTTGGTACCAAGCACGCATTAGGGTTCACTCACAAGTGCACACGAGCTCGCACTAGAACAACTCTAGGTTGATATACCGAATGGAGGGTGAGAGATGTGTAGCTATGCACACCGCTTCCCGCTTCCTCGGAGTCTTGGGCTTTCCAGAGCATCCTGTTTCTAGGGTGTGTCCAGAAGAAACGGGCCAGAGGACGTTGGACCGCAGCGCTGGATCGACTACATCTCGTAAAGTGCGCGCCAGTTGAAGTGGGATAGAATTGGCGAGCTCTCCGGTGCATCTACTTCGCTGTGGCTGCCCCAGGCATCATGCTACATCGTACGACGATGTACGTGTGTTAGATAGGCGGGAGCTTGTTGGCGACCCGTGGTGGACCAAGGTCGAGTAAGAAACCGCTGGACACATGTCGACGCCGCGCAATGCTTGGGTCGTGGGCACGTAGTTCTAATGGGGAGGCGTTACGATGTTAGCGTTGGCGCTGCGTCAGTGCCTCAGGCAAGAATGGCTTGGACGAGGCAGAAATGGATTCAGCGATAAGAGGCAATGCAAAAGCATTCATCCGCAAAGCATTCATCCGCTATTCCGTATCTTGAAATAGCTGTATAACCAAGTCGGCTCTACTTGCTCTGGAACGTTGGTACATGCTAGTCTGTACAATGGAGTATTGTTGCTAGTATGGGACGGAAGGATAGATACGGGCCATACGGCGTCGTGGGGCGCTATGATCGACAGGGAGATTGTTGCGAAGGCGTAGCCATGTGAGAAGGGTGGTTTTGCTAGCGATGATGCTTTTGGATCTTTGTCGTCGACAATGCCATGTTGGGAACGGGAGTTTAGGTGATCTCCTCTTTACGAACGCGACCCGTCAAGAGGAATCGGGCCGAAGGCATGAGCGGTCAAAAGAGAGTTAGTACTGAGGCAAAATGCGCTCGGATGAGCTCAAACGACGTCCGATGAGGCGCCATATGGAAGATGCCATGTACTAGAAGCGCTAGAAGGATCGGCAAAGGCAGAGGTGGGTGTGAAAAGGAAGAATCCGGAGCATGTGAGACTAGGAGGATGCGTCCGTTGGTTGCTGAGTGGTTGTTGTATGGGGTGGCTCTTGCGGCTCTGGTGGCTTTGTTTCTATTCTTACGCTTGGCGGGCATCGGGCGAACGGTTCTGCGATTGGCTAACAAGCCGCATGTCTGCAGGGCGGAAGACGATCGTTGCAACGTGGACTGTGCCCGGGTCCTCGAAAGCGTGTTTGCAATCGTCGTAAGCTTACCAATGGATGAATGGATGAATGAATGAATGGATGGATGGATGGATGGATGGATGGATGAATGAATGAACGCATGGCTGGACACCTTCGGTCAGTCAAAGGCCGTCGAGGAGATGGGGGAGACGGCGAGTGGCAGTGCGTGCTGAATGCGCGGTGCCATGTGCTGTCGAGTGTCACAAGCCAGCAGGGCGTGGAATCGGAGGTGGTGATGGAGCGCAGGGAAAATTAGGCGAGATGGCGGCGGTCGTGGAGGGGGTGGAGCGCGGGCGCGGACGGGAAGCGCAGCTGACCAAGGAGCGGAAATTCAATGGCTGGCCGCTGGAGGGGGCGCCCTTGGCCCTTGCGCGCTTTCGCTCGAGCACTTGCAGCACATCCTGGTCTCCAGGCGCGGGCACCACTTTAGCTCGCTCCTAGCGCGCTACAGAGAACATCGCCATGGGCCCAGAGGGCCGAGGACAAGCTCGCAGCGCACGCCGTGTGGCCGTCACCACCGAGAGCCGCCGCACGTCGTGTGTGTGGTTCAGTAGCCGACGCGTGGTGAAGGAGTGAAGCCAGCACCGGCTGCCGAGCTGCCTCCCATGTGGGCGTCAAGTTCAAACTCTAAGAATGCATCCTCAAAAGCTAGCCACGGGTCCAGTTGCATCTTTGGCTGCGAATGCTGCATCGGCGGAAGCCTCCCCGTTTGGTTGCGAGGCCGAGCACATGTTCCTTGCTGTGTACAAAGTATGCACCCGAGCGGCGCTTTGCACAAGCATGCTGGCTGATGAACCAAACACGCTGCCCGCTCCTTGATGCGCTTCTTCTACTTCTTGTCGCTGCCCACGGAACCGCCTGGGGAGCGCCTTTCTGTCAACCTCAGCTCTGCCACGGCTCACCGGTCCAGATCTCCAGAGGCTGCGCCTGTGGCGGTGCTGGCCACCAGCGCACTTCTGTCGCAATCACTACACCAAAGCGGCAGAAGGGCGAGCGACTAGCACATGATTTCTGCCGATCGCTCAGATGGCCGTCCGGGTAGAGCCAACCACCTCTCAGGCACCCGGTGCTCGGAACCATGCCAATGACATCAGACGCCGCTGCGCGTAATTCGCGTAGTTCGTTTAGCGTACCTTTTGGCGCATGAATGTGTCCAAGTGCCCAAGTGCTCCTCTTTCCAACACATGCTGGCCTCTTCCCTGCGAAACAACCGTCAGTCAAAGGGCACGCCCTTTACGCTATCGCGCACATCACCCATCGCGGAGCCGTCCTGCTACGTAAGCGTCTGTGCCGGCAAGAGAGTTTGGGAATTCGGAGCGAGTTGTGGTGGAGAGTATTCATTGGCTGGTTATTTTGGGCCCGATGCTTCTCCATCAGACCACAACGACTTTGCAGGTCAAAACTGGGAAACACATGCCTGCCTCGCGCTAGAACGCTGCCAGTGCCAAACGAGCCTGCCCTAATTCTGCCTGCCCAGACATGTCAGCACTCCCATTTCAGGGACTCTGTCGTCCTGCCGCCCGTGTCCTAACTTGCTGTCGACACCTATCGTCTCTTCTACTTCTCTCCTCGCTTCCTATGCTGCTCTTTCTGTACAAAGGAGTGTATCTACAGTCCATCATCATGCTGCTCAAAATCAATGTGCAAACGCTCGTGTCAAGACGAAAAGGATCGGCGCCGAGAAGAATGCAGTCGTGAATCGTCGTGAAAGTTCGTCAAATGCGCGTGCGTGCATAAGCCCTTCTGTGCCTTGGTGCCGTGCCGTTCCAGAATGTTTCCAACTCTTTCTGGCTTAGTCTAGTCCCAAGGGGGCACCGCCCTCGTGAGACCGTGTAGGTTGCAAAGAAGGACTTGTCGCTAAACCATCGAATTCGGCTATGGCACCGCTTGAATTGCGCCGAAGCCATCCCAGTGGCTGCTGCTACAGCCTGCGCTACGTCGCTACATGGTGGTGCGAAAATGTACACCAAACAATGGTTGGATTCAAGCTAGGCTCGCCGTTGCATATACGGAGTGGCTCTGCTTGGCATGATCATCCATCATGCTCAGTCGGCCCTACAAGCTCCCAGCGTCGTTGTATTGAGAGGGAACCTGCGTGACTGGTATCGGATGGGTCGCGTAGCCGGCCATGGACGCTGCGCTGGAAGGAGGCTGAGAAGCAAGTCTAGTGTTCCTGGGGTATCGTTCAGTCTGCTTCCGTTTACGTCCAGATAGGTGTAGCCACGAACCCGCTGGTATATCCAGACATTCCATAGTTATATGCATGCTCTGAAGGCGTCGCATAGGGCGGTAGTAGTACATTGGCCGGCGAGCCTAATGGAGATGCGTAACTGCTGGACGCGTAGCTGCTAGGCGGGTAGCTACTCGTAGCGTACGTGCTCGACCCATACCCCTCTGCTGATGTTCGTGGAACGTCGAGAAATGGGGACGTTGGCGCAGAAGCCATTCCAGGCGGCAGGAATTCTAAAGGTGATGGCGCAAAGGCCGGGCTGAGGCTGTGCGCCTGACCGTAGCTGTATTGTGCGATCTGGTTTTCGAGGTCCAGGTTGATGCTCTCCAGGGCATAAGATGGTTGCTGCACTGGAGAGACGGCAGTCATGTGCCGCTGGGTCCATTCTCTTCGGGTTTTGTAGGATGAGACCATGTCGATGGGATATTGTACCAAATAGGACATGGTTTGGATTCTGGAGTCGTATCTAGGATCCTGGTACCCTTGTATGACGGTGACGATCTCTTCTAGCGGAAGAAAAGAAAGATTGGAGACAAAAACCGAAGCCACATCCGGAAACATGGGTTCCAGTGCTAGTGCGGTTGCGTAGAAGTGAGCCAGAACGCACAGGACGTTGACGTCTCCGCGTTTCGCAGAGAGGAGGGAGATGGGTACCCAGAAGAGCCATTTGCGGAGCGCATAAAGCTGGTTGAACTGCTCTTCAGGTGCTTGCGCTTGACTAGATGCTCGTAAGCGATCGAGATACCCCTTCAGCTGATCAACCCATTTCGTTTCCTGGTCGTTGCGGCTGAGATATGGTTGCATGCGTTGCAGTGAGTTGTGGATGTCCGTGAGGGTATTCAGTTGCTGCGTGCGCGCTTCTTGGGACACGGGTGTGCTGACGGGATTCATGAAGTGCCTGTTAGGCATTGGGCTGTGTTCTGCAATGTAGTCTGCAAACAGAGACTCGTGTCTCCAGGACTGCATAGACTGGATGACCGTCTTCGTGCCAGTGACGAGGGAAGCCCAACCTCTCCAGTCGGTAGCTTGCCACGCTAATAGGAGTGATGAAGCCAGCACTGCATCCGAGTTCAGCTTAGTGAAGCTTGAGATGCCGTCGTGCAGGCCCTTCAGCGCGATGCTCGCGTGGTGGAAGGCAAGATTTCGTGTTTCGGTAGACTGCGAGATCCAGGCTAGGTGGGAGGCGGAGAAAGCGAGGATGGAGTGCATGACGAAAGGATGAGAAGCAGCAATGCTCATGAATCTGGAGCCAGTTAGCCACACCCGTTCCTGGAGGTACAGGTTTTGTCGAATACTCACTTAGGCATCATGTCGGCCCACAGTGTCATCTTGGAGGTTCTATTCCTGAACATCTCATTCGTGATAGAAGAGAGGTGGTGAATCAGACGGAGGTCCGTCTTTGCATAGGCTCGCCATTGCGGCTGAGGATAGATTCGAAGTTCGGGGAAGGGAAACTCTCCAGTCTGCCTCCACAGCTCAATGGTAGCCTCGATCTCTGGGGTCCAGAGAAGGTTGGGCTGCTGAGGAGCTTGTGGAGATTCGGGCATCATGGCAGTGGGGCTGTCCATGTAATCGCACCGAACCTGGTGCTTTGTGCAATTACGACTAGGGACATGTTAGAGCTGGAAACAGTCGAGGTCAGGTTCAAGACGTACCATTGCGGAAAGGTTTCGTCACAACGAATGTGTCTCCTCTTGCAAGTCTTGCAGCCCTTTCGGGACTTTGTGTGACTGCGCCTCGAAGGGCCGCCGCCTGGTCCAGCCATTGGATGAATTGGTGATTGGAAGCTTGGGAGCGAATGTGAGAATCGGACCGCGCCGTGTCCTCGAAAGATTTGGCGTTCGAGAGAACGGGCTAGGGCGAGGTTGTATTCAGTGTTTGGTTTGGAGTACTGGAGATGGTGAGGAGGGGTGTTGGTGGGGGGCTGAGTATATGCAGGCTGCAAGCAGTGGGTAGGCGAGATGTTGAAGCGAGAGTAATGTGGTCGTAGACCGGTGACAGGGTGGTGTTCTGGAGGCTGAAGGCCGGAACGGTTTGGTGATATATACCGCAGCGCGCAGATGGGAAGCTCAGACGAATCTAGGGCTGAGAAGTATTGACGCAGAGCTAACGAGGCCCCAGCGGAGGTGCGACAGGACGAAGTGACAGCGGAAAAAGGTCAAGAGTATGCAACGTGCCCCCTGCAGGATGGCCGGCCCATACCTCGTTTGGACAAAGAGGACTTGGGCGGAAGTAGAAGCGCTAGAGCCGCTAGAGCTTGGTTGCAAAAGAAGGCCCTGGGACGTCAAGACGGACCCAACCACGGTTAGAGGGTGATAGCGTCCACACAAATAGCAGTGACGCCACGAGCGGCGGAAAGGGACCTGTGTGGCAGCCGGTAGAGGCGGCGTGACGGGAGAGGCTAGTGAAGCGTGCGGGAGCTACAGCCAGCGATGGAGTGACTGATTCACCGCTGGAGCTGGCTGTAGCTCCTGGCAGGCTGGCACACGCTCGTATGGCATAGCCCTCCAGTGTAACTCCTGCAACGCTGGGGCTCTGTCCGGAACCATGGGCTCTTCCTTTTCGAGCAGCTGCACCCGAGTCTGGCACAGCGTGTGTTGCTGCTATCCCCGGGCAGCAAGGTGCTGTAGGAATGAAACCCTACTTACAGTTGAGTGATGAGCAACCAGCAGCAGCAGCAGCAGCAGCAGCAGCAGCAGGGTAAGCTCGGGCCGCGCAGTGAACGCCTCTGCCCGCCGCCGGCCGACTGCTGGGGGTGGCCCCTCTTTACACGGCCCCCCCTGTCGTCTGTATGGAGACGGACGGTTTGGCGTCGTTGGGCGTGCAGATGCCATGGCTGCACACACAGTGGGTGCCTCTGCCGATGAGCACCAAGTGCCCACTACCAGCGTGCAGAGCGGAGGCCCTAAATCGAGTGAACCGCCCAAAACCCACGGGCCGTGCGGTGTGGTGGAGGCGATCGGCCTCAGCAGCGAGAGGGTGAGAGAGCACCGAGTGGTGAGAATGCGCAGAGAGTCAGAGACGAGCGGACTAGCTGCTGGCGGAGCGGGCGTCTGGCGAGTTGCCACCGCTCGCAGTGGTGTCGCATGGACATCCAGGTACTGTCACAGCGAGCCATTCACTCTGCCATCCGGGGTGGGCGAATCAGACCATGGGAAGCGGCAGCAGGAGTTGATGGCGCCAAACCCAAAAACCGCTTACGCTGGTAAAAGTGCCGGGGCCTCGAGTTTATTTTTGGCCCCTTGTGCGCCGTGCTTGGCCGCTTCTTCACAAAAGGCAAGTCACCAGACCACAGCGTTCGCCCGTCATTCACGCCATGTTGCCTTGGAGCCATGGTGCTGATGATGATGGTGGTGGTGTCCTGCATGGGCCGTCTTGACAATGCTACTCGAACCCACCGCCTTGCCGATCTGCCACGCTGCGCTGATGACCTGAGTCTGGCGATGATGCAGCCACGATGCATGGGCTTGCACAGATACAGGCGCTCAAATTGGCAGTACCTGAAGGATTCGCTAGACCGGGCATCCAGCTCGCGGATTCCTCTACACATGTTTGCTGTTCTGTCCTGTCCTGTTCTGTCCTGTCCTGTTCTGTCCTGTTCTGTCCTGCCCTACCTGCCCTACCTGCCTGTCTTCTGCCTCGCTCGCAGCCAAACGTCAAGCATAGGCGAGCCGCTGCATGGGATCTGCACATGTGCACAACGTGCCGTGCAACACGAGGCGGTAGGTCCACGCTCCGGTGAGAGCAATCCAAGGCATCGGCGTCGTCTCCCGTTGCAAGGCTGTCAGGCTTCTGCCGCGCTTCTCGTGTATCCGAGTCGCCTACCCCCAGTCGAGCAGTGAGCAGCAAACACGAAGCGCGACATGCCGTACTTAGAAACAGGGCGTTGATAGCCAATATTCCACGATAGCCCAGAAAGACCGAGGTACGGTGACAATAGTCTGCAATGACATGGCAGCTGCGCGGGAGCAGGTGCAGGCGATAGAATATGTAGGCTAGTGACGAGTGAGGTTGTCACACGAGCTATTCTTAGGAATAAACTCTTTTAAGCTTGTTACCTGCATCGGCGAAAGTCAAGGGTAACCCATGCCCTGCACGCTGGTCTGGGGTCGTCTCTAGGGTCGCGAGAAACCTCTCCAATTCCTTCCTCCCGTCCGTCTGCTCTTGGATCCTGCTGACACCAGCGGCCAGCCTACGTTGCAGGCGTGGCATAGCTGAGCAGCAGCGCAACAAATGCATACATAGCTGCGCGTAAGCCGCCCAACATGGCCAGCAGCAGTCATTCAATCTCCAGATAGTGCCCAATCCACCACCACCGACCAGTTCTAAATAAGTGCGACCCTGCTCTACCGCCGGCGCGGCCAATTGCCCCTTTCAGGATGGCGCCAGGCTACACAAACACATGTCCTCCCACGATCCTTCCACCGACCACACCGCGCGCTCTTCGCGTGCAGTGTGCGCGCCTCCGCTCTTCTCCCCTCCTGCTGCTCGACGCATGTACAATACAGTGCCGTCTTGTCTGTACCCGCCCGGCCCGTGACCTGCCCTCGTGCCGTGAAAGATATCCCCGGCTGTCGAGTCGAATATAGTAATGCGTTACCTACGACTATGCGCATAGCTGCTCCGAATCTCCACAGCGCGCACAGCGATCACCATTGAAAATTTGAGAGGCGCTATTTGTCAAGTTCGGCCATCCCGCACCGCTGCAGGCGCATCGCTGGCCGGCATGCCTTGACAGAACCCCAGATGACGAGAGAGCCGACTGCCCGTGAGTGGTCGTCTTTGCAGGTGAACACCATAGCGGCGGTGTATTTATAGCCGCTGCTTCCATGTTCTTCGCGTGGTCTGGAACATGGATGTTCCTTTCCTCCTCGCGAACCACATCAGGACGGTCGCACTGGATAAACGGTAAGCAAGAGCAAAGACGCATTCCTGCATCCGTATGCAGTGTCGAGCAGCCTGTCTCTTACCTGCGCAGAATCATCACCCGCATGGCTCGCGTGGTGTTGAACATGGATGATCCCGTGCAACCAGTCATGAGCCGCATGAGCCGCATGACAACAACATTCAAGGGCCTACGGTGAGATTTCACCGAGGCTTCATGAATCTCTTAGAGTAGCTGGCGCATGAACAGATCACGTAAGTCGAATCGAAGCACACACAGCCAACCAAGAGACGAACAAGCCTCAATTCATCGTTAAACACACCGCTGTCAAAACGCATCTCTCCCTCGCCAAGCCAGACGCTGTTTGCCAGACGTGGTTTGTTCCTTCGAGCATCTCGCTCGAACAGCCGAGGCTCGCCCAGCAAAATTGTTGCGGTCAACGTCGCGGCCACCTCCGTCCGCCTCCTCCGCCTCACCGAGATTTGCAAGGCAGGCAAGACAGCCAAAGGTAAACACCAGAGAGAAAAAAAAAACCACCCCCCAAATTGCGACCGTCAAGCTGCAGGCCCCCTCTCGTGTCCGATCGAAAACAATCTGCAAGAACCCGCAACAGTCGTACGACGCCCATGGAGAGATCAGCAAACTGGTGCGCTGATCTCGACATCGCTACCAAACCGACTGGTTACGATCGGATAACGAATCCATCGCCGTCCGGGAAGAGAAATTGCACGACCGCGAAGGAAAGCGCACGCACGACTGACGAGCAAGACACGCACTCGGAAACAGACCGCCATGCTCGACAGTCAAGCGCAGGCAAGAGAGCCGACGACATAGCATGTTTCCTAACTCCCCCTCCCCTTTCCCCATCAAACATGACTTGCTATCGCTCGCCATGTACGACACGTCGCACAAACCATGCATCCATGCAATCACGTCGTCCGACCCGGGTTCGTCCCTGTAAGTACGCCGGTGGAATCTCTCGCCGCCGCCGCTTGAACCAATCACTCGGGATCCGCGCAAACCGAGCCGGCTCACGCCGTTGCATGCTCGTTCCCGTTTGGCCCGTCGGCGCTCCACGGCGTCTGGGTCGGCGTCTGTGTCGGTGTATCAGATTTTGCAACCTTGCGGATAAATATGGGCATGATGCGATGCGATGTGATGCGATGCTATCTGTGCTGTAGATGCTCACCGTGTGTGTGTGTGCGCAGGGTTGGCGGAGCGCTATCCAATCATGTGTAATAACTTCCACTCGCGATGCGGAAGCGTGCAAAATTCAGTTCTACCTACAGCTATACTATGGACTATGGATAGTGGTGGTGGTGCTGGTGTGTTGCAACCAACATGTGAAATGAACGCCGGTGAATGATACGCTGCTGCACGTAAGCCAACCCCACGAGCATGAAAACATGGCCCCATTCGAAGTGGCTGAGAGGCCCGCCTATGTAGCAAGAAGTCGCTGGAAAATGTCTATAGATGCCGGAACCTCCATTGTCGTTCGTAAATGCTCATTGCTCGTCTCCTCCTGTGTGAAGTATCTGCTCCGCCCAGTTTGTCCTGCTTTTGATATCCTCCTCTTCCTCTACCTTTTCATTCCCAATCCAACGCCGGCTCGCATATAAAAGGATAGATTGATACCTCTCCTAGGTCCATGCACGGGAAGAGACCCGCCATATTGTCTGACCTCAATTATTGGCTTCTAGACAGCGTACAGCTCGCGGAAAGTAGCCTGTTGATCGCCAGGTAGGCCACCGAGGAAGCTGTCAAAGTCCGGGATCATGCTCTTGTACTGCTGGATGATCTGTATTTCATGTCAGTGTCGTGTCAATAGTAGTGTAGTCAGGTCTGCTAACCTGCTTGAACGTCTCGCGACATTGCTGACCAGATGGACCGGTGACAAAATTTCGGTCAGCAGACGCCATCAGACTGAAGAACTCGAGGAGAGACTGTTCCATAGCGCCAGGGTTTGCTAGGACAATCTGCATAAATCCAGTGAGAGCGTGACCCTTCTCGTCGTTCCATGTGACCTTGCTGATTGCTCGGAGAAAAGCGGGCGCGATCTGAGCCAGATGTACAGAGAGATACTGGGCAGAACCTATCCCAAGCCGGCCGAGGGCGATAGCAGCGTTCTCGTTCAGCGACTCCGGAACCTTGCTGTCGAAGAGTATTGTGCCGATTTTTTGGAGCAACCTGTCCGCGTATGGCTGCATCCCCTCCTTTTGCTGCATCGCAATCTCTCCTACTGACCAGCAAGCGTTGTTGATGACCGAATACCCAGACTCGTCGTGGCCAATGTGAGCCGGCGAGGCCTCTAGCTGAACGATAAGAATCTCCAGGATAGCAGGTAAGCAAGGTTGCAGTTGTTCAAAAACGCAAATGGCGCAATCACCGAGCAGAGCGTACGCCGACTGCCGTACGTCGTTGTTGGAGTCGCTCATGCAGATGGCCAGTAGCTGAAAGAAGTTCGGAGTTCCAGCTACCAGTTGAGCACTATCATGTGCAGGTAAAGCCTGGATCATGGCGCTCAGGAGATCGACGGCGGTGATGAGGAAATCCTTGTCGGGCACCTCAAGACTCGGGTTCTCAGTGGCCATTTGACTTTCCTGGAGGTTCCGGTGAATGATGCTGATGCATCGAGCGAAAATGCCGCTTGCGTACTGAGAAAACTTGCGGTCGAGCGCAGTTGCAACGTAAGAAAGACATTCAAGCAAAGGTATCACCTCTCTCGAATGATCTGAGACTTTGTTCCAGCGCTGCAACAGTGCTGGCATAAGCATGACGACAAGGTCGTCCTGCGCAAGTGCCGGTCCGACATGCTCTGCAAGTGTCTGAACACAATCATACAGGATGTACATGTTCTTGTCCTTATACATCGCAAAGCATTGAATGAATTGACGAACAATGACTGGGCAGTAGTCAGCGAGCTGGGTATTCGCTTTCTCCTCAAGGTGAGCGAAAGCTGATGCAGCAGCTTCTTGCACGCCCTTGTTGCTGTCGAGCATCTTCTTCAGAATGCCATCCATAATAGGCTCGAAGTACTGTTGCTTTCCAGCCTGATCCAAGCGCGCTGCCCATCCAGAGTACCGTCCGAGGGTCCAACATGTGATCTTTCGGACGACAGGTTTTGGATCTTGCAGAAGCGTGATGAGATAAGGAGTGAGCATGGGAAGATGGGGCTGCACCACATGCATGCAGCCGTCGGCAATGGCACCGAGAGCAAGCACGGCCGACTCCCTGTTGGGCCATTCAGCGTGGTTGAGGTTGCTTGTGAGATAGGGAAGCGTCGCCTCGAAGACAGCCTCGTGGAAGACTCCTGCCAATACGTCCAGTGCCGCGGCTGAGCACTTGCGTAGATTCCACGCGTCTTCTGGGTCGCCGAACGAATCGTCATCATCGAAATCCTCAATCTCACCGTCGCTGAGATCATCGTCCCCAAAGCCGGCAGTTGCGCCATTAGTGAGAACAGTTTCGCCGCTGGCGTTGGTTGCCATCCGGCCTGATTTGCTTGAAGCAAAGTTTGGCCGAATGTCCTGCTCTCGGTCGTCGACGTTGTAGTCCTCCTCTTCACCCTCGAGTCGCAAGACGTCATCTTCGCTGTAGACCATGCTCTCCAGAAGCACAGGTACAATTTTCGCCAGGTAGGGGCCCAGATGATCGCGCATTCGTTCGTCTTCCGCAACGCACAGCCAGAACTCGGCAGCATCCAAAGCCAACTCCTCGTCATCCTTACTGCGCTGTTGTGCAACCATGTAGTCAACCAGACCTTCCATATGCGGCACCATTTTCTCCGGCGCAATGTCTGCAACGTGCACAAACGCTCGACAGACTTGTTTCCTGACATCCTCGCTTGAATCGCTCGCAATGGAGAACAGCTGTTGCATCAGCGTGTCGATGTTGGACAAAACGACTTGCAGCTTGTCAGGGATGAAGATGTTGATCGCAGCTATCGCATCAGCGCGTACTCGAGGAATTGGGCTAGTGGTAAGCTCTAAGAGCTTAGGGAATACGAAGCTCAATGGTCGCTGGCCCTGGTATTCCTTGTCCAAAGCTTTCCTGTGGTCCTCGCATATCTTCAGTAATGCGCTCATGCCACCTTCTTGCGCCTGGACGGATACGTTGCCACTCGTGTTGCTGACGATGTTGACGAGATCTGAGAGGATTTGAGGCCAGCCCATGATGCCTCCCTGGCGGACGACCTCGGTGATGACGTTACCGGCGTACAGGCGCATCTGTTTGTTCGAATCTTGTAGGCCCACCATGATGATGTTCTTGATATAAGTTTTCGTGGCTTCATCCATAGTCTTTAACGACCCCTTCACGTCGTTCTTAAGCATAATGGCCGCTGCAGCGCGCGCCTGGAAATATATACTGCCGTCCATGTCGACGCCCGAAGGAGGCTGACTGCTCGAGAAGAGGTATGCTAGGTATTTGTCGAAATCTGGCGAAGCCCTGGCCGTCCTGAGCATCTGCGTCGCCCCCAATGTCAGCGCAACAACTCAATGCAAAGTGTGACTGGGGTTGACCCACGATTTCGGCATTCTTGCGGGCACTCTCATTACTTCCTAGCGAGTCCTTGAGGCACTGCGCCAGCTGCCTCAACGTCTGTTCCTCAGGTTGCCACGACATGGCGAAAAGTAGATTGCTGGGTAGTGCGGGGAAGGCTCGAGGTCTGTTACGCTGCGCAATTCTGGTACGCCTTGTCTAAAGGAAAGAAGGGGACAAGTCTTGGGCAAAGGCGACAAGGGTATGAGTGTTCGTAGTGGCGCCTCAAGCTGGTTCTGTTGGTGCAACCGCGGTTAGCCCTTGCCATGCAGACCAGGGAAGCAGCACAAAGCGTGGGTGAAGGGCCCAGCAAACGTACCAGCTCCTAGTGTCGTTGCGTTTTACAAAGCAACAATCATTTTGAAGTTATGCGATGGTCGAGTTGTCTAGGAAATTCGGCGCGTTGGCGTGCGTTGTGGTTGCAAGTTTGCGTAGAATGACGCGGGGGACGGTAGAGTAGGTGCAGCTTTGGAGGGGTACGAGGGAGACACGGCCCTGGGGCTATTGTGCGGTGCGGAGACGCAACAGGAGAAACGGAGCTGCGGTGCGACAAAGGCACAGGTGAGAACAAAGTGCAACAGTGGTATCTGAGGCGACGACGTGTAGCTTCCTCGAGCTGTATGCACTGCAGATAGGCGTAGAAATGTGAAGTGCGCTAAATAGGCCCACCCTCCCTGATCGGATTGGTCTAGTGAACCAAGCATGTGCAGATGTGCAGCCACTCATCGTTTCCACGGAACACTGTCTGGGCTTTGACAAGCACTGCAAGCCTCGAATGTCTCTCGAAATGTGCGCACTGCAATGTTGCGCAATGTAGGGCTCACCGAGCAGCCATGACACATCTGACGTGTAGCAGACAGGCTCCTTGCACGTTGCACCGCGCCTGCATTGTCACTCTAACTTTGATCGAATGTTTGACTTCGTGTGGACCTCTCAATTCCCCAGGACCTTTCCGTTCAACAGTTGCTCTGTCACTCTCAGCCGTTGTCTGTGATGTGGCTACTAATCTCCTTGGGATTTTGGAGAATTCATTCGTGGCTCTGCCTTCAGTGCTGGATCCTGTGGCATGTGGTCTAAGGACCGTGAGGTGAGACACGAAAACAGAATCCTGCCCAGCGAAACAGTAGGACTACGCTCCAGTGTTGGATTGACCGTACCCTCACCACAGATAGGAGGTTTGTCATGTCGAGTTCAACACGGTTACGCAACAACAGTCGATTCCGCCAGCAAGGCCATAAACAAGAGAAGGCTTCGTTTCCAGCGTGGGAGCAAGTATTATCCAGCCTCATACGCGATTCAGTGAGCTGAGGTAGACTTCGTTAGCAAGAGCTTGGGTGAAGCTATCTTCAGTCCGTACAGTAAGGTAGGGTAAGTATCTGATGCGGTCCTGTACGAGTTGACACAGATGGACCGAAGACAACAAAGGGTTCTATTTAGTATAATACATTTATTGTAGCTAATATATGTTAGTTAGTAACAGTTGCGAGAATCCTGTGTTCCAAGAGAAGCAAACTGCAAGTATGCTGGTTCTTTGAATTTTAGGAAACTAGTCAAGCAAGCATTGCCTAACCACTACTATTCAATAGACAGGCAGAAGACCACACAGTTCTTTGTGTACAACTAACAACTACTCAAACCTAGGTAAAGACATCCGGGCATAGTTGTAGAAGTCCAGGACTAGTAGCTGCTGTAGCCCGTTTTTTCTGCAACATGATAGCAAGGTTGCATTAGAGAGCAGCAAGACTGGCCCACCCGCCGTCACTTTGGAGGCTCGATGAGCGTGTCACAGCTTCATGCAGGCCAACCTGACATGGCCCGCTCGCTTGTCGGTGAGTGACTTGCTGCGCTACCAATGCATCGTAACGCACGATCATTGCACTGCTCTGTCCAGTTCGACATCTCACGAGAAACGCTCCCAATGTTATTGTTAGATCTTCTACAGACACTACTGTAGTCCCCCGGTACCGTCAGATTGTAGAACAGTGTGAGAACAAGCATGGTATACCTCCAGTTTCTGAGGATAGAAGGCTTTGTATTTTCCCTTTTCGACTTACCAAGAGAACGAGGTCGAATGTTCGTAAACCTATTGACTTGGATCACAAGGTGCATTTGCTAAAAAGACGTTGTCAATTAGCAATAGCTTTGACACGTATTTTCCTCAAATTGCGGCCTCTTCTGTGTTTTTGCCTGATAGATTCCCTACACGGCACGGTTTCAAGACCAACAGACGGAGTTGACCGCAACGTGGGATGATAATGCGAAGTAGCAGTACGTGCAAGGCTGACGTGTTGAGCACAAGACTGTGCCTTGTCAAAGAGCTGGTCCTCGATGGACTTGGAGCTGGAAAGCTTGCCAGTAACTTGCAGATGCTTCGTGGTAGTCGTACACTTGACCAGTCGAAACAGCACGCGCACGCATCTTCAAGTATCTATCTATCCGCGCAACTGTGCACGGGCATGTCTGCAATACCGACTGCTTAGCTCTGTAACGGCAGTCTGACAGACCGTCTATTCATAGGAAGCGCCCTCTGGCGGCTCCGCGAGGTGGTGTTTCAGATTCTCTGGCAACTGCTAGACGACTGGGTGCCTCAAAGGCACGAGGCTGAGCTCCGCCCGCGCGTCTAGGCGTCTGCAAGTGAAGAACAGCACGTTGCTCACGTCCAATCTCACGCTGCAAGGTGCATTGCGCGGTTCGAAGCAAGGAATATCAAATCCCCAAGTAGCGTCTGCGTTGTCTTCCAAGATGCATTGCAGTGGCAGTAGCTTGTCGTTGGAGAGGTCTGGATCGTTAGGCGCATGCGAAACCACGGCTGTGCGGACGAGACTGACCGCTTCCGGTCAAAGGCTCGTGTGGCCTGGATACACTTGTTGGACGGACTACATACGCTGAGGCTGTTTCTTGACCCCCGTGCACTGTCTCTCTCTCTCTCTCTCTCTCTCTCTCGCGCGCGCTGTTTTGTACCGCTGCATCTCGCTGATCGACGGCGACTCGGAATTTCCGGCAGTGTTGCGGATCTTTAGGTGCAGTGTCAGGACATAAGCTGGTGGCAAAGCAGGCAGGACCCAAGCCAAGCAGAGCTGTCAGGCACCTCAGGTCTCACGCAGTGGCCGTTCACGACTACGACACACAACACCACCGGCTCATCCATCCCCTCTCCCCCCGCCGTCGCATTCCCTCCCTTCGCCAGCGAGTGCAGCCCGTACACGGCCGCCCACACCGTTATCTCGTCGCCGGCGACTCCCACGGACCTCTGTTGCGTCACCAGCCACTCGATCCCCGCTGCTGGGTCGACGCATCCACGCCGTCCGGGCTCCTTCACAGCACCCGTCGCACCCATCGCACCACGAGCGCTGCTGCGCCTGCTGGCAGTGCCTCTGCCCTGTCGCCCTCCCCCGAGCTGTTGAGCAGCACTGGCTGCAGACCCCCCGCGCGCCACCATGTTGTCGCAAGAACCCCTGCAGGCCGTCCTGCCGCCGACGACACTGTCCAGGTCGTACCTCCCCATTGTCCACGCCTCCTCAGCAACGCCTACCATGCTCGCCGACGCCGCACATGCCCTTCACACATCCTCCAGAGACGCCTTGCGGAACGCGCGCTACAATGACAGCAACAACAGCGGCCTGGGCTCGACCGCAAAGGGCATCATGATTGGCGTCTTCTCCGTCCTCGGCGCTGCAGGCTTCTGTTTCCTTGTCTTTGCCATTGTCTACTACTTCCGCTACACGCAACAGGGCCGCATCTTCCTCGACCGAATCACACGGCCAGGAGAGTATGATGACGAGCAGCAGTTCGCCAAGGAGGAGGCCGAGGCCCTCGAAGCTATGGACGATCTGCAAAGAGCAGAGTATCTGCGCGCAAAAGGTAAGCACTCCGCATTGCGGCGGTTGGCAAAACGCCCTTCGCTAACTTTCTTTAGCTTTCGTCCAGGTCAACCCGCCCGAGTCTGTGCAAACCGACATATCCCTTTCCCAATTCCTCGCCATCCAAGAGAAAGGCGTTTCTGCTTGGGAATTCGAACCGGAGCTGGAGATTGCCAACTGCTTTGTCGAAGGCCGGACTGAGATTGAGTTTTTTGACTCGGAGTGCAGCGTCCAGAGCAACCTACCGATACCGAAGCAGAACGAAGTCTACTACTGGGAAGCCAAGATCTACGAGAAGCCAGAGAACACAAGCATTGCAATTGGCGTCACAACCAAGCCGTACCCTCTGTTCAGACTACCAGGTGCGTCTGCCAACTGTTGAAATTCACAATCTCGCATACTAATCACCACACAGGCTACCACAAGTCTTCCATCTCGTATGGGTCCAATGGCAACCGACGCTACAACCAGCCTTTTACACCTTCCGCTTACGGACCCGCCTACGTCCAGGGCGACGTGATTGGAGTTGGCTATAGGCCTCGCACAGGGACCGTCTTCTTCACACGTAATGGCAAGAAGCTCGATGATGTTGCACACGGCCTCAAGACCCAGAATTTCTTTCCTACAGTTGGCGCCCAAGGACCTTGCCAGGTACACGTCAACTTCGGACAGATGGGCTTTGTCTTCATTGAAGCCAACGTAAAGAAATGGGGCCTTGCCCCACAAACTGGCAGCTTGGCGCCGCCGCCACCCTACGGCAGTGAACAAGGGTCGATTCTCCTCGACTCTGGTCGCGATGGCATCAGGGAAGGCATGGCTGGCAACTACATTTCCGCGGGTTATGGACATGCACGATCTAGTAGCCAGCAAGTGCGCCTTGGACGTAATCAGCCCACAAGTCCTGGTCCTCAACGCAGCCCCACTGACATCTCCCTGGCAGCATTCAGCCTGGTGGACTCAAACGAAGATATTGGCGAAGGAACAAGTGCAGAGGCCAGCAACGCGCACGACGTGGCTCATGAGACCGCTCGTGGGCTCGGATTTCTACAACCCGGAGAACTCCCACCGGAATACACTAGTCCTGTTGGGTCGCCAAATCTCGAGGCTGGACGCCGCATGCGCGACTATTGGGAGGAACGCGAGCAAGCTCCGCTCTTGCAGAACCAGCAGCAGGTGCCAGAGTTAGACCGGCCTCTACCCAGCTACGATGCTGCAGTCGCTGATGCACCACACATTCGACCCCCCACGATCAGGGTGCGAAGCTCCACGCAAACATCTCGAACGCCCCGCGGAGGGCCACGATGAGCACAATCATCACTGTATTTTCCAATCATATTGTTTCCTGATTTTATGGATCTAACTATACCCCATCTCTTAGCATATCTCCTCTCGATCAGGTATGAGAGACGTCGCAATGTACATAAGGGGTTCGCACTTTTGAAGCTACGACTTTGGCTCGAGCTACTGGCGTTTGAAGCGAGCGAGCAAGCATGGCCACGCTGTTGCATGATTGGCATTGGACTTGGCCGATTAGGACGGAGGGTTGGTATCGTCACGGCAGATGTTTCGTTACGGTGTTTGGGGCAAGACGGTGTCAAGGATTTCCCGCAGAGCGACAACCTGTCTGATATTTTGTCAATACACACACATTCCTATGTTCTCCACAAGACATCCATGCACTTATAAACGCATTCGTGTCGTGAACAATCAGCAGATTACAGCAAATAGCAAGTATGTCTCGACGGATAAATTGCGAAGTCCGACACATGGATCAGGCGGCTCCGCACTCAAAGATCGTCGCGGTGTTGTTCTTGTCTCGTACAACAATCGCTTCGTGAAGAAGCAAAAGTGCATCCAGCTCAAGGTCTGCAGATACAGCAGCAGATCGAGCGAGGCAAGAGACCGGTCTACAAAAATCATCATCCCCGCGAACATCAGATCCATCTTTCATCGCGATGGCAGCAGATTCGCACAAGCTGACAGTATTGCATTATCAACAAGTGGTGATAGTACCCAAGCCACGCAGTTCGGGACGAAGTTTTCTCACGGTTGGAAGGATTACATCATCCGTACTAACCGATCACGGTCTCTAGCGCAGAAGCCCGGCCAGGTTGACCCCCTCAAACCTCGAAGATGCGCTCGAGGCGTCCAATCAAAGACTACAGCGAGAGAACTGTGTAGGCATTGCCCGCTCAAACCCACCAGTAACCGGTGATGCCCAGTAGGCTGGACGGCCTCGTGCATTGAGGCGTCTGGCAATGGACGCTAGCGAAGGACGGCATCCCGCTCGCTATCTTGAGCGCAAGACTCTCATGAGAATCTTTCATCGCTCGTCCATCATCTATCCTCATCGATCACCGTCCTCTTAAAACATAAAGTACGGCACGACAGCCAAGATGCAGTCACACAGCAGACATCAGCCTGATCAAGGTATTTCACAAGCGATCGCATGAGACCGGTGTTCGCTGTCCGTCGCCTCTACGCTTCCATCAATCCCAGGTGGAAGTGCAGAGTGAGGGCAGTGTTCTGAGAAATACGGTCGGAACTTGATCAGGTTAACGCCTGCGAAAGGACTTCATGCTTTGCGCCCCGATCTGGAGGCTGCTACTGACCAGCATAGGGCCTTTCGCTTACGAAAAGACACTTCACAAGACTTGATATTACGGGACATCACTGAGCACCAGTCGTCACTCATCCATCGTTGTTCGATCTACTTAGAACGACAGCCATGTCTGCAATTCACGATCACGAGAAGAGCGTGCATGAATCTGGCTTGCCACCTCATGATGGCTACAATCCGGTTTCACCCACCAGCTCAGTCTCTCTGGACAAAGACGTTGCCATTGGTCTGGTCGGGGAACATGCACGAGAGATCGACCCTGCGGTCGAGGCCAGGGTGCTCCGAAAAATCGATTGGTTTTTGATCCCGGCTATGATCGTGGGTATGCATTGGCCCTTTGACATATGTGCTTGAAGTCAAAACTGACCCGTACCTCCAGGTTACTGTTTAGTCTACTACGACAAGGCCATCCTCGGTTCTGCAGTCTTGTTTGGCATGACGAAAGACCTCGGTCTAACTGTTGTAAACACACAGACTACACCGCCTACCACTAGCACCCAGCGACTCAGCTGGGCAACGTCCATGTTCTACTTCGGTATGCTAGCTGGCCCGTATCCCATGACTTTTGCGCTGCAGAGGTTCAATATTGGGAGGATTCTTGGCGGTGTAGTGGTTGTCTGGGCTGTTATCTGCATGCTTACGGCAGCAGTAAGCACCCATCAAGGCTTGTATGCTCAGAGGTTCTTTTTGGGGTTTGTCGAGAGCATCATCCCAACAGGCTTCATGTGTATTGTCAGTGGTTACTACACACAGGAGGAGCAGGCTTTGAGACAGTCGTGGTATGTTGCGTTGCACAAAGTCTCAGACGCTTTTCGCTGACCGACATGCAGGTGGTTTGCCTCGACCGGTCTGTTCACCATTATTGGTGGTGCGCTCAACTACGGCTTTGCTCAAATCACAGGTGGGGTCCTACGCAGATGGCAGTACATTTACCTCCTCGCCGGTTGCCTTACCTTCCTCTTTGGTATTTGGTGCTTCTTCATCCCCAATTCGCCTGCCTCTGCATGGTTCCTCACGCCAGCAGAACGCATAGTGGCTGTTGAGCGTCTGCGCAAAGGCCAAACCGGCGTTCGGTGCCAAAAGATCAAGATGTCGCAACTCCGCGAAGCATTTCTGGACCTCAAGCTTTGGCTCGTTTTCATCCTCATGGCATCTGCCTACACCGTCAACGGCGCTGTGTCCGGGTTCGGTCCTCTCATTGTGAGTACATTCGGCTGGTCGACGCTCGAATCCATCCTCTGGCAATTCCCTCTTGGAGCGCTCTGTCTTGTCACGATCCTTCTATGCGGCTATCTGTCCAGCAAGATTCCCAACGTTCGCCTGATTCTTTTGGTTGTTAACTGCCTCCCTGTCATTGCCGGCTGCGCTATGATCTGGAAAAGCAAATGGACGTACCACGCGGCTACACCTGTAGCAGGATACTCGATCATTGGCACGTTCGGTGCCGTCGTTAGCCAGACCATTGTTATTGGTATGAGCAATGTCGCGGGCGCAACGAAGAAGAGCGCCATGGCAGCAGCAATTTTCGTGGCGTACTGTGTGGGCAACATCGTTGGGCCGCAGCTCATCAAAAGTCAAACTAAGGCGCAGCACTACCCGGAGTTGTGGTCGGGGCTTATCATCTGCTATTGTATCACCATTGTGGCAGCTGTGGCGTTGTATGTGTTACTCAAGATGGAGAACAAGAAGAGAGAGTGCTTGCCTGTGGACGAAGACGAGCGCGACAAATTTGCGTTCATGGACTTGACGGACAAGGAGAACAGGTACTTCAGGTACGTGTTGTAGGATGGACGGAGATTGCTGGGAGGTGGGTTTGGCGTGTTGTTAGATGGGAGAGGAGGATCGTTTGTATGCAGTGACTGGGCGTACAAACTGAGTACACAGTAGAGTAGCTTGAGAGTTCAGGATCATCTCAGGCATTTCGACCATTTGCTCGCCTTTACCAGTTACCTTCGCCTTGGAACACGAACGAGCTCTGGCATGCAAGGGCGCTTGTTCTAACGTGCCGCGCCGGGCCGGCGGCACTGTCGTACAAAATTCCAGCATGATGCATGTCACGATTCAGGTACCGCGCACCTCGGCCCATCTACGCTTCTTTGTACGTTGGGAATTCGAGCTCTATCTGGTGTCTTGCAGCATCTTTCTGTCGCTGCACCGATGGCCCGCTTATCTCTGTTACGCCCCCGGTGAGGCGGTCCACAACAGCACGTCCCGCGCACGCGTCACCTTGGCTCGGGAAGCGGCAGCTCCTTCAATATGGCAGTGACGCCAACACACAAGGCAAGCAAGACACAAGTGGAGACGCAGTCAGCATGGCTACTCCACTGTACCCCTGCAGCTCTGCCCTGCCTCTTTCGCCTAACATGTCTTCTGCGCTGCTTGCGCTGCGGAGGGCACGCGACCGCTCTCAACACCACGCCGCCCTTAACCAGACGACTGCAGGGAGGTTCGATGCCATACAGGTCACATGAGCGATAAGGATGCTTCGACTTAGGCTGGCGAGGCCTGCGAGCTTGCCCCATGCGTTTGGCAGAGTTGCGCTGCTACTTCTGCTCGCTGTCGTTTGCGCAAACGTGTATCGACGACTAGTCCATGGTACATGACATCTCTACACTATTTGCTCTTCCTCAGTTCTCATGTGCTCGTAGATACTGCCGACTTATACAAGTGCTCTGCACTTCTCCATCACGGCCAATGGCTCGACTCGCCCGACCGCAGCCCCGAACGCAAACCCTTCCAGAACTGGCAAGTCCCTGGCTGCCTTTTGCACGACTACACGGCGTCCGATATCGCCGACTGCAACGATGATGGTCAGATTCTGTTTGTTGGCGACACGACGGTGCGGCAAGTCTTCTGGGCTGCAGCGAAGAAGCTGGACAGCTTGTGGGTCTCTGATCGACAACAAGAGCTTGACAAACATGAGGACTTGTATCTCGAGAAGGACGGAGCGAGGCTAACGTTCTTGTGGGACCCATGGCTAAACAGCACTGATTTCAGCGGTGAGCTGAAGGCGTACATGAACAGGAACAAGCCGCAGGGTGGAGATAAGAAGATGCTACCAAGCAACGGTAAGAGGAGGTCGGTGCTGCTGTTTGTTGGTGGTGGACTCTGGCATGCTCGACATTTGGGCGATGAGTACCTGCCGAGCTTCAACCATGTAGTCGATCGCGTCGCAGCAGTCATGTCCACTACCCACGACCGTCTCACAAGCCCAGCCAATATACGAGCCCATGGAAAGGATGGAGTGGACGACCAAATCTTTTTTGCGCCGGTCCCGGACCCTTTGGTCGATCGACTGAGTCCGTCACGCGAAGTGACCATCTCTCAGAACAAGGTCTGGGCCATGAACGACCATTTGCAGCTGTGGTCTAATCGCGGACTGAACGTGCCTTGGGTCTATCGAGACATGACGGCGACATGGCCTGAAATGGTTGGCCAGAGCGGTTTACATGTCACTGATCGCATTGCAACCCAGATGGCTGACGTCGTGCTCAACTATCGATGCAACGCAAAGGCAGCGCAGAAACAGGGCTATCCGTTCGCCAGGACTTGCTGCAGTGCATACAAACCCGTGAACTGGATGCAGCTTACGATGGCATTCTTTCTATTATGCGGTTTTGTCCTGGTCTCTTTCGGTCCTCTGTCACGCAAACTTGACGAGGCCGGAACTTCAAGCTTCCCATGGGATACGCTCGCTATCTTCTTGCTTGTTACAGTATACTGCTTCGTCACCGACAGAACCCACGTCTTCGACAAGATCCCGAAGGAGTTCGCTAACGTCGACTTCCGGGCAATGCTAGGCTTGGCTATCTTGGTCTGCCTGGTGAACATTAGGAGCGTCTCGATGCCCGTCAGCAAGAGCACTGTACGCTCACCAGAGAAGGCGGTTCGATCCGCGCCTTTTCTTTCGCGAGACCAGTCCGATGAGTTCAAAGGGTGGCTGCAGATCTACGTTCTCGTATATGCGTACACTGGCGCCTCCGGCGTTATGGACTTCTACAAGGTGTTCCGCGTGTTCGTTGCACTTTACCTCTTCCTCTCTGGTTACGGCCACACGATGTACTTCCTGCGGACGAACGATTTCTCCGTCCAGCGCCTTCTGAGCGTCGTACTGCGCCTCAATACCCTACCCGTGCTCCTTGCGCTCGCGCTGGACAGGCCATATACCTCCTACTATTTTGCGCCCTTGGTGACCTTCTGGTTCTTCATCGTGTACCTGACACTCAGGATCTACCAGCGTTGGAACACATGTTTTGGATTGCTCTTTGTCAAGGTCCTTCTCGCAGCACTCCTGGTCACATTCTTCATCCAAGCCCAAGGTACTCTCGAGGTTTTGGCTACGTTCTTCAGCTTCGCTTTTCGAGCAAATGCTAACGTAAGCGAAATACGTTCCCACCTTGGTATGGACAGATACGTGGTCTTTATCGGGGTCGTCGTTGCAGCGCTGCATATCAAAGTCCGTTCGGTGCTTCGTACGCCCCAAAAGCAGTTAGGTCCTGTTGGCTTCATTGTGAAGCACTACTTCGTTCTTCATCGGATAGTGCTTATTGCGCTCGCTGTTATTGTCGTTCCGACTTTTTGGATCATGACGCGGCAGCTCAAAACCAAAAGTGACTACGACTGGTGGATGCCATACATTGCTTGGGTTCCTGCCCTCTCTTTCGTAGTTCTTCGCAACACGACCAGCTTTCTGCGAGCGCGGTACTGTGCGTCGTTCGCCTGGCTCGGCCGCATCTCCTTCGAGTTGTATCTTCTCTCACAGCACATTTGGCTTGCTGGTGACAGCAAAGGGCTTCTCAGGGTTGGATTCCGGTATGGTAGCGGTACGTTCCTGGGCGATAAGTGGCGCGATCTGGTCATCTTGACCCCAATCTTCGTGTGGCTGTCGTGGAAGGTACATGAGGCTACGAAGATGTCCACGGCGTGGCTTCTATATGGTCAAAATGCGGCTGCAGATGGAGTGCAGGAAGGGAGGATTATCGACAGGGATGTGTTAGAGCTGCCTGGATGGCACCGTGCGGATGGCGGTGTTGAAAGAGATGTAGAAGGACGTCGTCGCGACCAGCAAGACGGACAAAAGAAGATGCTGTGGAGAGTGGGCGGCGTTGCCGCGGCCATCTGGCTTGCAAATTTGGTTCGTTGAATACGAAGAGCGGAGTCAATGCAATACTAACGACACCAGGTGTACCCATGAGACGAAGGTCGACTTGTGTCGCTTACATAACAATGCATCTGCTTAAGCAGTCAAGCGTTGGCAAGTTTGGAACATGTAGATGAATAATGCAAGTAAGACTTAGGACCAATCCGCACCGCACGATCTCCTCACCCGTAACCCGCACCAGCACTCGTAAGATGTGGGTCCATACCTCTGCCAAACTGCCACGCTCAAACGTGGCGGAAAAACTCGGCTACACTGTCTCAGTGGTGGTCGCGCTCTAACAGTACTGCTAGATGTCTTTGACGTGAGCAGAAATAGCTTTTGCAGATAATGCTAAAGTCTTGTCATGCTTGATCAGGTCACAGACGATTTTCAATACCTCGGCCTATGAGACCAAGCTGGGCTTGTATTTAGCCAACTTTTCCCAGAACACACGAGCTATGCATATTTGGTATGCAGTTACCATAGTAGCTAGTTGTAGCTCCAACGCACTCAGGGTGCTGATTATCATGGCCCACGATCCAGCAGCAGCCATTTTTAGCCGTTTCAGATGCGCAGAACCGCGATCAGCACCCCAAAGCCGGCCGCAGATGGCTGATCCTAACCCGGCAAGGCACACATGCGAGAGATGGTGTTGCTGACGAGCGCGGCTTTGTTGGGGACGCGTCAGCAGGCAGGTAAGCAGCCCACGGTCTCATCACTCACTCACAACGACTGCGCAATCTCTGGCTGAATGAGAAAGTTTGTCGAAAGCAGATAAGCGTCACCCCCCAAGGCACACATGATGGTGAAACGTAAAATGAATGCTCTTTTTACGCTTCTGCAAAGCCAACAACAAGACCTCGCTCAATACATTGTTTCCTCCGTATGCGTACGTCCGTATCAGGCAGGACACGGATGCCGTGTTTGTTCGGTCGCTACTAGCACAGCCATGCCGGACCATCCGTCCGCAGCAACCAACGTTGACAGCTCCCCACCAACCCAAGCGCCCCGAGATGTACGTTACGCGTACCTGGCACTAAGGAATGCTGTTTTCTGTTGGAAAAAGCGGGCTCTCTCCTCCTTGGGCGCACTGGGGTGGTCTTGGACCGTCCTTTTCACACGTGTTGGTGCGCAATGCGACCAATGGGGTTCGACGATGCTCGTGAAGGGGTGGTTGAGGGTACGTTGCACGAAAACATCAGAGGTAATTGTTGGCATGTGAACTGCAGGGCCGGAGGGCCCGGGGAAGATGCAGGGTAGTTCATAAACGGAATTGGGGTGCATGTTTGCAGAAGCTTGTTGCTGGGGTTGCCTGAGTTATTGTTGTTCTGATTTCGTTTTGTCTGTGTGACCTGTCCCCGTGCTGCCGGATATCGAATTCAAGGCTGCCAACAAGCCCGCTGCCTGTAAACGTAAGCCCGAGGCTTACTACGGATTTGGAGTCTCGCTCCACGGCTTCCGGGGCTCCCGCACCTTATACGAGCGTAAGCCGCCCAAAGTGGGAGGGGCATTTTGCGACCTTACACTTTAGTTACGATCAATATACCACTGCAACATCCAACTATCCTCCGCCCAATACTATAACCAACGGCGACAACAGTCACACTACCACACCCATGTACATTAGTAAAAGAGACAATGAGGGTTTCCAAATCGCCCCGGCCCTCATCATTTTCCTTGTTATCCTCGGTGCTGGTGCGCTTGTCATCTGCGGCTTCGCAGTGATGCGCTTCTGGGGCGGCGACAACGAGAAGGACACAGCTTACATGCATCGCTCTGTGGAACAAGACCGATATATGCGCGAGGTCAGAGAAAGGACGTGGGGCAGGCTTCCGAACTACTATTCGAGGAAGCAGCAGTATGACTCCTCGAGTCGGGACAATACGCCGCATGAAGGGCATAGTGTGAAGTATGTAGACCAAGGCACTGCGTTTGCGGGCAACAGGCTGACTTGACGCAGTGCGAGTAACACCACATACGGTTGAGGATGACTGTGGCGGACGGCGATAGTCGTCTTCGAACCAACATACCAGTGCATTCCTTCGATGAGCGACAAGACCAGCCACCTTCCGAGGGGCATAATGTTTAACGACCTTACAATCCTTGAGGAGTTTGGAGTACAGCGCTGTAGCAGAACAGTACCAGTCGTTACGAAAGCTCTTGATGGTTACAATCAGGCATAAGCTCTTGCTGATGGCGTAAGGATGATGTTTTCGCATTCTGAGGTCCGAAATGCCACGCGTACGACCGGCTGGAGTATCTTGAGATCTCCAAGTGTCTGACGCATACTCGATGGCAAAACTGTCGTTTCTACATCAGATCTTACGGGCAGATCTTCAAACGTGGGAGAGCCAAGGGTCGTAAACTTTCCAGATCGATGCCAATGCTGGCGACCGGCCAGGCAATCCACTCCCAGTTGTTAGTGCCAATTACCAATGCTGCTGCTGTCACTATACTGGCAGCGGAACGCTCGAGCCACCACAATCCTTTCACTTCTGCCTGTAATATTGCGTAGTGCGCCAGAAGTACCCACGCTTCAATGCACTGTTACTCAAGTAGACATATGTATGCTAGCGAGCATTGCACGGGCCAATGAAATATGGATGTCCAGTCGAAACAGGGCCCTATTGACAAAGGATCTGAATGAGAAGTGCCAATGAGGCTCCAGACGAGCGCGAAAGATCCGTGGAGGCTTTGCCATGCCTGTCGAAGTGTATCAAAGTAGTCCTCGTAAGCTCGGTGCTGATTAGACCACATTAACTCCAGATCTCTCAACTGTCTCTCCTCGTTGAAATGTGCTTTTGCAACAGAAATAGCTGTGGACCATGATTCGCGCTGGACTACCGAACGCAATGGGCCATCTCGAAGTTTGGCCCAGCCAGGCACCAAAATCACTTGAGCTCCTCGTAATGTTCGGATACCGCGACATGTGGTCTGTACTGCCTTCAAAATTATCGACTGCACTGGTGTAGCAGTAGGGTGTTCCACGTGCATCAAGCCGAGAAGGCTCTGGCATTCGTCCGTAGCCTGGAAGGAAGCAAACAACGATATTGCAGTAGAAAATGCAAATAAAGCCTCGGCGTTGTTGCTGGTGACTTTTCGGATCTCGGTCATGTATCGTACCAAGCCAGTGTTCAGCTCTGCTGCTGCCATGTTCCGATACTTATCTCTTACTTCCGCGCGATCTGAAGTTGTTGATAGATGAAGAGCTGTAACGGCCAGGACCCCATGAACTACGAAGTTGTTTTTGCGCATCAAGTCTGGTATGGCTCTACACCATGCTTGCTGGGCTGCTGTCCCGTATCCCATAGACGTGACAGTGTTGAGCTCGAAGTGGTAAAGAAGTCTGGCAACATGAGGACGCATCAGCCCAGACGTTTGCTCCAGTGCCCCCTGCTTGAGGAGTGTACTCGCGAAGTGTGGTACGGACAATGACCTCAGGAGGAAGTTAGACTTTTGAGCCAGAACACGAACGCGAGTTGCATCCGGCGTTGTCGTTGGCGTTAACGTGGAAACACCAAGGTTACACGAGTACCTGCGTTCCTGACAGTTTTTGCAGCCGCCTCTTGCTTCATCACACTACTTGGGTTTGTTAGCATCCACTGGGGTTTTTAAGGACCGACCTTAAATGCAGATGCCGCTACTAGAAAGCGACATCAGCAAGCATGGCGGCGGACGTACCTTGATCTTCCTTTGTTTGCAGTTGACACAACCAGTTTTGGACTTATGATGGTACCTTCGCGCAGACATGGCGACGAATGTGCACCAAGCGCGAAGAGATGAATGAATAACGATGATGTTGTGAGAATGTCCCTGTGCAGGGGGTCGGCGTGAGGCGAATGTGACCCACTTTTCTTTCCTGGAAGGATCACCTCGCTCGAGGAAACAGCAGACTTGCACCCACGACACCCATCAATCGTCAGTGAAGTGGCCGTTAGAGCATCTCTCGGAGATGTCCGACAAATACAACCCTACTTATGTCATTTGACAGGTCTCTGGCAGCCCGCTTATCAGGCCTTCCCGAAGGTGGGGTAGATAGTTCAGCCTCCGAGCACAGCATTGGTCCGATCAGGCAGTGAGTTGCACATACGCATGCAGGTACAAGAACAGTCGCAGTTGCCGGTGCTGCTCTCTTGTTTTCCCCTCCCTTGTTCAACCGTTGACCGTCATGTTCTCCGGGGTCGCCACCTTGGTTACCTTGAGCTTTGTTTTAGGCACTGGCGCATATCAGAATGCTTCAACTATCCTGAATGTCAATCCACTTCAACAACCATACCCTTATTATTTCCCACCCCAGGATGCTGCAGGCACCCCAGCTTTGTTTCCCATACCCAAGTGCCAGGGCATCACGCTCGAGGAAGCGACTATAGATCAGCTATCAAGTTACATGCGCAATGGGACGCTCACCTCTGTGCAGCTCCTGCGTTGCTATCTGCAGAGGGCCCAACAAGTGGACGAGTATACAAATTCCGTCATTGAGCTCAATCCGGATGCCGAGGACATCGCTGTTGCGCTAGACGCCGAACGGACGGTTGGCAATGTGCGCGGACCGCTGCACGGCATACCGTTCATCGTCAAAGACAATATCGCGACAAAAGACCAGATGGAGACAACAGCAGGGAGCTGGATGTTGTTGGGAAGTGTTGTGCCACGAGATGCCCATGTGGTTGCAAAGCTTCGACAGGCGGGTGCACTTCTGATGGGCAAGGCAACTCTGTCAGAGTGGGCTGACATGCGCTCAAACAACTACTCTGAGGGCTACTCGCCAAGGGGAGGTCAAGCGAGAAGCCCATATAATCTCACATTGAATCCTGGTGGAAGTAGCTCGGGCAGTGCAGCAGCTGTAGCAGCGAACATCGTCCCGTTCTCGTTGGGCACAGAGACCGACGGGAGTGTCATCAATCCTGCAGAGAGAAACGCATTAGTAGGAATCAAGCCAACCGTTGGTTTGACATCGCGAGCGGGTGTCGTGCCTGAAAGCATCCACCAGGATACCGTAGGCACGTTCGGTCGAACAGTCCGCGACGCCGCGTATGCTTTCGACGCGATACATGGCCTTGATCCACGCGACAACTATACCTCTGCCCAAGAAGGCAAAGTTCCGTCTGAAGGGTACATGCAATATTTGAGTAATAAAGTTGCCCTCCGAAACGCTACGTTTGGGATACCCTGGGAGAGCTTCTGGGTTTATGCCGACGAGGAACAGCAAACGCAGCTCATGTCCATCTTCTCTGCAATCGAGGCCGCAGGAGCTACTATCATCAACAACACCGAAGTACCCAGTCGAGAGCAAACTATATCACCTGATGGCTGGGACTGGGATTTTGGCACGACGCGCGGATATCCCAATGAATCCGAGTATACAGTCGTAAAGGTAGACTTCTACAACAACATCAAGACCTATCTTGCCGAGCTCGAAAACACCAAAATCCGCTCCTTGGAAGACATCGTAGCCTACAACTACGCAAACGACGGCACGGAAGGCGGGTACCCCTGGCCACGAGGCATTCCAGCATTCTACTCCGGCCAAGACGGCTTTCTTGCCTCGCTAGAGACAAAGGGTGTCATGGACGATACATACTACCAAGCCCTCGCTTTCACACAACGGAGCACACGAGAAGACGGCATTGATGCTGCGCTCGCAAACAACGGACGACCCGTTGACGCGTTACTCGTTCCTCCGGATGTCGGCCAAACATATCAGCTGGCGGCACAGGCCGGATATCCCATGGTTACGATCCCGGCTGGTGTGCATTCAAGCACTGGCATGCCGTTTGGACTCGCGCTGATGGGTACTGCGTGGAGTGAGGGTACGTTGTTGAAGTGGGCAAGTGCGATTGAGGATTTGCAGCTGAGCACTGAGGGTCTGCCGAAAAGGACGTTGCCGAATTGGTACGGCTATTTGGAGAGGAATGTACCGGTTCGAAATCTGTGATCGGAGCAGGGTTTTAGGTTGTGTTGTGGGAGAATAGTAGACTGCTCTTGTGCAGAAGCTCGGAATGGCAAGAGTATCTGGACGTATTCCTTGTTTCGTCGATTCGGTCTTCACATCTGAGTGCCACTTACTTGCCGTGCTCTCAGTTCATGAAAAAGCTTGGATGTAGCGGCTCACGATTCTTAAGCAACGCTCGAAGGTCTCTAGCAGTGTTTTGATAAAAGTCTAAGACAAACAAGAAAGCCTGCAGTCTTTTGAACATTTAAAAGCTTACGATGCCCCCAAAAATCTACTCTGAGTGTCTCCCAGTAATCGAAAAGTGCACGCCTGCGCTCAAGCTTTCTACGACACGAGAGTCAATGCAGTTCCAGGTACTCGAGATCATCTGCCTCTACCATTGCTTCGCCATCCATAACACCATGCACGTAGGCGTCACCCACAACGGCATAACAGCCCTGATTCGGTCTGAGCACAATCGGCACCCGGCCCCCAGTCAGAACAGCAATGACATCTCCCGGCATGCTGTTCTTGGGAGCCCAGCCCATGCGGCCCTGCTCTGTAATGAAAAACGTTCTGCCCTTGCTCACGGAGGAAACCCTATCCGTGACGGTGCGAAGCTGGAGATCGGAGGTCTGGTAAGATGTGCGCGGTCCTCGGAACCAGTGTTCCCAGCTCTGGAAGATTTGGAAGTGGGTGAGGCGACGCTCGCTGATGGGGGTAGCTCGGTCGGAGGATTCTTCAAGGCCGCCACACATGGTGAGCCAGAAAGCTTCTTTCCTTGTCTGTCGTTGGCCATGGTAGTATCCTTCCTCGATGGGCTTGGCAATCTTGAACATCTCGTCGAGAAGCTCGTTGCGGTAGGATCTAGTCTTGCGATACGAGCCGAGTCGTCTTGTTGCCATTGTGGCAATGGTGTCGACCAGAACTCCTTTAATGTGAAGGGTTCTAGGCGCGACTGTGAAATCGGCAACGTGGTTTAGACAGGCGTTGTACTTGTGGCGGTTCCGGAAGCGTTCCGTCCAGTCAGTGCTGTACTCTTTCCCTAACTCTATCGTCCAGTCAGGCACAAACGATGGCACGTCAAGATTCTGCAGCTGATTGGGGGCGACGTGACTGAGAATGTCAAGATGCCCGGTGCGTTTGATAAGCGCTACTGTGAGCTGCTCGTACGCCTCCTCTACTGAAAGGTCGTAATCGACTCGCAGTAGGCCAGCGTATCGATTCGCTGCCAAAGCCAATACACCATATACTTTGTCGCGAGGGTCAGTTGCCTGTCGCATTCGAAGGAAACCGAGACTATATGAGAAGTCCTCGCCAGCGTAGGACCGCCTTACCGAATGCAGAGCGAACATGGGCTGGAGCGAATCCTCCAGATTGAAAAGAAAATCTGATTTCAATTCCATATAGCAACAGTCAGCGCTTTTCACGTGTCGGCGACAATGCTCCAGACAACGAAGAAGCACCTCCCCCTTGAGCAAGTACTGGCCGCTCTGAAAAGTCGAGGAATTAGCCAGAATCCACTCCTGAGCCGTCCATATACGAGTCCACCACGATCTAGTCATAAACGATCGCACTGACATCGCCGTTTGTTCGGCGTTGCGCTCCGTCTGGAGCAGTGGTGGACGCTCGGTGCGGCAGTGTCCAAATTCAGTAAGAAAATCGAATGCAAAAGCCGCATCCGTTCTAGGCTCGCCCAGCCATACGACTACATTTGAAGCCCGAGAGTAGATATCATTCATTCTTGAGACCTGATGGGATCGTTCTTTTACGTTGGTTTGGTCAATGCAGACGGCGTCGATCCAAAGTATGCGTTCTCGATCTGCGTATCGGAGAGCTCTCAGGGCTAGATGAAGATTCGCCGTGATTGGGAAATTTGCTCCTTCCAGGTCGATAGAACGATCAAATACTGGAACACCCCACGCGTAGGATAATGCCTCATAATGGGTGAATTGCTCCCGGGCGTTTAGTGATACAATGCTGAAGTGAAAGGCGACTTTTTTTCGTCGGTTCGAAGAGGGCGCGAGGTGTAGTAGTCTGATTTCGTTTTTCGTCGTATCGAGCGCAGTGTAGTGCATGGTTGCACAGCGATATCATTAGCATCTTCGGCGCACTAGAGGTGTACGAGAGAAGAAAGTGGGGTGATGAAGCGAGCTGCTACGCCACTCCAGGTTGTTGAACTAGCGGCACGAAGACCCATGTCAAATGTTGTTGCTCAAATTTACTTTGAAGATGTTGTTGTTCTTCGGATTTGAGGTATATTTCTACATCTCATCAATATCCAGGTTTGCTCCACGAGTGCCTTAGTACCGTCAACGCAGTTCTACGTACTCAGACTGTTGATCATCTTGCACAGCTTCGCCAGTCATGATGCCATGCCTGCTCTAGGCTTAATTTGCAAGGCACCTCATCTTCCGAGGACGGCCCATATTCAGCTGCGTCTAGAAGGCTGCAGCCACTCCCTAACGACCACCCATAAACTCAGGTTTATACGCTTGCACACCACCAGCCTTCATCAGCTCCCTCAACGCCATGGTAGCATACTGACTACTCCCCAACTGCAGCTTAATCACGACCGCAATCTTCTTGTCCTCCTCCTTCTCGCTATCCTGCATCTGCACATCCCCTCTCTCCCTCTCCCCATCTTTCTTCACATCCCCCCTCGCCTTCTTAATCTTGTCCAAATCCGTCTCCACAAACTGCTGATCTTCCTTGGTATAGCTGTGCACCTCGAATCCAAGCGGACTCAGCGGCCTGGCGAGGAACTTTCTGTATCCACCGCTCAGACTAACTTCCCTCCAGGATCTGCGCATGTTGTGTGGGTCAAGACCGCCGCCGCGCTCGCTGCCCATGAATTCCTTGTAGAACTCGCCGATTGCATTTTTGGGGTACTCGACGTCGAAGCCTGGCTGAGGCAGCACAATGTCGTAGACGGTGTACTGTCCGCTCTCGGCCTCGGCTTTGGTGAGTGCGCGGGCGCGCTCGAAGTCCTCGGTCGCGGCGTTCGCGTTCTCGGTGCCGGAGGGGTTGATGATGAATTCACCGTCTTGGTCGATGACGCCGTTGTCGGCAGAGGAAGTGTTGGTTGTCTTGTCGGCGTGTTCGTTGACAAGGACGAGATCGCCTTCTACTACTTTGTCGCCGTGTGTGGCCCAGCGCTTGCCAGCTACGGCATTCCATACAAGGGATTGGTAGGCGTGGACGTACATCAGCCGCAGTGTGCGGGGGATGGTCATCAAGGCGCCCTGCCAGTCTGTTCTGCGGTCGTGGCGCCCAGACTTGCTGTTGCGGGAGCCGAGGTGCTGGATGATGTTGCGTTCGGCGGTGAACTTGCGCGGGAGCAGTTCCAGAGCCGCGGGGCCTTTGCCTTCGGTGCGCCAGAGGTGGAGCGCTTTGGCGCGGTTGCGGTCATCCTGGGAGACGAGCACGTTGGAGTCGCTGGTACCTTCTGCTGCTGCAAGTGCTACTTCGCTGTAATTCAGAAGATCGTCAACGGCACCCTGCAAGTCATCCTGCAGCATCTTGCGACCGACTTGATCTGTGCTAGCTGCAAAAGATCCAAAGCGCTGGAGACCGTAATAGTTGATGAAGCCTTTCTCAGAAAAGTCCTTGATGGCTTTTCCAACCACATCGTTGGCGAACACCTGTCTTTGCACGGCATTCATACCCTCCTCGTTCTGAAACTTGCAGTCGCGGAGCGTGATGGTGAACTCATTGCCCATCAAGTCACCCAGCTTCAAGTCGTTCTGGCGGTACTCGAAATCTCCGACCGCAGCGTTGAAGAGCGCGCGGTTGAAGCCAGCTATGCGCTCAGCAGTCTGGCGCTTGACGCAGAGACGCTGGACAGTGCATGCGCGCCTATCCTTGGTGCCTGCGAATGCGAACGCTTTCGCGCCGCTGTTGAGCTTGCTGCCAAGGAAGCCAACAACCTCCATCGTGTCCTTGTTCTCCTTGTACAGAGAGAAGTGTAAGTACTCTCCACCAAGCTCTTCCCACACCAGCTGGCCACCTCTGTGCTTGCCCTGATCTCCGCTTGCCCTGTCTCCCCTTCCGCCTTTGCTTTTACGCTCAGCCGGAGGGTTGGCTTTGATTCTTATCGACTGGTCGTGCTCCATAGATGTCTCGAGCAGATTTGGGAATATGCGACGAAGCGATTTGTGTGCGTTGGTGCGGACTTCTTTGTCGAGTATGGGTGGTGATGTGACTGCCTTGAAGGTCCTCGCTTTCGCTTGTTCGCGATTCCGTATGCTTTGCACGAGTGCTAGGATCTGGTTCGTCGTGTCTTCGCCAAATATCGAGTGGAGTAATTTCGCATCTTCTTCAGGTAGCTACAGAGCGTCAGCACTCAGTGCAGTGGTTCCCTTGAGCTTATACATACCTCTTCTTTTGCCTCCTTCTTCGGCGCACTAGCAATTGCAAAAGTCTCCTCTCCGTCAATTGTCTCCGCAGCCTTTGCAGGCTGTTCAGCTTCCGCAGGCTTCTCTTCCTTCGGCGCAACCGGTGTGGCAGCTCCACCATTCTCCTCTACAATCTCAATCTTCTCCTCCTTCACCTCAACCGGCGCTTCAGGCTTAACATGTTCCTCCTTCTTCGACTGCTTCTGCTTCTTCTCGACCTGCGTGCTCTTCAAGTGCAGCACCTGCCCGTCAAGCCCAATCTCGTTGACCAAAAAGTCCGTGTATCTCTGCTTCAATGTACCCGTGAAGCCCAGGTTGTCCGGACAGATGTACTCTGTAATTCCCGCGCGCACTTCACGCTCGTAGTCTGTTTCGATTTGCGACGGCGCGTTCAATGCCGAGCCAGGAGCGGCCTGTGATGTTGCGGCAGTGGAGGGTGTATCGGCAGCGCTGTCGTCGAGACGCGCGCGCTTTGCGGGTCGCGCATCATTTTCACGATCGTCTGACATGTCTGATGGAGTAGGAAGGTGAGATGTGGAGGTTGGTGCTTGGTCGCATATATTCTCAAGAGCGCGGGTTGTGAGCTTTAGTGGGGAAGTTTTTCGCGCACACGGCTTCGCGTAGAACTTCCCCGTCTCTCAAAAACATGGTTACCGTCTCTTTGTAAATCTAAGGAGGCACTCAAAATACTTGTGCAAATGTAGTGTGCGACAACAAATGCCTAGTAAACTCCTTACCTTTCAAGCTTTCTTCTCAGAGTCTTTGCCAGAATTCTGCTGAAGAACCCCCAGCATTATTTTCAATATAAGAACTAAAGTGCCAGTCCTCGTCACCAACAGTAACCATCAGACAAGCTTGCATGAGGGGATATTGTTCGGAAATTGGATCAATTCAGATCTACTATGTATACTACGAATTCAAACTCCAGCCCAGGGTATAAGATATGCTCAGCTATCCATCGCTATCGTGCCAGTCTATCGCTCTCAGCGAGTGGTAAAAGTACACAGATCAAGATATCCATGTTCAAAGAAGGCCCATTATAATGGGAAAGAAGTAAACGACTACTCAGACAATATCAATAACAAGACCAATCTACGGCTGCGCAAAGATGGCGAGCGTAGAGCAGAAGTTGCTGCGGTTGTCGGCGTCCTTGACAAGTCCCTTGCCGTTGGAGGTGATCATGTTGACGGAAGCCTTGGACGAGAGGCCGAACCAGTTGACGTTGGTCGAGTTCGAGATCTCGTTGATGTGCTCCTGGCAGTTCTGGCCGGTAACGCAAACCTGGTCGTAGTTGCTGAAGAAGGAGTAGGTACCCGCGCCGTAGTTCCAAATGCTGGAGCTGTCGATGACTCGAACGGCCCAGGCAGATGTGGAGCCCTCAGAGAAGTCAGGGTCGAAGTACTTGTCGTTCTTGGTGAAAGGTACGTTGGCCTTGGGGTTGGGCTGGTAGTAAGGCGTCTCGGTCTGGATAGCACCGTACCAGATGTCCTTTGCGCCCTGGAAGTGGTACTGAGACATCTGGGAGTGCTCGGAAGCGGTACCGACAAGCCATACAGGACCCTGAGACTCGACAATCATGCCGCGACCGTTGTAGATGTCGATCTGACCGTGGTCGGCCTGGTCGAGCTCGTGGTCAGCAGTCCAGAGCCAGACGTTCTCGAAGTAACCGTTGGACTGCTTGGTCACGTGAAGCTGCATGAAGGAGCCGATGCAGGCAGGGTTGGCATCGTGAGTAGCGTTGGGGTTCTTGGCGCAGTTGGAGGACTGAAGCTTGGTGCCTTCGTAGCCACCGACACGGAAGTGAACATCCCAGAGACCAGCCTTGCCAGCTGCAGCGTTGATGTTCCACTCCATCAAAATACCACCGGGAGCGGGCCCCTGGGTACCGATGATGGCGTCGTTCATCTCGAAAGTTCCCTTGTCACCGGACTTGGCGCCAACCTGGAAACCGGGCTTGGGGTCGTCCATGTTGCTGAAGAAGTCGCCAGTAATGAAGAACATGGGGTAGACCTCACCCTGAATCTTGACGTTCTTCTCTGCGGGGATGACAACGGTCTTGGTGATGAGGTAAGCACCGTGATCAACGTAAAGGATCTCGCCATCCTGGAGGCCATCGATGGCAGCCTGAATAGCGGCAGTGTCATCGGTAGAACCGTCGCCCTTAGCACCCTTGGACTTGAGGCTGACGAATTTGGACACATCGACATCGCCATACTGAGGCTTGCTGCGCTCGAACCAGCCGTTATCACCCATGAGGGCCTGAGGGCGCTCCGGACCGTTGTTGATGTCTCCCTGGACGCGACCTTGAGCGGAGCCAGCAGCCATAGCGTTACCTTGTGCCCAGGCCTCGACTTTGCTGCCACCCTTGACGAGGACGTTGCCAGCGGCGCCAACAACAGCTGACTCTGAGCCAGTGAAGTCGACGTTCTCGAGAACCAGGGTGCCGCCAGTGGTGGGGATGCTGTCCTGGGTGAAAGAAGTGTTGACACCAATGGGAGTGTTGACAAGCTTGCTGTCAAGCATAAGAACGGAGCCGACAGTCTGGTTTGAGGGGCTGTTGGCCATGTCGAGACCGACCTTGCAGTTGTTGATGAAGACGCTCTTCATGGTCCAGAGCCAGTTCCAGTTCATGTAGATGGCTGTACCACAGTCGTTGAAGGTCATGTTGCGACTGGTGAACTGCTGGGAGCCAAGGAAAGCACCAATGCCACCACCGTTGAAAACCAGATCGGTCATGAAGCCACCAGAGCCGTTATCCTGGAAAATACCCTTCTGGTTGGCACCAGCCTCACCCTTGGCCATCTCGAAGACGATGTTCTGGAGCGAGGTGGCCTGGGACACTTGCCAATGGATACCAGCCGTAGCCTTGGCTGCGGAGATGTCGATGATGAAGTTACGGACCTGACGGTAGAAGTTGTTCTGGTTTGTGTACCAGTTGGCACCGTTGTCAAGGTAGGGATCGGCATCAATTACAGCCATGCCCTCGAAAGCAGCCGTCGCTTTGAGAGTTGGGAGGTTGTTAATGTCACCGACGAACTGGGTGTAGTAGTGCTGGATCAAAGGGGCGCTGACTGCGTATGTGCCAGCCGGGAAATACACGATAGCAGGTGTGGTAGTGGAGGAGTCGCAGCCCTGGCCGCAGCGGTCACCGTCGGCGACGGCCTTGTTGATGGCTTCCGTATCATCGGTGGTGCCATCACCCTTGGCACCGTAATCCTTGACGTTACGGAAAACCTTGTAGGCATCCTTGTTGGGGTTGTAAGGAGCTACACCTTGACGCTTGATGTCGGCGAACCAGTAACCAGAGGCAGCGACCTGCGATGCCTGTGGTGCTGGGGCCGCGACAGGAGCAGCTGTGGAAGGAGCGGCGGCGATGAGGACGCGCAGCGCCAATAGAAGCGCACCAGCGCTGAAAGCCACCATGATGGCTATGTGAGTTTTGTTTTTTGGGAGTCGAAAAGACTGAGATGAGCGCGAAGGCTATGAGTTTTGTTGTCAGTTGACCTGCAAGAGACGCGTGGCAGTGATCTGAGTATGGCTCAGGAATGGAGAGAAGGTGGGTATAAGTATGTGGTGGAGTTGCTCAGCAACAAATGTGATAGAAGAGAAGAAAATGGAAATGGTGTTCTTCAATAAAAGAATGATGAAGAACAGCAAGAATGGAAGTGGAAGCAACACAATGCTACGAGCTGACAATGCGCCTGCGTGGAGAGGTGAAGAAGGTGGGAGAGCGACATTGTATAAGTAGCCAGCATTGAAGGTAGGGACTTACAATAGTAACTTCGGGGTCTCGCCAATCAAGTTCGTCAGAGCTCCTTGTTTCAAGTTTCGAATAGACGGGACGACCTCTTCGCTGTGCTGTGCTCGACTCGTTGTGCCCAGCCGATAATGCCCACTTTATACCCGCTTCGACGGTGTGGTACCACCGCTCTTTCATCGCCTCTTCATCATAGTCTTGCACTGTCTCTGATGCGAATGCCTCCTCGTCACTGTCTTCCATCTCATGATGGGGAGGCCCGGTGGCCATGTTGGCGAGCCGCATGCTTTGCCCGTAAGGGGCCTCGGAGGCAAAGCTAGGAACGCGACCTTGTGTGACCTCGCGCCACGCTCAAGATGATCCAAGGATTGTTGCTAGCAGGGACCACAAGACCTGTCTGTTCAGACTTCACCTACGCGCGTGAAACAGCAGGCTGTCGTGGGCCAGTCAGTGAGCGTGAGTGTGCTGAGGTTGGCGATCCGGTACCTGGCGCGGCAGGGGTTTGGTTGGTGCAACAGCCACAACCGGACAAGCGAGACCACGCCTGAAACAGAATAAACGTTTCGGATTTCCTTCGTAGATCCTTCTATAGGCTCTGAGTGGCTGCGTGCAAATAGCCTCTCTGCCAGCGCTTCAGCGGTGAATTTGTGAACGCTGGTCGTCAGCCAAGGGCCGTCTCGTACGCAACGGGCCGCGGCAGATCGTGCTTGGATGCACTGCAAATTTCTGCAGATAGGGAGCAGGGCGTCTGCAGGTGTCACTCGGCCGCATCAGATGCACCAACACCTTGATGGTGTGTGGCTTCACATCTTGCGCGTCACTTGCGTCTTGCACATCACTCATAACACTTGCCACCCCGCGCTTCTGCGCCGTAGCGCTTTGAAGGTTGTGCACATGGCTTTGTGCAACGCGTGAGTGGTGTTGCGTGTTTCTCCACGTTGCGTACGATTTAGGCAGGACCCTTCTTCCATAGCGAAATTAGACGTCTACCAATCAGTGCCTAATGAGGGTGTTGAGATCAAGTGCAAACGGCAAACATGTTTCACGGCCCCGGGGTGCCGCTTGCTGTCAAGATCGCCTTCTTCAGAGCAGGCGTGGCGCGTCGGCATAAATTTGAGGAAGCTGGACCGCGCAGATCACTCATGCTTAACAGGACATATATTTCCCGCATGTCCAATCAGAGCGAACGGTCGTCAGGTACGCATTCTTATGTTTTCATGCTATTGCGGGGATAGGTAGTCGACCAACATGCTCTGCGGCTGATGGTGATGGCCTCGAACGATCAGGCACCGGCTAACGCTTGTCGAACCGTTTGTAACACGCGCTGGATAACTCAGGTGAAGCCAAGCGATATCGCTATGCTATTGGTCTCGATCGGCGTGCTGCTGTACTTATTCATGGCTTCCAAGTGCGGGACCGCAACTGAGTCGGTGCGCTTACCAGAAGTTCTTCGCCTCCTGCTCCACTTGGAGCCGGATCTTGTAGCTGCCAGTAGTGGTCTGCTCATGTTGCATTGCGCGGATCACAGTCGCGAGGCGCTCGACGCCTTCGATTAGCGCGTCTGTATCTTCCCACTACGAGTGTGTAAGTGGCGAACAGCGTACAAGACTAGCTAGACTTACTGCAAAGCAGACTCTGATGTCGTTCTTGAAAGACGTGCGTGGATGGTTGTTGTCACCGGGAATCTGACTTTGTGAGCAGATGAACCGCCGCGATGGAACCAGACCATTGCGAACTTACCTCAAAGAGCTCACCCTAGGCACGCATTACTATTAGCTGTCCCCATGACCACGGTTCGACTTGTACTTACCTGTGCAACGACAACATTCTCATCTTCTCTAGCACGTTCCACGAGAGCACCACCTTCCATACCATCCGGCAAAGTGAGCCAAATGAAGTACCCACCAACAATGTCGCGATCTGTTTGAGGCAGGCGGACGCCAAGTGGTACGAGGTTGTCGTTGATAGCCTGGATCATAGAACGGTATCGCTTACCGTATGCCGGCTGGAGTTGCTCCTTTACATGACGTTGAAGTTCACCAGACTCCATGGTCTCAGCCAATATGTTGGATGTAAACTGGCTGGGTGCACCACCCGAGTGGGTTGAGCCCCTGAAGACGTTAGCCCTTGTGTTCGGTGCGGCTGAGATAGATCATCGTCAGCCCTAGCAGTGAGGTCTGACTCGGATCGAGCCGATCGCGCTCGTATCTGAGATCCGAGTTGAGCGTGAAGAGAAGGCTGCAGTCCGTCGGCCACCCCGCGATGTCTTGCACTGTAACATTTGGAAGGACTTACACTTCGGCGACACCGGATACAAACTTTGGAGTGCCCTCACACCAGCCGCACCTCAAGCCAGGACTAGAAATTTTAGAAAAACTCATATTTGATACTGTATTACCGAAGCCATCAGCGCCTTTTCGTTCAGCGCCGCCGTCCAGGTAACGGTCTATGTCGACGAGTCGGGGTAGGTGAGCCTTCTCTACGGACGCAGCCTGGGACTCGGATGCGACACTGGCTGGCCACTGGAGGAAGTCGTATACATCATCGGTGATGACGAGCGCATCATACTCTCGTGCCACTCGTACCAGCTCTTCTCGTCGCCTGAGACTCATTGTCTTGGAAGAGGGGTTTGAGAAGGTGGGAACAGCATAGATGACATGTTTGTATACCTTCGCCCAAGGTCGCGATTCAGGTTTGTGTTTCTGATCGTCCTGTCAGTTTCCCATGTGCGATAGGTCAATTTCTCAAGGCAGGCGTCCAAGGCAAGTTTCGCCGAGGATATTTGGCGCTTAAGATTTGAGGACAAACCCTCCAGCAGCACTTACTGGGTGCGAGATGCCTTGACTTTTCGCTTTCTCTTCGACATTCTTGATCTCTCTCTTGAAGTACTCAATATCAATACCTTCATCGTCTTCTGGTATCGCGCGAAACTTGTCATGAAAACCAGCATCTTGGATCACTCGGAAGGACAAATGATACGCTGGCGCCACAAACCAAACGTTCCGGGTATAAGACGGATCAGTGAAGACGTTTAGCAAGACGGCCAGGTTCTGCGATGCTCCTCCCGAGATGGCTATCCGGTCGTCGGTAATAGGCTCCTGAGGCTCAAAGAAGGTCGTCAGCCACGACGCCAGATGCTTGCGCAAACGTGGGTCACCCTGATCCGGGCCGTATTCCAAGGCCGGAAATGCTATGGCGTTGTTGGTCAGCACCTTGTGGGCAGATCTATCGAGCAGCTGCGTTGGCAGCAAGGCGTGGTTCGGCCATCTGTGTCGTTGTCGTTAGCAGGGAACGAAGGCGAGATAGTGTAGTGGGCCGCGTCATATTGAAAGAGGGTCTTGGTAGCACGGTGCAGGGAGATGGACAGGTGCTGTGTGGAATGAAGGTGACGTGCCCTCTTAGAAGATTGATTAGCTTCTTTTTGCTGGTGGCCGAGCCGGCAATGTGGTGGGGAGAGAAGGCAGTCATTCTTATTGCAGCAGGCAGTCCGGTTGCCTGGGAGAGTAGCGGCTGTCGGCTGGACAAGTATCGATTGCTGGACAGGCGTCGCGTCGACCTGCTTGGTTGTGATCGGGTCAACAACCGATTACGGGACGTTGTGGCTGGTGCGCGGCGCTGTGTCGGGCGCCCACGGTCAGAGGTGAGAAGAGGCGTGCGCTGCCACGGGGCGGTGTTTCAGCAGTCCAGCTTATATCAGATGCGAGGAAAACGCGTTGTGAGATGTCGAAGCCATTTGCCAGATGGAGAGGCAGAGTCCAGAGTTGGGGACATGTTAGTACTGATCATGATGGCGCAATAGAGTGCGCCCTATGCCATCCATTGTTATTGACAGAAGGGCCACGAGGTTGCTGCTAAGGCCGAAAGCGTATACGTCACCCCGCCTCGGCCCATGCTGCGTTCTGCTTGTTGGGTGGATGGGTATAAAAAGCAACAGTAGCACCAAACCTCAGCCCTACGCTCGTACACAAAGTATCGAATGCGCGTGTCGGCTGCCTCCTGCCGCTTGGACAGGCACGATCTGGAAGCAGTCGTGACAGGCGGACTGAACGTGTTGGTTTGCAGCGGCGGTTGAAACATTGCAGCCATGACGGGTGCGTGGGTCGGCTGCGACCCTTGCGGGGCTCATTATTGCATGCTGTAGCGAGGCGCAGGTCCCAAAGCGACGGCCCACGGCCGTCCGGGAAGATCGTCGTAGGTAAGAAGGGGCTCCATGGTAGGTAGCCGCAGAGGGTTCTACAAATACGAAGTCGTGCAGCTGAGCATCAGGCCAATCCTGGCCCCGCCCAAAGAGCAACAGGCCGGCTGTGACAGGCAGCTGCACACGTTGTGGCAAAGAAAAAACGCCTAGCACGCTTAGCGCAGCGCTGCTAGGACAGGCCTATGACGAACTTTGGTCGTCTGCGACACCGCCCACCGGATCTGCGACGGCTTTGAAGGAGCAAATATAGCTTTCTTAGTCCCTGCTTTAGCTAGCCTGCCTGACATACTCTTTCCTCCCAGTACATGTATCCGCGGCGGCCGCTCAGCCCTGCATAGAGTCCTGTTTGCTGTTCTGTCTTGCTCCCTACATAGCAGACCACATGCTACGCCTTGTATAGCACACTGTAGTAACTCATTCGGCGTCCGTGTAGCCGTCTAGCCCTCCAGCCGTCCTACCCCCTCTCTCCGCGTGTTCGGTCTCCGTCCCAAGCCTGTGGACGTACCGTACCCGCCATGATGGGTGACAAGAAAAAGTCAAGCCACCGGCTCTCGAGCCTGTTTTCATTGGGAGGCTCCTCAGGAGGCTCCTCAGAGCCCCAAGCAAGCCATTCTGCCGCTTCGTCCGAGTCTAGCGGCCGTCTGAGCAAAGTGAAGAACCGCATTTCTTCGGCAGCCTCGACGTCGACGGCCCAGTCTGCCACGCACCTCACAGCGCCTGAATACCCTCCTCCGTCGCCCCAGCCCCGCCAGTCGCCGCCCAACCAGCTTACCATCCAGCCAGTAGGCTCGCCGGCCCTGGAGCCTCTCGAGCCTCCGCCTCATCTCGATGTCCCGTCGCGCAGCTCGTCCCCTGGCGGCTTGGGAAGCCGGCCTGGCACGCCGAACCTGGAGGTGGGCAACGAAGGCAAGCTGAGGAAGCTGAGACGGAAAAGCGGACTGTTTGGCGGCAACAACAGCAGCATGACCGACGTCAGCCGCGCTGGAGCCGCTGGAGGCAGCAGCCCGCTCGCGTGGATCGTGGGCCACAAGGGCAAGGTGCCCTACAACCTGACCATGTTGTTGAACGGCGAGAAGGTGCGTTGCGCGTGCGGTCCACGCTAGTCCCACGTGGCCGGAGAATGCCAGAATGCCAGAATGCCACCATGCCACCATGCCAGAACGTCAGAATGTCAGAATTCCACAATGCTAACCGGCAGCACAGGTGCCAGAGCTTTGGGACGACCAGGGTGACACCTTCGTCTACCTCTTCCCGCGGACCTCGGGCAAGGGTCCGTCCTTCCGCATCGACTCGTCCGTGTATGCAGCCTCACAACTGCTCACCCGCCTCGTACACGGCTCCCTGTACAGCGATGACGTTGTCGCTCCTCCGCACGAGGTCCCCGTCCGCTCCTCTCGCCCAGTCTCGACCGAGGGCGCCCAGGAGCAGTCGCGCCCCGCTTCTCCCGACCAGAGCCAGATGGACAGCTCCGACGGCTCAAAGGGCTCGCGAGCGCTCAGCGACGCAACCGAAGACGACCACACCGAGAAGCACCTGTACATGCCAATAGCCCTGAGCTCCGACGATGCCGTCACCCCGTCCGAGCCACGACTGACCCAGAAGGACACAGACACCCTGGTGACGTATCGCAACTTCTTCGCTTTTCTGATTGGCCAGTCGCTCGTCGCTACCACGAGGCATTCAGACATGTTCGACATCTTCCTGCGCATCGCCGACATCCTGTCACACTATGCCTTCTCCAACGTCGACGGATCCACTTTTGGCGAGGTCGCTGCTTCGAGCTTCGACAGCTACGTCGACGAGCTGAACATGGCAGACGTCAGGCAGAGCCGCGAAAAGACAATCGAGGCCATTGTCCTCGGCGAGAAGATGCGCTCCATGGCGCTCTACACCGAGGGCTTTGTACATGCCGTCGGCAAGTACGAAGAAGTCAAGAGCTTGCAGTCGCCCAAGTGGGACATGATTAGTCCAAAGACGGCAACCCGTATGGCTCGAGCCGCTTTGGATCTGGATAACCGCGAGGCCAGCATCAACCACAAACTCAAGGACTTCGAGTTTGCTGCCATCTTCTCAGGTATCATGAACAGCGCCATGGCCAGTGAGGGGAAGATGATCAACTTCAAGAGGTGGAGGGCTGCCTTCATGAGCACACGAAGCTTCATGATCGATTACTACAAGCACAAGTACGGCTCATGGCTCCCGAAAGCGCGATCGAAGAAGAACAACCTGACGACAAATGGTCTCAATCGACTGGTGTTGCGAGACATCTACCGCGACCTCTCCGCCCTCTACGATCTGCTTGCCAACCGGACCGATCTGACAAACAGAACTGCTGATGGCTTCATAGTCGAGGACGAGGGAATGGGATTTGTCGCTGTGAACGCCCGCGCTTTGCGTAAAACGCTCAGCGAGTACGATCGTAGCACACCACCTGTGCAGCCGCCGATTCCATTTGACCTACCGCTGTATCCTACCCTCAAAGGGCTGAGGCCTGACTATCCCACGGGAGACGAGAAGAAGGATGCCAAAACACGGGGCAAGAAGCTGAAAAGCGACGAAATCACCAAGATGCTTCAGAATGCCACCAACGCGGACGCGCAGCACAAAACACCCTTCTTGGAGGCCTTCCTCACCTTTGAGAAGAAGCAAGCCTCAGGTTCGACTATGGACGAGCTTTGGGAACTGCGAAGTGGACAGTGGCTGTTTATCTACGCGGTCATTCAGTCACTGCCCATGCTGGTTGTGGATGCGCCTGGCGCACGTTTCACCGAAGGCGTCGAGTACTTCCTGTGTGAGGTCCCTCGCAGTGGCGTACCGTGGGGCAACGAAGACACGACGAGATCACGAACATGGTTTGGAGTTCAGGGTGGTGCTCAGGTTGTGAGTTTGCCCACGGACATTGTTGAAAACGGTGTCGAGGGCGTTTTCCGACGATCGCATTGCTGGAAGAGGGCGCAAGAGTGGGCTGCGAACGACACTCTTCTCAACGCGGCTATGCAGGAGCTGAACGGCACTGCTGAACCCTTGCCTCCACCGGGTATGCTTGATCCTTCGTCAGCCCACGCGCGGCCTCGGTCGAACAGTCCTCACGACCAGAACAAGCGCAACAGCGTGATGAACCTTGGACTTGAAGCTCTTCCTCTGCCTCCGGGCATTGCGCCACCCACTCATTCTCCCATGAACCGACCGCAGTCGAGTAGCGACCCAAGCAGAACATTTGATGCCATTCTGGGCGTACCGCCAGCCAATCCCAAGGACAAGAAGAAGAAGAGATGATGAGTTAGTTTATCGATATGGCATTTACGGTCGAATCAGCGAAAAGTGTTTGGCTCTGCTGTTGTTTTGTTAGTTTGCATGTAGTTGCATGCATCACCTGCGTGGTGCTGTCTTAGATCTTTCAGCGACATCGCATGTACGCGCCTTGTGTTACGCGCATTGATTTGAATAGGAGAGAATAATACGAAGATACCTCAGTTGGAATGGCATAGCAGCGCAGTGTATATAGAAACTCGAATAACATGTCTCTGGCTGCAGCGTTCGAAGTGTGCGCGGTGTGGCTCGGAATCGCTTGCCCTTCATAGCTCACCGCCGACATCGCCGCTATCGTCAAATCGCGACCATGGCCAAGACCGCGGGCGCGAGACGCACTCGACCACCAACTTCACATAAGAAGCTCGTGCAAGGCCAACGGGGCTGCCATTGCCAATTGCGTTGATCGATTACTCGCAACCATGACCTCCTCTCTGCCTGGAACGCGCGATCTCCCGAGCTCGCAGTATGATCTCAGCACATACTGGGGTCGCGTGCAGCATGCGGCCAATATTTCAGACCCGAGGTGAGACAGCTGCGCAACGGTGGAGACAACGACGGACACGCTTGGGTGTGGTGAGTCCACGACCTTTGGCTTGCTTTCTAGGCTTCCCATACACGTTGCGTAGACAATAATTGTGTTATGACTGGTTCGGCGACTTCTGAAAGTGCACACGGCTGACCACAAACCTCCTTCCTCAGGACCCTCTTCACATCCTCTGCTGGCCTCGAGAATGCCAAACAAGTCGTCACCGCGTACAAGACGGGCAAGACACGGGACATGACGCCTGAGCTGTGGAGTGCAAAGAAGATCATCGACTCGACGATACACCCGGGTATGCGCTATTCGCATTGAAGACGACGAACAACAATGAGCTGATAGCAAGCAAGACACTGGCGAGCCCGTCCTCCTGCCGTTCCGCATGTCGGCGTTTGTGCTGTCCAACTTGGTCGTCACCGGTGGCATGCTCACGCCCAACCTCACGGTACGCAATGCAACCACTGGGAAAGGGAGGAGGGAATGCTAAGGGCGAGCAGACAGCAGGAACTCTCGGCTGGCAAGTAGCCAACCAGTCGCTCAACGTCGCCATCAACTACTCCAACGCCAACAAGGCCACCCCGCTCGCGACGTCGACCATTGTCAAGTCCTACTTCCTCGCCGTCAGCGCGTCCTGCGGTGTTGCCTACGGGCTCAACGCCGCTGTTCCGCGCCTGAAGAGCCTCTCGCCCAACGCCAAGCTCATCGCCGGCCGCCTCGTCCCCTTTGCAGCCGTCGCGTTTGCTGGTGTGCTCAACGTTTTCCTGATGCGCGGCGAAGAGATCAAGCACGGCATCCCCGTCTTCCCCGTCCTGAGCGAAGAGGAGAAGAAGCGCGTGGATACGGGCGATTTGGAAGTCAAGCCGCTCGGCAAGAGCAAGAAGGCAGCGACCATTGCAGTGGGAGAGACGGCTGTCAGTCGTGTGCTCAATGCCACGCCCATCATGGTCCTGCCGCCGCTGATTTTGGTCAGGCTGCAGAAGACGGAGTGGCTGAAGCAGAGGCCAAGAATGACAACGCCAATCAATCTGGGGCTGATCTTTGCGACGAGCATCTTCGCATTGCCGCTTGCGCTCGGTGCGTTCCCGCAGAGGGAGAGCGTGAGTGCGACTTCTCTGGAGCCTGAGTTCCATGCACGCGGTGGGAAGGGCGGCATGGTTGAGTTCAACAGAGGTATCTGAGCCGACAAAGACAGTGTTTCGTCGCCGTCAACAGGACGAGCGACTGCTGCAAAGGCATGCCGGGCATCATGTCCGCCAACGTTGTCTTGAACCCACATTAGGGATAGGAAACCCTGAAGGACATGTGCCCAGCTGCGGCGAACAGAGACCCCCGATTGGTCAGAAAGCTGGTGGCCACAGAAGGAAGCAGCACAAAGTCCAAAGAAGTAGACGACGTAGTACGTAGAGTTAATGGCCCGCAGCGTGTTTCAGGCAGCGGTACTTTAAGCTTGACAAGCATTGATGCAAATTACTTTTGTGACTCGTGAGGGTTGGCATTCGCCCGACGTCAATGTGGCATTTCACCGACGGTTGGAGCCAGCGTGGCATGAAGCTCCGGCGATCATTTAAGCTACACCTCGCCGAAACACGTTGTCCCATCCCTCACGCTGCATGTACCACAGTACTGCACACCTCATTGCCGCTTTATTTTCCCTGGGCTAGCACTCCCTTTTGCCTTTTTTTTTTCCTGATAGCTGGCATCTTGAGTTTGGTGCTGCTAGCGTTCGATACCCATCTTCTCCCCGCGCTGTTCGCGGCATCCCACCTCGTGCTTTCCACGTCGACACCCCAACTCTTTGACGTCTCCCACCTCCCACTTCACGCCTCACACCCCCTCCCCACACACAACATGGCGCCTCCCGGACGCCGGAGAAACAGTCTCTCCCCGGCGGCCATGCTGCTCGGCCTCCTCTTCCTCTTCTCGTCGACCGCCTCGGCTGCGTCAGCGGTGCTGGGCGTCGACCTGGGCACCGAGTACATCAAGGCCGCCCTCGTCAAGCCCGGCATTCCCCTCGAGATTGTCCTCACCAAGGACTCGCGACGAAAAGAGACGTCCGCCGTCGCATTCAAGCCCTCCAAGAGTGGCGCTCTCCCCCAAGGCTCCTTCCCCGAGCGCTTCTACGGCGCCGACGCCATTGCCCTCCAGGCTCGTTTCCCCGGCGACATCTACCCCAACCTGAAGCACCTCCTGGGTGTCTCGACCGACAGCGATGCCGTCAAGGTCTACAGCGGAAGATACCCTGCCCTTGAAATCACCCCCACCGAGGGACGCAAGACGGTCAGCTTCAAGAGCAGCATCTTCTCCGCTGACGAGGACAAGAGCTTCTCTGTCGAGGAAGTACTCGCCATGGTCCTCAAGAACGTGCGCGAGAACGCAAAGGCATTGGATGGTTCTGGCTACGATGTCCAGGACGTCGTCTTCACCGTCCCCCCCTTCTACACCGTTCAGGAGAGGCGCGCACTCGAGGTCTCAGCGAAGCTCGCAGGTTTCAAGGTCCTCAGCATTGTCAGCGATGGCGTGGCTGTTGGTCTCAACTACGCGACTGGCAGGACCTTTCCCACCGTCAACGGCAAGGAGGCAGGCAAGCCCGAGATCAACCTGGTCTTCGACATGGGCGCTGGTTCTGCGTCCGCCACTGTTCTGCAGTTCCAGGGCAAGTCTGTCAAGGACGTCGGCAAGCGCAACAAGACGGTTCAGGAAGTCAACGTCCTTGGCACTAGCTGGGACAGGACGCTTGGAGGCGATGCGCTGAACTCGCTCATTGTCGACGACATGGTCAACACGTTCCTCGAGCTGCCCGCGGCCAAGAGCGCATCCATCACCGCTGAGAAGGTCAACACCCACGGACGTACCGCTGCAAAGCTCTTCAAGGAGGCTGAGAGGATTCGACAAGTTCTCAGCGCCAACCAGGCCACCCAAGCTTTCTTCGAGGGTCTGTTTGAGGACGTCGATTTCAAGTACAAGCTCGACCGCCCCAAATTCGAGCAGCTTACCGCTGAGGTTGCTGCACGTATCGATGGCACTATCAACAAGGCTTTGGAGGCCGCTGGTTTAACCGTCGAAGATCTCGACTCCATCATCATTCACGGCGGTGCTACTCGCACACCTTTTGTGCAAAGCCGCCTTGAGGCTGTTGCTGGAAAAGATAAGATCAGGGCCAATGTCAACTCCGACGAGGCCGCTGTCTTTGGTGCAGCCTTCAAGGCTGCTGGTCTGAGCCCCTCGTTCCGTGTCAAGGAAATCCGCGACTCAGATACCCAGGGCTACAACCACGGCATTGAGTACAAACACAACCTCAAGACCCGCGACCAGAAGATCTTCACTCCAAGCACTAAGCTTGGCGCAACCAAGGACCTGCCTTTCAACATGATGGGCGAGTTCGAGTTCACTGTCTATCAGTCTGTTCCTGGCCTTGGTGGCAAGGAGTCTAAGGAGCCTACTCTTTTGTTCAAGAGTCTCAACTTGACCAGCACTGTCACCAAGCTGATCGATACCGACGGCTGTGATCGTGACTCCTTCAACAACTACATTCAGGTCAGGCTGAGCCCTATCACCGGTACCCCAGAAGTCACATCCGCTTGGGTCACATGCGAAGCTACTGATGAGACCAAGGGTGGCATCGTGGACGGCGTCAAGAACTTGTTCGGTATGGGTGGTAAGAAGGATCAGGAGGCTTTGAAGGAAGACGAGAGCGCCTCTGAATCTGCATCTGCATCTGCTTCCAAGTCCTCTTCCGCTGCTGCAGCTGAGGCTTCGGACGACGGAAAGCCCAAGAAGAAGACCGTCAAGTCTGCCATTACTTATGACGTTAGACAGCTTGGCTATGAGAAGCATGCCCGCAAGGACTTCAAGAAGATGCAAGACAGGTAAGAACCACCATGAGCACTGGATCTAGACGATGATACTGACATGATGCAGACTCGCTGCCTTCGACGCTTCTGACAAGGCTCGTCGTGTTCGCGAAGAAGTCCTTAACTCGCTGGAAGCCTTCACTTACCGTGCTCGCGACTACTTCGACGATACTGATTTCGTCGCCGTCTCCACCGAAGCTACTCGTACCACGCTCAAGACGAAGCTCGACGAAGCCTCCGACTGGGTCTATTCTGAGGGACCCAACGCTGACGAGAAGACTCTCCGCGCCAAACTCAAGGAACTTGATGACATCGTCAACCCTATCCTTCGCCGCAGGCGCGAATCCTGGAAGCGTCCCGGCGCCGTCACCGACCTTGAGGAGACTATCGGCGGTATGAAGGAAGTCATCGACCTCGTCAACAACCAAATTGCCGAGCAGGTTGCCTACAGCTCCAAGAGCGCCGAAGCAGCATCCAAGTCTTCTGCTTCGCCCTCCCCCTCCCCATCGGTTGATCCGCTCGACGATCTCGAGGAAGATGACTCTGAAGCCGCCCCCTCTGCATCCGCGACCCCTGAGATCGAAGAGGTCCCTACCATTTACACCGAGGAAGACCGCAAGAAGCTCGACGAGGTGACAGCCAAGGCAAAGAAATGGCTTGAGGAGACCCAGGCCAAGCAGAACAAGCTCCAGAGCCACGACGAGCCAGTTCTTACTGTCGAAGACCTCAAGAGCCAGAAGAAGCAACTCGACGATGTCGTTATGGAGATGATGATGAAGAAGATGAAGCATTTCAAGCCCCCGAAGCCTAAGGCTTCACCCAAGCCCAAGGCCAAGAAGACTTCCAAAGCTAAGAAGAGCAAGACTGCTTCCGAGGAGCCGACAGAGACCCCCGTCGTCAAGGCGGAGGAGGCCAACACGGAGCAGCCTGACGCCCAAGCCCAGGCTGATCACCAGCGCGAGGAGATTGAGAACGACGGCCCGAAGGTCGAGTCGTACGGCAGCGGAGGCCCGACAGAGCAAGAGCTGAGGGAGGCGCTGGAGAAGGCAGGTGTCAAGTGGGATCCGGAGAAGTACAAGAATAACGTCGGAAACAAGGAGAAGCACGACGAGCTGTAGATGTCCGTGGACCAAAAACAAAGGCTTTGATAGCAGGGATATAGTGAATGTACATGCGAAAATTGAGCAACGATGTCAACCCAGCATTCACCCTCCTGAACCATGTCACGTCCTTGCGCTGTAGCGATGGGAGAGCGCACTCACCCAATCCAAGCTGTTCGGCAGGGGCGACACCTTTCTGCGAGTGCTCTCCACAACACTCCATGCAGCGAAGAAAGACAATAACATCACGCTCTAACAACACTCATGACCCACTTTCCACTCCCATAGTTAGATTGTAGACACCACACAACCTTCCCAGTCTCAGCACGTCCACGCACCTCCTGAGACGCTGGAGTAAAGCCGTTTTTCTTCCTCTAAGAAAGATGTTGCGTTTCTATATCGACCAGTCAATCAATACAATCTCATCGCCTAGCCCATGACATGACAAGTCAAAGCCGCCCCTGTCACCAGAGTGGAAATGGACACGTATGTCTGATATGTCGGAACTGTAGCGCGGAATCAGTGGGGAGTTGGTGGTGGGCTGGTGGTGGGGGTGATAGGGGGGGTGAGAGGGAGGGGAAGGAAGGAAGGGAAAGGAAGGAAGGAAATAACCATGAAAGTGTGGATACGTCAACTTCGCCACATGCGCGCTGGTTCACTGTTCCCAGCGGTGACAAAACGGGACAGGGAGCGGAAAGCTGAGAGCATAGCATGTACAGTGGCACATGTACTACACGGTATTATTACAGAAGAAGACGGCATGACAACGGTAATTCGGTGATGTCAGTAAATCATTACGAATAGTGTGAGCCCGTGGATTGAGAGGATCGATCAATGTCGAGGCGTGTCTGTGCGCGCTCCTTTTCACCACGCACTATCAAGCCGCTGATACAGCGAGGTGTGTTCTAGATCCGGCTACGCGGAGATGTGCAATTGACGGTTTGTCACACGAGCGTAGAGGAAGGGGGATATGGATTGACATTGGAAAGTATGAAGTGGAAGTATATATATATGAACATGATATCGGAAGGAAACAGTGCCTGCCCCTGGTTTGAATGCTACATCTAAGAGCCTCCCAACTGCTTGGTGACGTAGCTGGTGCCCTGGTTCTGCGTGGGCGCGTCATTGGGGTACTGGAGGTGCTGTGCGTTGATGCCCGCGCCGTTCGTGGTGTCGCATACACCATCACCCTGGGGTGTTTCGTTAGTGTGCTGATTCCTCTTCCTGACACGGATGGAAGAGTAGGAACAAGAAGAGGAGGAGGACTTACAAGAATACACACGTCCAGCGTCTTCGATACCCAGTTGCTAGGAATCGTCGTCCCAACCCGAGCAGACAGTCCGTTGACATTTCGTGTCGTCGTGCCACCGTTGTTGTCCACATTGCACGTCAACCCAGCTTTGTGGGCCGGGTCACCGATGAGAAACACGCCCTTGACAGCATTGAAATTCGCGCCTGTCAGCTTCGGCATGGCGTTGACAGTGGCGGCCGCGCCCTGGGAGTATCCCTCGAGGATGAAACACTCATTGGGGCTCGAGGCAAGCGTGCTGGTGATCTTGTTGATGATGTCCTGTGTCCCTGCTGCTGAGTTCTGGTCGAAGCCGGCCGCGTAGACGGTGTTGTAGATTTTGCCGCCGGACAGTGCGGCGGTGATGCGCGAGTTCATGGTTCTGAAACCCGCGGATGGACCCTGCGCTTCTCCTGTGCCCCGTGTGTTGATGATGGTGTAGGAGGGGCAGCTGGCGGATGCGGCGCGCTTGACCTCTTCCACGGGCGCAGCGGAGGACACTGCGAGGAGGGGAAGGAGGGAAAGAAGAGTAGAGGCGTGCATTTTGAACGAGAGACGATGGGCACAAGGCTTGTTGTGGAGGTAGTTGGTAAGTGAGAGATACTCTTGGGTAGGATGCCGAGTTGGTGGTCTTGCTGGAGGGTGCTGTTGCTGGTACTTATACTCTCTTCGCCGAGTGAGGGTGGGCTGATCGGTGCGAGTACTGTGTATTCACCGTAGCACAGTAAAGAGAGTTTACCTTGTGCCAGTCGACCAGGTATGCTAGGTCAGTGATCAACATGTTGATCTACACTCCGACGACTACACACCAATTAGATGTGCTGATGTGCACACTATCCTGATCAGCCATGCTTGAACCTCGGGCATCTTCCGCAACGGCACATCAATCCTAGCCAGGGACCACCATACTGTAATTCCGTTCAGGACCTGCCCAATAGCTGCTTGTGTTCTTGGCCATGCGAAGGAGCAATGACATAAAACGGGAGACTTGAAACTCGCTGCTCGCCGTTTATGCTCTCCATCCCTGATTGTGCTCAAACTCGTTCATAGCCTCATGCCGAGGCTGTCTGCAGCCACCCGCCTTGTACATGCAAGTGCGTCGAGTTTGGCGGGGTAGTAGACGTGCTAACGCGCCTATGCACATCTTGGAGATTGCAAAGCCCATGCCGTACCTTCCTACTCGGTGAAGTCAAGATAGTGTGCAGCCACAAAACGTGGTCGGCACGTCAGATAGACAAGTGCCGCGTTGAAGCTACTGGGCGAACACACTGAAGACATGGCGTGGCCCTCCAATAACAAAGCGAAACACGTCGAACGTGGAATTAGCACGGATCTAAAGCTTTAGCAGCAGTGAGGCTAGAACACGGGAAGGGAGAAATCGACCGCTCTCCACAACTGATCGGCCTTGACTTCAACGTTCCTCGGCTATTGCAATTGGTGAGCATCATGTCCGCTTGACCGCGAACAGGCGTAGCAAAAAGCAGCGTGCTGGTACATGGCCAGGAAGTTGGGTAGACGCATGGACGCATAGTTGAGGTGAAAGTGTTGAAAATGGCAAAAACATACAACAGCGGGTATTCGCTAGTGGTCACCCACCTAACTACTAATCCGCCGGTACGTTGCTTAAATAGGGCTGAGCGAACGGGAAGCCTTGTTTTCAACGTCCTATGGTCGTATGTGAAAGAACCGCACAATCCAGTAAATATATACCAATTGACCTGGGCGCTGCCACCTTTAATCTCACACGAACTCCATCAACGTCTTTGGACAGGTCAGCCGTCACATGGATTTGTTTAGACAAAGATCAGTGCGCAACACATCTGACCCTGGGCCTGTTATCGAAGAGGATGGTTTCGAAGCCATGTTGCATGAGGCAACAACAACACCGTAGGATTAGATGCACTATCGTTTCCTCCGTATGCGACAATCGCTCTGAACCGGTAGCCGCCTCTGATTAGCTCGTCCTGGCTTGATATCTACATTGCTTAACCCATGAGCTGCATCTGGTCGGTCGGTGGCCATCTGGTTTGTGCAAAGCTCAGACATCTCTTGATGCTCTGCAAGTACTTCCTAGTACTCTCATCACTCAAGATATGTGCAGCGTTCTCGTTCTCATGTAGCTTTTCTCGTGCACTTCTTTCGTGAATACCAACCATGGTAACGCCGATGGGCCACGCAGCATTGCCAATGCTCAGTCTGAGATAACCATCATTTGCATCGACGTATCGACGCTCTTGGGCAGCGTGCACGATCTCCACGACTGGTGCAAGGATGCTGTCGACAAGATCGAACTTCTCTAGTTTCTTGAAGAGTGGGCGCATGTTCTCCCGCGCTTGGACCATAGCAGCGTATGCTTGCTTGCCTTGGTAGCTCTCCTTGACACCTGCATCTCGTAATGCAAGTGTGATATCCCATTCCTTAAGCACCATTGTGAAATAGCTCGCCAGCTGTCTGAAAAGAAACTCCCGCGCTTCGCTCTCCTTTGGTATCTGAAGTTCAACCTTCATATCCTTCTCAGGTACAAGCTGTAGTGTAGTGGGTATTGGACCATCCGTCATGATTGTCGCCAGACTTTCAGCGCCTATGCGCTTTTTGTACCGCTTCAGCCGTTGCTTGTGAGTCTCGCCGAATAGTCGCACAGGTTCGTTCAGTGTTCGTAGCTTCTCGATCAGTTCCTCTTCCGGTATTTCCTCCGCTTCAGGCACCGGCGTGCCTTCTTCACCGTCCGTCTGCTTGGGTGGCAAGTCAGGTAATCCCAGCCTTTTTCTTCTCTTTCTCTCTTCCGCCTCCTCCTCTCCCTCCCTTATGCGCCCAGACTCTTCAGCAAGCCGTCTGCGCTTCTCCTGCCTTTCGGCTTCTCTATCCGCCTCTTCTTCGTCGGCTTTCCTTTTTCTCTGCAGTCGCTCTTGACGCGCTTTCTCTTCGGCCTCTTGTTCTGCCCGATAAGCAGCCTGCCTTTGAGCCTCGATCTCGCTGCGCTTAAGGTATTTTTTCTCGCTCGAAGGAGCAGGCGAAGCACTCTCCTTTCCTTTCTTGATTTGCGCTGACATTAACTTCGCGAAATCCATGATGGCGGTATGTGTTGAACGTGGTGGAGTGTGGAGAGAATTTGGTTCTCAGTTCGATTCGCGATGACGCGCCAAGGTGACGCTAGTGGGAGCTTGAGCTCGACGCGCCTTCCCCAGCTTTCCTCTCACTTCATTCACCAAAACATGGCTGCTCAGAACTCGAAAATGGTTGACCGAGAAGCTACAACGCCTTTCCTGCTGAGACTGTTTTATAAGCAAGGCTCGTATCACAGGTGCGCAACGTTCGTATGGCGAAAGTAAAAGAATAGGGCTTACCGACATGTATAGGCTTGACGAATTTGACCCAGCGCTCCCACGCCTACCGACTCACCTTCAAATCTACACATGGCAGAGCTGTTCTCTACGTGAATTATGTGGGCTTTTTCTAGGTGCTATGCCCAACCTGCTACCACAGCCGTATGCTGGCACACGGATTGCCTTCCGTCTGGTCTACCCTGACATACAAGGCTCGAGCCGGCCTGGCGCTCAAGGACGCTATATTTCTCGAGACATTGGATCGGTCATAGTAGGCGCTCGTACAGCAAACGAAGACAGCGATATGGGCGATGGGGACGGAGCAACTGTCGCAGAGGCCCTAAAGCAACTTAATGGCGACCCTGATAAGACTCTAAGTGACGCCAAATTCCTCATCGGAGACTATGTCACTTGCGCAATTCTTCCACCACTGCCTGATGGTAGTGTTCCAGCAGCTCCGCCACCAATCTCTGGACCCGGAAGAGGACCACCAGGCGCATACGGCGGACGTGGCGATTATGGGGTTGGACGCGGTGGGAGGGGAGGAGGCGGAGGCAGATATGATGACAGGAGACCCTACGATGATAGGAGACCCAGTGGAGGTGTGCCATCGGGTGAGTGGAGACGGGGCGAAGCACCGCCAGAGCGAGAGTCTGGCTACGGCAGAGGAAGAGGAGGTCTTGGCGGTGCTGGGGGAGGGCCAGATGGCAACTGGCATGGACGAGGGAGGGGGAGATGGTGATCCACTGCTGGTCAACGCGTTACACAAGATGGAAAGCTTGATGAGCACGAGCAGTCAAGTTGAGCTGAAAGTGTTTTGACAACATGGCACAGGTATTCCGGAAACATCTTGTCGCCTCAAGAGTTAATCGAGAGCCGCGTATGATACAAAGTGTACCTGGCAAACAACACAAAAGAAAAGATGGAGACTCGAGGGCCATGACTCAAGTGGATGGCTATACCAATCCGACTTTCAACTAGAATTTTCGAATTTTCAGTGGCTGTTGGTCTATGCCAAGCGGATTGAGCTGTAGTCGGTTCGACTTAACGCACGCATGCGCGTCAAAGACGCAGCCGCAGCGATCACCTCGACTCGAACACTGGATCTCAGTGCAGTCTCACAGTTGGGTGTGATGCAGCCACCTCCGCCATCGTTTCGCTGTGGAACTGACGCAAGGGGCTCCTAGCCCCTTGAGATTGGTGTCGCACATATAAAGTACATTCCAGAAGGCATGCCAGTATATTGCCCACACCCGCCTTTGACTTACGAGACTCACCATTTTTCAATACCAGTGGCGACAGGCGTGCTATAGCAACCAAATCGTGAAAGGCAAACAGCGCCACGATCACCTTATTTACTGTACCGCATTCACCCCACCGCAAACCGAGCGCTCAGGAGTCAGCTCGGCTGAACTGTTGTCAGCAAGAGCACAGTTCAACGCTCTGTCCCTGCAGGATGAACAATGGCCGGATACAGTACCCCGGTACAAAGCTACAGTGCGGTTCTTGTTAAGGTCGGACGGTCCACTTTTCAGCGAATTGAAGAGGAAGGTGGGACCGAGGCACGAGCCATTGAAATGAGCAAGATCTCGAAGACGCCACTATGGACTCTGCTAGCTTTGGAGGGGTATGACATCCAGCAAGCCCAATCCTGGACCGTAGGCAACCAGCTTGCATTCTGAGGCTCGATGCATTCGGGATAAGTATGGCAAAGCGGTGTAGGTATTGACAGCGATGCAGGCTGAAGTGTGGACAATCCTGCCTTGTAGACGCGCTGTTGTGTTGTCAATTTCACCTTGCGGGCAAGCGCGCGTCTGTGATCCAGTTGTCACACCACCGTCGGCGACAGTATTAAACGCCGGGCCTTAACGCAGAGTGGCACATTCAGCCACAAGCTCGGCATTGACCCTCGCCTAAAGGCGGGGATTTGGAATTTGAAACCCAGCTACGCAACATCCAAGTCTTCATGATCGGTCGTTCTTGGATGGGCCATCACGCTAAGATTTACGAAGACGTTTGTTGTCGCATTTCCAGATGAACCGCCCATCGGCAAGCTCCTGGCAGACGTAAAGCGTGCCCATGTGTGCCGTTATAAGTTCTCAAGCCACATCCTAGGCTTGAAAGTTTCACAATCTGGCATTGAAGACATTCTATTGTGGTGAGTGATATATTCGCTTAAATTACCTACATGGCGGCAAGTGCTTACCTTTTATGTTTGAGTAGGTCATATACGAACCCAACGTTCTGGTCAGCAAGCAACATTGAAAGCCGCACGTAGGATTAACACCAGTTATAGCGGTGTGGTTCGATCTCGCCGCCGAGTTACGCGGCACGCGGCTCGCATAGTTTATACGCCATGGATCTCTACAGTAGCGCTCTAGCGGGCAAATAGACTGTCCAGCGGGCAAACAAATTTTCTAGCGACTGCAAAGCACCGTATGATAACATGATCCTAGAGCACGGATGAATAAAGCCCGGATTCGAGCCAGGTCTGAAAGCAACACACTAGCAGCGAGATCTACACTCGCAAAGTCCGTCTAGAGTTATCGTCAGCAAAGGTGCGGATTCAAGATTGTGCCTCAGCATCATGTGCGCCTACGTCCAAATGTCCCGCACGTCACTGACTCCTGAGATTTGCGCAGTGGTGCTCAAGTTTCGGTGCTGCTCGAGCGACCCATGACTTCCACCACTGACAGACCGCACACGTGATCTGCGACTCATGTCCGCTGCATTCACCCGCAACGGTGCATCTGTGCCTCACAAGGCATGGACGTGCGAGCCGTGCCTCCGTCCAGACCCGCTGCCTAGCCCTGATGAAAAACGAACAATTCAAACAGCTGCGAAACATGTGGGTACTTCACCCAGATGTAAGTGGGATCACCCGCTCAGCTTTACCAATCGGGGAGCTTGCCAGATCAACCTGCGTAGCGCGCGTGTAAGTTGGCACCTGAGAGCATGCCCAGAATCGTGGCTTCGCGTGAATTCTCCCGCTTACAGACAAGTTCGCACTTTCCTTTACGCGTATGGAGTATGCCATGTGCCATTCCCAGCGATCCCACATCTATAGGGGCTCCGCGGCTTGGCAAATATCATCTTGATCTTGGTATATCTCGACAACCACGTGCCGAACGCGAACGGTAGCGATCGGGCACGCTCCACATGATGCAAAGAAGAACTGAAGAAACAAATCAAGGTTCATGGGTCTTTTTCAAACCAGGATACACCAGATTGCCTTGAGAAGCTCAAGTGCTTCACTGAAAGCCACCCACACTCGTGCCTGGCTAGAAGCAGCACCCCGACTGCGCAATCGTCTGATTCCCATCGAATCGATCGGTCACTGTGCCTCGTCAAATTTGTATCGCATCTATTCCCTCCGATAAGCCGATGCACGGCTCGAGCTCCGAGGAGACTTGTCTTCAGAGACGTCACTGAATAAAGAACACAAACTTCCTTACAGTCGTCATTTTGTTCGAGTTGGACCAATCTTGAGTCCACTCATGCACGCACGTTGCAAAAAAATGTCTGGTTATTGTAGGCGTATGAAAACAAGAGCACCAACAACTCTCGCAACTATCATTGGCCTGTTGTTGTTGCTTCCTCTCGACGCCACTCGGTTAGCGCGGCAAAGCGACTGCTCCAACTTGACATTCACGCACACCACATATCAGAAAGAGTTCCTAAAGCGCCGGATCAGGCTTGCTGTTGTGTTCATGGAGTATATGTCAGGAACACAACGCAGTTTTGCTGATCTACAGGTCGTTGAAACGGGGTGACCGCAGTAACAACAAAGGAATTGAACACGCATGGCAGAATGCCAACCTCGATCCGTCCAGTAGGCCCTGCAGGGCTGCGGCTGCTCCGCAGCTGCCAAAATCGATGCTACTATCTTGATCTCCACGGAGCACAAACGTGTCGCCGGCATTAGCATGTATACAACCCATGTCCCTTTACTTGCTTTAGCTCCACCGAGATACACTAGCGCTCAGGCATGTCTTGTCAACGTTGATTGCGAATTAAGCGAACTTCGGGGCAGCCATCGACCACTTCCTTGTGCACGAGCGTTGGAGGCGCGGTAGCTGGCCCACATAGCCATGCCTGCAGATTCCTTGGCACAATGGGTATCCCGTAGCCAGTCAGAGCATCTCATGTGGAGACGGCGGATGAATCTACTCTTCCTAGGTGTGTCGTGTTTAACGACGAACATTGTAGGTTATAAGTTTTGTTGACGAAGGCATAGATGTGTATCTAATTGAGCCTTCGGTTGGTTACAAGTTGTTATGCGCAGAATATCTATTTGGACAGCACGGTCGCTATTTCCACATCGTCGAACAAAGCCAGTCTTAGCCTCGAGGCACTCGTTCGATCAACCGTGCCACATGGACACATGAAATACCCCTGCAAGCTCGTCTCGCTCAGGTTCATTGTCTCATCCTTGAGCTAATGGCTTCATGGAAAGGCTGTGTACGTGCAGTATGCGGGGTCCAATGTAGCATAGTCAGGCACCGAATGTCTGGATACTCTTTCCTCTAGTGTTTTGTCCACCGATCAATGACTGGAGCAGTCTGGCATGTTGTGCCCCACCAGAACCTGCAAAGACAGAAGATCTGTATTCGGTACTGATCCTTATATATCAGCTCGCCTCCCCAGCAGCCAAAGATTCTCTTCACACAACCACTGTCTTTTTCAACCCAGACCTCTGCTCTGTGCAATTTTCTCTATCATAATATCTTCAATCTACCACACACGGGACGCCTGAGTAGGTGCATCAAGCCTAGACGTTGATCGCACAGCTAATCGGTCCGACAGCTCATCCATTTACGCCATGAGGCAGCAAATTTTTGCTTCTTACGTCCCTAGCTCCTATCCAGATCAGGTGGATCTGCGAGTCTCCCATCTGCCGTTCCGCTCTGCACCAAATGGTCCGACTACTCCAGATCCCCACCAGCACACGTTTGACGAGAGCTCGTTTTTCAGTGCTGCGCCTCAAGAGGTTTTCAGCGGTCCGGCATCCAGAGGAGCTGAAGGCCCACTTGAAACATGGTTGATGGAAATGCCTCCATCCACAAGCCCTGGGTCTTCGAGGATGTCAATGAGTCCTTCCCAGGGCATAGCAACACCGCCGTCCGACTCTTTCTATTCGCCACCGTACCCTGAGCATCCACAGCTTTACACATACGAGCTGCTCGAGCAGCCGCAGCCGCTCCGGACTGGCTCCACAAGTCATCCCGAGTGGGTGGACAACGCCGGAAACTGGCAACAAAGTTACTCCGAGGGAGACAATTGGAGCACTCAACCGTTTGTCGCACAACCTTGGACTCCCAGCTCGTATGATGGCAGCGCCCCCCCTCACGTGACCTCAAGTCACACGTACGCCAGTAACGCAGCACTGACACCCTTTATGTACCCTGCACATGATCAGTTCCCAACACCGGAGATTGCTCAGACAAACCCTGCTGTGGCGATTAGCGGAGATGCCCTTGAAGATGAGGGCCTTAGAGACGATGAAGACACATCTGATGGAGATTCCGATTGGAACGAGGAGGAATCGGATTATGGCCACGCTGGGGATCTATCATCTGGTTCTAGGTCCAGAGCAAACACCAGATCGTCTCGTATACAAGTTGACAGATGGGCTGTCCCAGTCAATTGCATTCAGCAAGCAGATACGCGCAGTTGGAAGTGCGATATACCAGACTGTAACACAAGTTTCCAACGCCCGGAACATCTTCGACGACACGTCAGGTCAAAGCACACTGACTTCAAGCCCTATATCTGCAAGATTCCTGAGTGCACCAAGCCGTTCTCGCGCGGTGACAACTTGGGTGATCACTACTGGACACACCTTCAACGCGGCGGTCGTGCCGGGGTGAACAAGAAGATGACCCTGTCAGAGATCAAGCTCGTCCTTGGTCCAAGAGAGAAGAAGGTGATCAGGAAACTCCGGGAGAAGCTTCAGAAACACTTGGAGAAGGAAAAACAAAAAAAGTTGCGGGCAGCACGGCTTGCAGGCACAGAGCGCGCTATGCTGTAGCTTATCTTTTCTGTCAGATTTCAATTTTCTAGACTTCTAGGGACGGCGTTGGGGAAGCCTATGGTTTTACTATTGACATGTATCATGAGGCATTACAGGATGTGCGTCCATCTACAATCATAACCTTTGCCGTAACGCACTCTACCATTGTAGTCATAAGTGATAAATCTGTCCACAATTTGACACTGCCAGGGTAACTGCACTCAGCCATCGCATAATTGCGGCACCATCAACATTTGATGGCTCACTGCTGAACAGCGTCATCCAAAATCGGGGATCATTTCCCCTAACCTCATGTTTCTGTAGTCATGTTCGACAGATACGGTACATTGCACCAATTGTGAGCGGCTCAGTTCCCCACCGCTCATGCGCCTTTAACGCGTCACGCCTGCACCCATGAAAGGCACAAATGATTGGCCAAATGGTATCGTCTCGGTTGTTAAGCGATATGCTGACCGACGACTGTGCGGGATTAGCGATGCCTGCAGCTGCACGATGACCGTGCGGCACCTGACGATGCCAGGATGAACGAGACAGACTTGGCAATGTGGCATAGGCTCACACCGCAGAAACTATTTACCAAAAAACACGTGGCTTTCGTGCCTCAATTTTGCAGCTCCAGTTCAAGGCTTGACCTCACCGGGGACCCCGATATATTTCAGTCAGTTCTGTAGTGCTCTCGATATGCATTGATGGTCCGTAGCAGCAACAGCAACGAAGCGGCAGTGATGCATAAATCGCTAATTTCAGAACCTTGCCCGAAAGGATGGCGATCGGTGCTTTCCTCCGTCGGCTTTGAAGTCCCCCATCATCTGCACGACTGTTTCCTTCTGGAACCATGGTCAGCATACAACCGCTAATGTACCTGGTTGCACATGAGATACCCGCAAACACCAAATAGTGAAACCGTCCTAGTTCCTCCAGGATTGCCCAAGAAGGCACGTTGGCGGTATGACATAAAACGGCGCAGCATGCGTCGCTTGTTTGGTCCACCAAACAGCAAATCCCAACGCCACCATGCATTGGCAAGGCGCTTCCTAGTGATTCCACTTTCGTTGAGGTCAGCCGAAATTTCCGCTCGCCACGTTTCTGCGCGCATAGATTCATGTGAAGGTTGTGCTGGCCAGCCGCCACTAGACATGGGGCCACAGAGTGGGCACACTGGAAGCACACTAAACAACAACGGTCCGTACGGAGGCGATCTGCCAGACCCTGAAATGTGGAGACTTTGGCCAACGTCAAGCATCTGTTGAACGCCGGATGCCAATTTGGGTCACGTTTCTGCAGATCACGTCTGCAGTGAAGCTCATGCTCTAGCGGCCTGCCAAGGTCGTTTTACTACCAACTCGAGTTGAATACGGGCTTGCACACCGAATCTGATTCCAACTGCATCGCTTGGGGAATTTTGACGATGTGATCGATTGATCGATTGATCGATCCGAAGGCAATCAGCTCATGTTACGTCCATCGACCGAGATCCTGGGTACAAAATTCTCAGCCTTGTCCTTGGTTTACTGCAAGGGAATTGCTCACCAGAAAAAAAGTCTCGATTCGGTTCCCCAAAAAGAACATGCGGAATTTCTTTCATTTGAGAATGCATCAAGCTTTACCAAGATCCAAGGAGAGAGACTTCTCACCTTGAAGCGATTAGATGCCATTCACAGCAAGTAGACTCGCTGTTCCCGCCTTGCCGCATGAGTTCATACGCTCAAAGACGATACAATAGACTCGGAATAAGAGAATTATGAACCTCATTGCGCGAGCACTTCTTTCAAAATTCCCGAGTAAGGAGGCCTGACAGAGACATCTCTTGATCACAAGAATGCTAGGTACCAAGTCGTATCCAGCCAAGCCGTGATCAACTGCTTGCAGGGTACCCATTCGGTACACACGCAAAACTGCGGCGCTGATAGCGTCGATCAACGGCAACCAATCACACAGAGCATTTCTCTCCTGTCGCCTGAATTTCCCGCAATAGGTCTACTCCGAGCATCCACGGTACCCGGAATTTAGGTGCGTTCTCAGAGCGTACAATGTACACGGGGTTAACCTATCTTTTCCATATCGGTGTTGCTCTTTGGGTTTACCCGCAGGTCCGTGAGGTATACGCCACCGTTTCCGGCACATGTATCCTGGATAGCCTTGGATGTCCTCTGCTATCTGTTTTTGACTCTGACGCATGAGCTATGATGGCTTTGGTCTGTCCTTTCACGTCACTCCTCCTCATCCCCTAGCAAGAACACACTGCATGGTGTTGTGTTAAAATTGAGGAGGTTCGTGTAGTCTCAAAATAGATCTAGTCACATCCGTATGCATGACAACTACAGGCACTCCGCTTTCATACATCCTCACCATACCACCAACAGTCTAAGATGCTGCTCCCAGATCCCTCAATAGTCACATCCAACAGGCTTGTTCTTGCAGCGCATATGAATGGCTTGTTAGGGTACGAGGTAAGTTCCGTGCTCTGCTATCTTAAGATGTTCGATGAGCTTCACGGATGCGTGTGTGACTGCTGCGCCGCAGTAAAAGACGTAGATATGATGGATGGCTTCTCATACGGCAATCTCCGAGAGTCCAGATGTTTTCTGTAGCGGAGAAGATTGTACAAGGACCATGTTTTCCTCCATTGACCTCCAGGATAAAGCGCCAGAACCATCGTCGTGGGTTCTCATGACTCGGCTTCATCATCATGTCTACCACTCGCGTTATGAAAACTTCGTTACGAGTTCTATCTTTGCCTCTGACTATCACTCTATCTGAGCACGAATTGGAAGCGACGATGATTAGCCCCTGTGCAGGAAAACGCGTCTCGAAGTCCTAGACGCCAGTTGTGAACGTCCGGGCTTCCGATCCACACCGTTCAATGCAAGAGCGATCAAGACATGCATGCCCACGAGGCCAACACACCACTCCCTAGTCAGCTTTTGCCTGCACAGCATACTATATAGGAAGTTCATTGTCGAGCGTTGGGTTGGTCTCTCAGGCTCTCTCTGAATGCGGCCCCTAGTACCTGCAAGGCGCACAAAAAACCTCACATGCACGAAGTCAATGTGAGGCTTGCATCTAGTGTACAGAGCCCAATAATTGAGCGATCAGTACAAGGGAATCTCATTAGTGTTTGCTGGTGCTGTAATTGAACAACCAAGTTACCACGCAGGTATCCGAGAAGTTGGAACAAAGAAGGTGGAACTGCCACTCGCTGTCCAGCCACCTGCCGACAATCGAGGACCTTGCATACATATAAAATTAGAAATTCAGGTGTGTGTGTGCATGATGGAGGATCAGACTACGTCCCTCAGTGTAAAAATAGGTGAGTAGTAGGTTGGTGGCTCCAGACGGCCAGACGCTGTGAGTTCCTGCAGATGTCCATCCAGGACGTCTGAATTGACAAACACAACCGCAATAATCTGCACAATTCTGCTTTATAAAACCACTCATCTCATCTTTGGTTCGGATTTCGACGCGCCCGAACGACAAATGGGAACAGCCACCGAGCCCCCAGTGGTTCCCTACCGAGATAATCCTTAGCAACTCTTCTATCGCTCCCGACACGGCTTTTGATGCGGCTCTCGCGTAGGTAACAATCCAAGTAACTGCATCGTATTAAAGCCGTTCCTCTGTACCTACAGACAAGTGTCAGAAGTTGATGACCCTATCCTTCACTTTATCGGAGCTAGTGGCAATCTTGACAGCCTAACCGGCCGTTATACTGCCATGATATTGCAAGGCGCACGAGGGCCTTCAGGAACCTTTTTTGTTCCAAGAAGACACAGTCTGCGTCTGCTGAACGCGTTTGCATGTACTGGTTTAGACACCTGCCTACAACCTTTTTGAGAAGCACGACAGCAGTGCACGCAATCGCATGGTCCTGAAGGTAGAATAATCGACTTAGGGTCGTGCTGGGCAGTCATTCTGTCTTTCGCTGTCACAAAGATGCGTCATTCGCAGTTGGTGGTATACAGTCGGTTTGAGTGTGTGGCTCTTTTTGTGGTGTGGTGACATCAGCTTCTTCGATGAGCCAGGGCACAGTATTTCTTCGAGATGTGTGCTCATTACTGTGAGATGATAGCGTGAATTACTGCTGGCGTATGGTGAGTCATTTGAATGTAAAGGTGATGTTTTGTCAATAAGCTTAAGAAAGTGTTGTTTCCTTAGGAGCTGTTGTGTGCGATCACAAACGCGCTGATTCGGAGTAAAGCAGAAATTCAGTCGCCGTGTCGTGCACACTGAGATGAACTCGCACGAGTAGCTGGACAAAAAGAGCCGACGTCCAGAGATAATAGCGGATTCCACGGCAGCTCAGCTGTTTGTCTGCATAGTCGTGTACGCCGTAGCATTCTGGCAGAGTATCTTCGATTTTTCGGTAACTCGTCGCGCTGTATGAGCACTATTCTATTCCTCACTCAAGGTCTTCTATGAGAATGCAGCCATGTGTCGCCAGCACTCGCGCGTCTTGTTAGTCATCTCAGTCGCATGTTGATTAGAAGTAAACTCCAAGCGTATACCATTCGGCGAATCGCAAGATGAACAGTGGAAGTGTTAGCCTAGCAACAAGCACGCCACTTTGAGCGAGGCTTGCGGCTGCTTCGTGAAGATGTGTGAGATCGGACAGTGGTGCAGGCGCGTCGAAACATGCCTCGCCCAGTAGCGCGGACTTGAATCGGTCCGAATGCTGCCTTCCTTGGCTTGACCGTGCCGTACGAGCCTTCGCGATACCTCATCAACAACGATGCGCACTGCTTTGCCTTGATGTCTTGTATCACAGGTTCTGTTCAATCTTTAACTCCCTTGTCTGGTTTCCTTGGCGGACATTTTCACCCTACGCCCTCAGGTGTGTTTGTCTGCAAGGCAAATGAACGTACGAGCACACGAGCAATTGCAAGTTTGCAACCCATCGACCACGCTTCACACGATATCCAATAATTTCATCCTGAAGACAATTTCGCGATACAAACTAACGTGCCCCTTAGAATTCAAGCGTAGCTGTGTCGCTGCGAACTGATGCCTGAAGCGTCGCGCTGTTCATCAACGTGTTTCGCCCCAAGTCGCAAACAGAACTTCTGTTCCCACACGTTTTGTTCTGAACAATGTTGTGTGGCTCCAGTTTTGCGATGCCTGAGTATTGTCGTTGAAACGGCCGAATCCAGTCATCGGGTAAGAGGCCTCCGGGGCCACTTGTTGTGCCCGAGGCTTGTTTCGTGACACTGTTGTTGTCGCGGTTCCTGATTTAGCCCCTCCGGGAGTGTCGGTCAAGCTTCACATCTGTTGACTTAAGCTTTCAAAGTTGGCAGTTCGCAAACGATCTGCCAATAGCAGACTCCGTTATTTCTATAGTCGGCGCCACGGGTCTTCTGTCATGGCTCAGCCTCCTTGTATGAAAGCTTGGTTGCGTTGATGTTCGCCGGAACTCATCCTGCGCCAACTAGACGTCCGGCAACCTCACCATCCGCCAGCGTGTGGCACACCATGGCTGTCCTCAAATAGAAACAAGGTCAAATTTGTTAGCTAAGTGTGAGACACTACACAGCTGTAAGAGACTGTGAATAGTACGAAATCAAGAAGCCTGTCGAAGGGATGTATCATGTTCGTTTACCGGAGCCGCAACGCATCCGGGTCATAGTATGCCTGATATAATATGCGAGCGTCCTCCCGGCATCGTGCTCTTGTGCAAGCTTCATACTTTCGACCCCTACACATTCTTTCATAGACGTACATACCGGTCACTATGCGTGCTTCGATAATATATTCAGCTGCCTTTGTAGCGAGCTTCGCTTCCGCAGCACCTACTGGCAAGCGGCAGTCTGGTCTCTCTCCAGATGGCAATTACTTCCCGCTGGCGAACGGATTCCCAGATCCCAACAGGGAGGGCGAGATCACAATTCAAGATGGCGCGCACGGTACCCTACCAAACGGACCACCACCAGCTGCCCTAAGTGCGGAGGGAGTCACCAACCTCAAGCTGATTGCGCTCAACGAGCTGTTCGAGGTCGCCTTCTTCACAGAGCTCATCTACAATGTCACAAACAAAGTATCCGGATACGATTTGGGCATGGGCCACGACTACATGCTCGATTCACTCAACGCCATTGTCAACCAAGAAGAGCTGCATGTACTCAACGCCAACGGAGCTCTTGAGCACTTCAAACAAGAGAAGATCCAGCCTTGTAAATACAACTGTAAGTCATCCACAAATATAATTCGCCACGAAAGACTGACGCCATCACAGTCCCGGTCGAAGACTTTCAATCCGCTATCGCCCTAGCTGGAACCTTCACCGACGTAGTCCTTGGCACACTGCAAGACGTCAACCAAATCTTTGCCAAGAACCAAGACGATGGGCTCGTCCGCGCTGTCACATCAGTCGTCGGCAACGAGGCCGAGCAAGAGGGTTTCTTCAGGCTCATGCAGAAGAAGCGGCCCTCGTCACAGCCCTTCCTGACAACAGCAACCCGAGATTTTGCATTCACAGCTATCCAAGATTTTGTCGTCGAAGGTTCCTGTCCCAATATCGCCACCATCCCACTGAAGAGGTTCAAGCCGCTCAGCTTGGAGACGAAGACGATTCCTGCCGAGAACCAAAAGCTCAAGTTCTCGTTCAAAATGAAGGACGCGGGCATGTACGACACCAACGACATGCGATTGACGTATTTGAACGGACAGAACCAGCCCATCGTCCAGAAGTTTGAGAATGTGAAGATGGAGGGGGAGAAGGTGTTCTTCGAGACGCCGTTCCCATACGACGACTTTCTCATGAACGGTTTGACCATTGCAGCAGTCACCATGGGAGCCGATGAGTTTGCTGATGCGGATAAGATGGCTGAGGCGGCGGTGTTTGGGCCAGGACTTATCGAGGTCGATTAGATATTGCGAATGGTGCTTCTTCTTGCATAGCGCTGGCGTTGGTTTCATGTGCGAGAGAATACCCCTCCTGAATGTATAATGTCTATACCACCTCATGCAATCCTGACTTCTTGTCAAATGGTCCAGTTATTACGTTACCATGTATATCAAAGATTGGCTTGAGCTCGCTTGTTGACCATGTGACAGGGTTCTCAGGCACTTGTCTCGTCGGCAGAGAGATTGAATTGCCCATACTCTTCAAAAAGTCTTTGACTGAGCTCGGCCACTGAGGGTCATTCCATACGTGGAACACTAAATTCATGTACTCGGGATCCGGAACGTCGCTTTGCCTCAGGCACATCAGAGCTACACCGAGTGGAAAGGACACAGCTGAGGCACCTGCGACACCGTTTTCTCGCCTGAAGAGCCATGGTACAGAGCGAACGATAAGACGACCAAAGGGTCGGCCATGTGGACGGTTGACGTAAGGCGAGAGGTTGTCGTGGAGCGAATAACGAAGAGCGCGGTCAAGCGACTGGTAAAGCAGTGTTGCTGTCGCCCAGTAGCGGAGGGAGAGCGATGCAATTCCTAGGTTTGTGAATTCTATAGGAACGGGCGCTTCAGTATCAGCTGTGTAGATTTCGTGCGAGTTGTTCTTGAACCATGTGTCGAGCTGACAGTGTGCAGTCCAGCACTTCGATGTTGTTTTAAGCCTCAAACAATCGAAGCGTTCATCATCTGGTGACAGAGAATCGATATAGTCGAGTTCACTGAGGATCTCTGGTATCTCCAAGAGAATGTCGATAATAGCGTCACTCGGGGGCTTCACCCTTCCTCGCCACGGGATCATTTTCCATTGTTTCTCATTGAACACAGCTGGCTTCCGAGATCGAACTCCTGAAATAGCCTGTCAATCTGTCAGTGAGTGCAAACGATCACGGCGGGGCTGATGGCTTACGCTGTTGTATCGTGCGAATGTGAACATGAGATGTGCTGTATCTGTGGTAAAAGCTTCAGGCCCCCTTGAGACAATCAAAGCGAGCTCTCCCTGGGCATGGCTCATCCAATTTCGAGCCTGTGTCAAGTTCTCTCCATCGGCACCGTACAGAATCTCATAAAGACCCATCAGCATCGTTGTTGCAAGTAAGGCCTCAATTGTCCGTCGTCTTGGGTTGTGCAGTGCTAGTGCCATCTCTTGCAGTGCTTTACCATACAATGTTCGGCCTTTTCGTTGCAGGACCTGGTCGTTGGAGCCCTTCCCAAGCGCGACCAATCCAACGGCAGAGATGGTCTGACGGAGTGCTTCCTCTTGCACGCTCAATGTTGCCAACATACCAGAAAACTGGTTGGCCAGTTGCAAGGCTCCACCCGCGTCTTTGTGCGTAGGAAACAATTCGAAAACAGCCTCCATGCCTTTGACACTGAATGCAGATCGCTCAAGAGACGGTGATATCACGTGGTAGGTAGAAGCTGTGATTGCCACCAAGTCCATCATTGAGTCTCGCCGTGGCATTGGCGGCGGACTGATAGGAGGCGTCGAATGCACATATTTGCTGGTGATGAAGACACGATTGAGGTCGTATCCACCACATTCGATGTTTCGCTCAAGGCATTGGCTGCAGGCAGGATGTTTGGAATCGCACTGCTTCTTGTCAGGAACACTCAGACGTCGTGTCGGAGTGGGGACTTACACCCTTCTTCCTCTTTCGGCATGTCACACACCCCTTGGATCGACCAGGAACGCCAACCATTGTGGCGAATACCACCGATCAGGAATATGTTGCGCTCGCAAAGGCAGCAGTAGCAGCGCACAATCCTCCGCATTGGGGAATCCACCGCGCTTTAACAGCAAGTCAGCACAGCCCCTACACATCTGAGCCGCTACGATTAGCAAGGGTAGGATAACTTCGATGATGCAATCGACATTGACGAAGTAAGCAACACGTGCGACAAGCGCTGTGTGAGCGAATGAGAAGAGTGAGGCTTCCAATCTCCCGCTTGCCTTTGACGCAGGACTAGCCGAAGAGACTAACGGCTTTAGGCTCATTCCGCGCGGGGCAGGTCTACGCGTGCGTAAGGCTCTCGTTCCACCATTCTCAGACTCCTGCATACGCATCTGTATCTGCGATCTCGATATGGGCCTGATCGATGAAAATGCGAATAGGCCCGTGCCGCAGCAGATCTAAACCCGCACTAAAGAGATCCACGCACGTTTGCGTACGTCTTAATGGCGGTGCATGCCTTGCGAAGAGGATCTTCATAGCGGTGAAGTGCGAGAGTACAACAATGAATTCCCAAGCCGGGCTAGCGTTGCGCAGAATGAGGCTCGTTATAAGTGACAAGAGAACATCAACGTCTATAAGAAGAGTGTTCGACCTCGTGGGAAAACAACAAAACAATAACTGGCAAGCAACTACGACAATCATCTGTTGATATCCGGTCATCACGACTGTGGATCTAGAATCGACAACACTACCTTTCGATAGCCCTTTCACAACCACCAACATGGCTACATCGAGCGATCTCTCAAAGAACGCTCCCAACGGCCGGACACGAAGATTTTACAGCTCCCTCGGCTTTAGCAAAGCATACAACTTCATCTTCTACTTCATCTTCGCCGGCGCGCTCCTCGGTTTTGCACTCGCACGTCTCATGTGCCTCAACTTCAACGGGAAATTTTGCCCGCACAACCCAGCGGCCGGAAACTCCGCCGCGCCTGGTGAATGCTACTACTACACACGCTTCACGCGCGACAAGATCGGCATCATGCTGCATCTCGCCGGTATCTTGCCCGCCAGTCTTCTTGTCGTCCTGCAGTTCACGCCCTTCATACGCCATAGGTGGATCCTTGTTCACCGTATCTCGGGATACCTGGCTGTGCTGTTGTATCTCGTGAGTCTCGTGGGCGCGCTGATGATTGCACGTCATGCTTTTGGCGGAGGACTGGACGTGCAAGTCTGGGTTGGCTTCGTCGGGATTGGAGTTCTCATCTGCTTTATCCTGGCTATTATCAACGTGAAAAGGTTGCAAATTGAGCAGCATCGAGCTTGGATGTTGAGGGGATGGTTCTACGTAGGTCTTCTTTTCCAGTGTGTTGCTACATTGAGAGATTTGTCTGCTAACGAGATGCAGGCTGGGTCCATCATCACGAGCCGATTTGTTATGATCATCGCCGCAACGATAGTGTCGAACAAGGGATACTACATTGTCTGGCCATGCGCGAAGATCGCTGCCACAATTGTTGAGGGGATGGACTTGGTGTCTGAATACCCGGCTTGTGCTTCGTATGCAGACGGCAGCGATCTGGCCCAGGTATCTGCGGTCCTTGCAGACATGAATGGAAAATCTGGTGTGAATGCCGGCGCAGCGCTGAACATCAACTTTGGTATGGCCTTGTGGCTTGCTTTCATGATACATGCGGTCGGCATCGAGGTCTACGTGAGTCTCATCCCCTTTTTCATCGATGAATCTCGAACTGATGAAATCGTAGTTGCACCTCACCCCGAAAGAAGCTGAGCGTCTGAGACAAGTCAGCTACACACGACAGCTAGAAGCTGGTATGTCCAACCCGGGTTCTGCAGGTCTAACTGCCGATCGACTTGGTGATGCTGAGAAGTGGGTTGCTGAGGACGCGAGAGTCAGCAACAGCATGTCAGTAGCGAAGCTGGAAGATCATGTTGAGGATGAAGGTACAAAATAGTCCGATGAATAGTTGCCAGAATGTATCACACTGCAGTTTTAGAGTCAGGGTTTTTTGTATCTTTAAAGTTAGCACCCTTGCAAAGTTCATGTGATTTCCACGCAAATCGTTTCATAGCAGTGGTTGCTCAGACTTGGCTTGCTTCTGGATTGAACGCAAAAAACTCAATCTAAAGAATGGTCTTCAAAATTATCTCAAACATGGTGTAGCGGACCGAAACAATTGATCCAAATGAAAACTCCGTAACTCATACGATGGTATACGTTTCCAGTCCATATTTCGCGAAATTCCGCCAGTTCACCTTGACGTTGTCGTCCAACGAAAAATTGTGACCGTACTTGTGATCAACCATATACGCCATGCTGACCATAGTATACATTACGCCACCATTGAGCCCTCCTGGCACAGCTCGTAAGATGAACGGAATATTTGCGGCAAAAAGGCCACCACAACATCGCCAGGACAAACTCTGTTTTCGAAATCAAAGTGATATGTGACTCCCACGCGGTTCTCCTCTGTGAAAAAAATAATAGACCAGCTGGCATGTGTCAATTGCTGGAGAACATCCCACTGTGACGAGTCGAGTTCAGATTCCATTCGACTTTTCAAAATCTCGTGGAAGGCCTGAGTGTTTTCAACGTCCTCTTTACTGTTCGTGGTGAGGACCTGCAAAAAGGCATCTTCCGATATGGACCGAGTTTTTAAGGTGTTATCATAGAAGTCGTACAGAGCGGTAGCACCGCGATAAAAACTTGATCCCTTTTCAGTCAAAGCTGAGCCAGAAGTTTCGACGATGGTGCCTAGATGTACACCGCAAGTAGAAAATTGCTTGAAGTCATCTGATGTCCTGACACATTCGGGAATGTCAAATTGGGTCATCTCACAAGGCTGGACCGTACCGTTATCACCTTCTGGTGGGATAAAGTGGTGGGGTTTGTTCTCGCCGTTGACATCCAACGTCTGCGAACTGATATTGAGGTCCAAAGCCCACGAAGGTAGTCCAGAAAGAGCCCGGTAGATCGGTGGCTTGATAGACGTGCATGGGGGATATAGTGGCAAAAACTCGTATATAAAAAGGCCATACACATCCTGAAGCATGCTGTACGTTGCTTCGGAGAAGACTCTTTGCGTCGTCTTGGAATAGTCAGGAACCAACGTCATCTGGCCATCAGAGAAAGTGCATAAACTTAGCAAGCCATAAACCTTGTCTCGAGAATCGGGTGCAAGCAAAGCCGCAGATGCGAACGCCAGCGCAGATAGTCTTGTTTTTTGCCATTTTTTGATTCGATCAAGTTGTGTCAACCGGTATGCAGCCGCTCTGAAAGAGAGCCGCAATAGATCACCCTTCAAAGTCCCAGGTTTCTCCACATCTCTCAGTTCCTCCACGCAGTCGTGGAGCTGCGACCAATGCAGAGTCTTTGCACCAAGATGGACAACTGGCTCCTTTCTCGCTAGGGCCAATTCCTGAGCAATCCACACTCGTCCAAACCAGGGCCGTCGACATACATGGTTTGTAGCCCGGAACAAACGAGCCTGCTCTTCCTTAGTCTTTGGTATTCCGTTACTCTCGATGCATTCTAAGACTAACTCATCCCCAGCACGCTCTGGACCCAGCCATATGTGGACTATGTGTGCCGAAGAGTAGATGTTTCCCATAAGCTGGACTTGATGATTCCTTTCGCCAACATCCCCTTGGTTGATACAAAGAGCGTCTACCCATAACAGCCTTGTTTGGTTGGCCTTGTTGCGGAGATGACGAAGTGCGCAGTCGAGGAACAAACCGATGGTCATGCTTTTGCCGTTGACCGCTGCCTTGCGTGGACTCTTCTCTTTGCACCAGTAATACGACAATGCATCGTAGTTTGGGCGCTTCCTTGTAAGTCTCTTTGTGCGCAGAGTGATCACCAAGTCGTCATTAAAACTGCCGGGCTTAAGCTCGAGTAGTCGAATTTCATGAAATTCTTGGCTGAGAGGCGTGTAAGGGCTGTCGAGCGTGTAGCACAGAAATGAAGGGGGTGAGTCCACGGCGGTGCTAAGGTCCGAGTTCCAGGTAAGCCAACGGCTACGTCTGCGATCATTGATGTTCCAGGGACTCATTCGGGGTCTGGAAAGGTTCGAAATGGTGTCCGAAGACGACAACGCGACGCGCAATACAGTCGACACCTCAATGCAAGCGAGTATCCTGTAAGCAGGGACGAAGAAAGTAGAAAGATAATTTGAAGTCGAACAAGAAACAGGCAAACGAGAAGCAAGCGCAGGCAACCACCCCTCCACTAACGCAGCCCCCTGCCAGCGCTTACCCCCTCTACCTTACACCTCACATCTCACACCTAACTCACATACTTCAGCGCAGCCACAAGCCTCGCAGTCCCGAAAGCCCGTGCATCGCAGCCTGCATCCGTAGCACAGAGACCTACATCCTTCACGCTAACAGCCAGCGAAGAAAGGATGAAGAAGAACAAAAAACCGCTGACATTGACGATTGAATTCTGGTACGAAGGCCAGGCCCGTGTAGAATCCGCATCACGACGGCGTATGAGTTGTGTCAGGGCGATGATGTAGACGTGAAATGATGTGAGATGGTAGAAATACAAAGAAGGTAAGGCAGGGTAGATGAAAACAAAAACGGCAAGATGACAGAACCTCAGCTAGCGATTTTATTTATCATTCACCACAAGCGCACGAGTAGTTGGGAACACGCAGTCACAGAAATAGTATCTGAACATCCAATGAGGAGGTAGGATACAGTGGTATTCAAAATAAACACAATGCCGCTCTTCGCTATGCAACGCCGTATAAATGCCTGGGTATAAACCACCCTGTTTCACACACAACCAAACTCTACTTGCCGCCAAACTCCTGCGCCAGCTTACTCCGCGCGCGCAACTGATGTCCGTATTTGAACATGACGAAGGGAATGAGACTAAGCAAGGTGCCGAATAGGGCGAGGATAAGACCCGCGTACTGGCTGCCGACGTTGTGGAAAAAGGCACTTGCGAAGAGGGGGGTTACGGCACCGAGGGTATTGCGCATGAGACCCTGGCCTGCGATGGCTGAGGAGGAAGATTCTCCGTAGCAGTCGGCAGTGTAGCTGTATGTTGATTCGAAAACGAAGAAGATGCCGAATGCGATAGGGGCGAGGCCGATGGTGGGCGCGATCCAGGGGATGTAGCCGTACTGCGTGAACGAGTAGATGAAGAGGCCAACGGGGAGCCAAACGGCACCAAACATGGCGCCATAGAGTCGGTGCTCGGGTACAACTTGAACGTTTGGGTCTGCTTGGAGCTTGTTGTACTTGTGCATCTGGAAGTGGTGCGCCGCCCAGCCGAGGAAGGTGCCGATGGCGAGTGAGATGTATGGTAGGCCTGCGACGCCCTCGTTCCATCCGCGCTTTTCTGTGAAGGAGATGGGGATGACGGACAAGAACAGGAATACGACGGCCCAGCAGAAAGCAATCCACATGCCGAAGGCAAAAACGACGGGCTCGGTGACCAGCATGCGGATAGCCTTGACCGACGATGCCTTCAACATAGATTTGACGTCAGGTGTGTAGATGTCGTCTTCAGCGACGTAGCGCTCGTCGCCTGTTGCTTTGCGAAGTGCTACCGCGCGCTTGTGAAGGCACACGCCACCTCGGGTCTCGGGGAAGGCGACGAAGATGGCGATGAGAAGTGGAACGTTGGCGATACCCTGGATACCTTCAATCCAACGCCATCCAATGGCCTGGTCGATGAAGCCGGCGTAGATGGGTGCGGAAACGGTGCCGAAGATGGCAACGAAACTGAACATGGCCATAGGGCGGCCACGCTTCTCAGCTGGGTACATGTCGTCGAACGTGCCTCCAACCAAGATGGTACCGACGCAGCCGAAAAGACCGAGAAGGAGACGGAGACCAATGATGGTGTTGATGTCTGGGGCAAGTGCAAGCCCGATGAAGAGCAGCGAGAAGCACAGGAAAGAGGAAGCGTAGACGATCTTGCGACCGACGAGCTCGCAGAAGGGGGCAAGGACCATGGGAGCAACGGCACATGCCATATTGAAGGTGAAGAGACCCCATTGGCCCTGGAGGCTCCCAACACCGAACTCTTCGCACATGCTGTTGATACCGGAAGAGTAAGCTGTGGTTGCAAGACCGATGAATAGTGTCATGAGGTTGAGCATGGTGGTGATGCTGCGCTTGTACCAAGGGTTCCAGTTGAAGGGATTCTGCTTATCGCCAGTGGCGAAAGTGAGAACGATGTACTCCTTGTCGTTGTGCTTGACTGTCTCAGTGAGAGTCAGTGGCATGTCAATGTCGACTGTCTTGATGGGACCGCAGTCGGAATCGACATCATTGTTCTCTTCGCTGACATGCTTTCCACCGACAACTCTCCCAATCATGGGCTCGCCTTTTTCGTTGCGGACGATCTCGGAGTTGTAATCGGGAGTGTCGGCTCCATCCTCTTCCTTGCTGTTGGCTCTGGAGAGATAGGCCTGAGGCGTTGTGGCAGCAGTAGACCGCGCCCGCGGGCTGGCAGGTGTGCTTGCGGCTACGAAAGAGTTGTTTCTCGAAGCCACAAAAGAGTTGTTTCGCGACTGGGCTATCGAGTTGGCCCTGGAAGCGGCCAGGGAGTTGGGCCTCGAGGGAGGTCTGGAGAAAGAGGGACCGTAGTAGCCTGACATGGTGTTGACAATCAAAGAAGTGTTTGGGGCTTATCTTGCGCGGAGAAGATGGGGAGACACGCGCGTTTTGTCCATGACCAGCAGGCTGATACTCGGCATCGGAAGTAAGCTGTCTCGTTCAGCAGGTTACTAGCTAGCGGTCAGTGTGGACCTCAATACCGTTATCAGGTCCACATATAATCTGGCCGTAACGATGCCGACAGGTGAGCTCGAAACTATGCTAGACGGGCGAGGGGCGCCGGAGGACATGTTGGGATGGACGTCATTTCCTTGCTACTGAATGAACAGTACAGGCCTGTTTGACATATGGCGAACATGTTAAACCAAGCAAGAGGCCTGCAAAGTCCGCAACCTTGACAATCACAGTGAGAGTTGCCTCTCAAGCCAAGGCTAGATTAAGGTGAGGCTCTGCGGGATCTGGACAGGGATGGAACTTTGCGAGGCTCCACCCATCCCACGGACCGTTCGGCAAGATCAAACGAATGATGTATGGTCTGCGGTATGACGTTGTAGTGGATCGGATTTCCATCGACAACACCAGTCAAATCGCGACAAACATAGCGTTGTTCCTAGCCTGGCCGGCGTTCTCCCTGAGAATTGAAGCAGACTTTTTTGTTGAAGTCGCAACGAACACAAATCGCCCTTGGCGCCGTCCGGCGTGCTAGGCATGCTGACATCTTCTCTGTATCAGGCAATGACATCAGCCCGCATATGGAGGGCTGCAAGCATTCGTCCTTGCCTCTGGCTTCGTTCTTGGTGTCTTCTGGTGTCTCAACAGCTGCGCTAAGTGCAAACTCTGTATTGTTGCTCAGTTCGTTGGCCAGTGAACGTCTGCGTTGTGCACTCGTGCATATTCGTGCTCGCGCCACCCTCGGGATCGGCATGAGGCTCTAGGTGGGTCTGCAGGCCCGCACAGATCATGACGATGCGTATCGTGACACTTGCGTGTTCAATCCATATTCTACACCGTGTTTTGTGCGCGAAACACAATCGCGTTTGATCGGAGAGACGCGGGTGTGTGATCATGAGCAGGGAAAAGTTGGCACTTGTGGAGTTCGCATGGTATGAGAGGATATGACGTGCGTATGCTCGTTTGCCCTCTCCGCTGTTTGTCTTTCAAAGTAGAGAGCAGTCAAGTGGTGTAAAAATCGCCAGAGCCGGTCATAACGTTCAGCCTATGCTTATCGACTGGTGTATTATTGTGTACCCCCCATGTCGTTGGCGCCAAACGTCCCGTCGCCAAAGTAAAGCATGTCGTGCGGTAGGTACTCCAGATCCCAGGGCATCATGTCTGCGCCGAGCACAGACATGTCCACATCCTGCGTGTCGATGACCATATCGCCAAATGCGTTGTCTGACGGCGTCGTGTACATGCCCAACGTCGGTGAAAACTCGCTTGCGTGCACCTGGTGCGCTTGGTTATGTTGTGTGGAAGCAGATCTGACATAGGAGGTAGCGTTCTGCGGAGGCGCATGGCTGGGGGGTGCGCTATTGAAGGGAGAGTGGAGGTTCAACAGAAGATCAGCGTCGGAGACTAACGCAGGGTCAGGCGCAGGTACAAGGCCGTATGGATTGTTGGCCGGGGGCGGGGGCATAGACGCGGGGTTGAAGTGTGGATAGATGGAGTGTGATGGCATAGCTGGCTGCGAGGGTTCGAATTTGACCGAGGGGTTCGAGATGAGCGAAGCAATGGAGGAATGAGTACTGGCAGGCGGCCTAGACGGCGCCTGTTTTGCCTCACGACCAGCGTTGTTGCTGTTGTTGTTATTGTTGTTGTTGTCAGATGTGTACATGACTGCAACGTTCGTGGACGGAGAGTTCATTGTGCCAGTCAACGACCAACCAATAGCTGTCGCAAAGTCAGCAATGGTTTTGTAAGCATTCGACTCGGAACACATGCCTTGACTCGAAAGGCCCATTGGTGAGCCGGGTATAGTAGGCGTTCTAGCGCCTTTTCTGATGGCCGCAGGCACGTTAGCCATATCGCCATCAGGGCTCCGCGTCGTCAAGTACGTGCCCCAACTGAGCTTCCTGCGCCACCCTGGACTCGTGAAGGAGGGCTCTGGTCGAGGAACCTCCAAAGCACTCTCCATCTCTTCTCTGGTGTATAGCAGTGGATTGTCAACGCCTTTCGCTTTCTGATCCAGTACAGTCACGATGTACTTGACACCTTCCCAGTATGTCTCGAGTGACTTGAGTGCACGGTAGCAACGCTGGTAGTTCTGGTTTGCTGCCGAAGCGAGCAGAGTATGTTTGGCGGCTTGCTTTTGTTCACGGTCATGCAAGGCATTCATCCTGTCTCCGTTGGTTAGGTTTTTGTCGAGGTTCAGTTGTACGAGCGGAGCCCTAGATTCCCTCGGCTCGCCCCGCGGACCCGGAGATACAGGTCGAGATTGAGGTCGAGATTGCGGCTGAGATGATGCTGAATGCATTGCAGATTCCTGAAGGAAAGCACACGCGGCTATGTATATGGGTTGGCTGTATTGGCGTTAGCTAGCCAGCGACGCGAGATGAGGGGACCTAAAGTACCTTGTGAATGGATTGCACACCCCAGTCTTTGCATCGATGAGCTCAGTAAAAGATAGGATATCGGCAACTGTCTTGGCTGAAGACATGGAAATCTCCTTGCTGTTAGCGGACAGCGATTGTGGACTCCCTTCGAATGGCTTCAGCAGCGTTGGCTGGTGAAGCAAAACGATCAGAACGTGAAACCAGCAATGAAGGAGCAGAAAATTGGTTCCCTGGTTAAACTTGACATACTGCTGAAAGTTGACAGCGTTGAAGTGTAGCTTTGGTGATAAGTTCTGGTAAATCTCCGTCAAACGATTCTCGAGAGCATCGAGCTGCTTCTGTAAGTCTTTCGTTATGTCTGAAACATCCCTCACTCTGTTCAGCAAATCTGTCACCCGCCCATAGAGATGAATGATGCGGATCAGGGCAGGGAACGGTAAGGGCCACCCTGACGATGGATCCACTTCGTCTAAAGAGGGAAAGCTGATCTCTATGTCGCGATCGCGGATTGTGACTGGACGTCCAGTACCTGATGAGATGACACGGTCCAGGAAGAAAATGGACCAAAATGTATCCAAGCGCTCGCGTTCGACGGACCTTTGTTCCTGTTCGTCAGACGACATGTCTTGCGTCTGTTGAACGTCTCGCTGTTGCCATACTGGGATCTTGGCGCTGTTCGAGTCCGTCTTGACGAGCTTGGGCGTGACGCCGTTACGGCCCTCGTACTTTAAGCCTTCCAGCGTCTGCATGCCCAGATCCTGCGCCATGCGAATGGCAATACCCAGGTACATCCAAAGCCCACTGTCGCGGCTCGCTCCAAACTCGTCGTAGGCTAACAGCAGTGCAGCCTGGACCACAGCGACGTTGGGACACGGGAAGGCGTCTGGTATGTTCGATTTGGCTCGCGAGGAGAAAGCTTGGCCTGCTTCAGGGTGGTGGGTTTTGGGTTTGTTGTCGGTCGTGCCTTGGTGGTGGGTGCCTCGACTCGGCATCAGCATTGGGTGAGTGGAGAATCGGGCAGCCAGAGCACACACGGCATCGACGAGAATGGCGTCGACCTGTTTCTCCTCGAGATCCCGCATGAAGCGGTCGCGTTGCAGGAAGGGGAAACAGCAGCCTAGATTGAGGAAGAAGAGTTTGCACAGATGGGTGATGAGCGGACTCGGCGACAGGTCCGAGTTGTCGTAGACGGGTATCTCGAGAGGGGTGCGAGCTTCGGCGATGGGTGGTGAGCCCAGGGGCTCTGCGGGGGATGATTCGACGGCGTGCTGGTCTGAGAGTGTCTGGGCGCTTCCGTGTCGCTGGCCTCTGACCTTGACGACCATTTGGCGGAAGCCAGGCATGATGGCGGTAGGGCCAAAGTAGCGGAAGTAGGGCATCCTGTTGCGCGTGCTGAGACTGAGCAAGCCGCCGCCCTCGTCGTCGCCCTCTTGCTTGGGCGCGAGATTGCCGGTGGACGAGTCGGACAGGACGGACATGGTGGACGAGGCCGTGTGAGGGAGCTGTGGTCGAGCGGGTGGAGGAGGAGCGGCTGGAGAAGGAGCGGGCGGAGGAGGAGCAGGCAGAGGGGAAATGTCCGTCGAAGGCTCTCGTCTTGTGGCAGGGCCGCTGGTCGACAGAGTGCTCTCTCTGCGGGCGGACTTTTTGCTGTCACGGGTCGTGTCTGGGGCGCCATGGTCGTCTCCATAGCCGGCGCATTCGTGCTTGTTCTGGGCGCAAGTGCCGCAGACTGGGCGTTCGCCTGCAGCATGTCAGTCCAGGGGTGCGTTGCAGTTGTGTGGTCGTGTGCGCACCAGAGCAGCGCGTCTTCTTGCGGCGACAGGTCAGACAGGCCGAGTTGATCCTGCGCCGCTTGGCATAGGGCCCATCGTGGTTGGTGACGAAGCGGATGGGCTTTGGCGGGAGGGGCGGGGCCGTGGCAGGGACAGGAGCATTTGCAGCAGCCGTCGAGGGAGCTCCTTGATTCATTACAGAACCTGCATCAAGGCTGTGAGGGTGTGCTGTGAGGGGGGGTGGGGGGTGGAGGGCGGAACAGCCAAGGTGGGTGTGTGGAGAGGCACCAGGACCAGACCAGGACCAGACCAGACCAGGACCAGACCAGACCAGGACCGACCAGGACCAGACCAGGACCAGGATCAGGAGTACGGCCAACGAGCAGCAAGCAGCAAGCAGCAAGCAGCAAGCAGCAAGCAGCAAATGCGAGTGGAGAAGCGTCAGACAGAAGGGGAGAGGCAGCCGAGACACAGGCGCATGATCAGCAGCAGTCCACGTTCCGGCAGGCGAGGCGTGGGTGAGGCTTGAGAAATGAACGAAGCCCCACCCGCCGCCACGCGAACCGAGCTCCACGGAAGAGTTGGCGGCTGACTAACGCGGCGCGACGGCCTTGATTGACTGCACCGCGTCCACAGCACGTCGACTCTCTCGTTACACGCAAGTAGCGCATCACAGTCCCCGTCCCGTGCACATGATGGAGTCGATACGGCCAGCCCTCGCCAATATCAGGCCATCAGCTCCCCGCCACGCATACCGCCACGCATACCGCCCCTTCTACCGCCCCTCCTACCGTCCCTCCTACCAGCCCTCCTACCAGCCCTCCTACCAGCCCTCCTACCAGCCCTCCTACCAGCCCTCCTACCAGCCCTCCTACCAGCCCTCCTACCAGCCCTCCTACCAGCCCTCCTACCACTGCCTGCACACCTCCGCAGCACGCAACGCCACACCGCTGCCCCACCCCTCTGTCCCCGGCCCGCCGCCCGAGACACCCACGCCCGCTGCCTCGGATGCCCTCTCCCGCGTCGCGCGCAAAAGGCGCCAGGCCGAGATGCTGCAGCAGGCCAAAGACGTCCGCACCAGCGCCTCCAAGCCCGCCAGCCCGCTGAAGAAGCGCTTCTGGACCGACGTCAGCGTGAAAGAGGGCCATGGCGGCCTCCAGATCTTCCTCGACAACCGCCCCGTCCGCAACCCCAACAAGGAGATCCTCACCATCCCCAAGTCGAAACACCAGCTCGCCACCGCCGTCGCCCTCGAGTGGGACCTCCTCGTCAGCGCCCAGCAGGCCATGAAGCACCACTACATCCCCATGACCTCGCTCGCTGCCCGCGCCATCGACATTGAGATCGCCGATGCAAACGCCGACGACCGCATTCGCAGCTCCATCGTCCAGCTGTGCATGCGCTACCTCAGCACAGATACACTGCTGTGCTGGGCCCCCGAGCACGTCCTCAACGACGTAAAGCAGAACGGCAAGACCCTGCGCCAGCTGCAAGAAGACGTCGCCACGGGCATCGTCGCCTACCTGACAACCCACGTCTGGCCAGGCGTGCACATCAAGCCCATCCTCGAGCCCGACAGCATCATGCCCGCCGAGCAGCCCGAGCTGACCAAGGAAGTCATTCGCGCATGGGTCTCCCGTCTCCCCGCCTACGAGCTCGCAGGCCTCGAGCGCGCAGTCCTGGCGAGCAAGAGCGTCCTCATTGGCACCCGTCTGGTCCACGAGTGGGCCGAAGCCTTCTCCGACTCGCCCAACCCCGGCGCCAACAAGACCTTTGGCATCGAGGAAGCCGCCGAGGCCGCAAGCCTGGAAGTCAGGTGGCAGACCAAGGCATGGGGCGAAGTCGAGGACACACACGACGTCGAAAAGGAGGACATGAAGCGCCAGCTCGGCAGCGTCATTCTCCTCGTTGGCGGCGACTCAGCCTAGACACACACGACGTCGAAAAGGAGGACATGAAGCGTCAGCTCGGCAGCGTCATTCTCCTCGTTGGCGGCGACTCAGCCTAGACACACGACGTTGAAAAGGAGGACAGGAAGCGCCAGCTCGGCAGCGTCATACTCCTCGTTGGTGGCGACTCAGCCTAAACACATCGCTTAGATCATGCAACAACAATTGTAGAATAGACAGCAGCACGAGCGGCTTTGCTTTGTAGGTATAGAACTCATGGCATGACTCTCCACCCCACTCCACTGCTTTGCTACCCACTAACGACCCAGTCGTCCACTGACTACTAAAGACCACTAGCACTCGGTCCGTCGCTCGGATATGCGGCGATCAAACAAAAAGAAGAGCAAAAACATACAACAGCGGGTATTCGCTAGTGGTCACCCACCTAACTACTAATCCGCCGGTACGTTGCTTAAATAGGGCTGAGCGAACGGGAAGCCTTGTTGTCTCTCGTTCTGTTACCACCTAAGTAGCAAAATTGGCCGTATTCAGTAAGCGGGATTCCGGGAGACTTGTCCGTGCCTGGGAAAGGCTACAGAGCGGCCGACTAATCTAAGGGCTGTACAAACCTCCTGACCCACACATAGCAGTTAAAACAGCAAGGAGGCGGCTAAGTGTGGCCATATACTGGAAGTGAGACCACAGCGGTCATGGCGGTAAGCAATGTCACCAACGAACACCAGCAGCCCTCACCCTATAAACTCCACATTCTTGTTATGCTGGACAGTCATCACGTTGCCTCACGTCGTTTCCTGCTGCAGCTCCTGATCATCGGTATCGATGAGCGTGTCGAAGTCGAATCATCGCCTTAAAAAAGCAGCACGATAGCAACCATTGTGTTTATCCTCTAAGTTGCTTGTATTGATACACATTCATCCTGGCTGCTCATGCGATTTTGTTACATAGAGTATAGGTGATTCTCGTCGAAAGCATTACTTCTTTCTAGCGTCCCAATCTGCAAATAGTTCCTCGTCTACCTTAGATCCTTCAGGGTCATTGGCGGGGTCGGCGACAGCCTTTGCATGAATAGCATGACTGTTCTTATTGGCAGCATCACGAACAGCCTTGTTCTCTGCGTTCTTGTTCGCCTGAATGATGACCTCAAATTTCCCGTTCCCAAGATCAGCTCCCTTGTCTGCACGGTAGTTGTACGCCGAATCGTCTGTTGGAGTTCTGCTCGGAAAGAGGCGGTGTCCATGAGGGGTACTCGAGCCCTTTTTCAGCACTTTCTTCCAGTCGATCGCTTTGCGAAAGTCGTTGAACGTGCTCTTGGACATGATATCTTTGCAATATTCGAGATGATTATAATGGTGTATAAAGTGGAAAGTCTTAGTTCGTAGAATGCGTTGGACCGTTCGAAATGGTTGTGTATAGAAGTGACAGCGGGTAGATACGATATGTTTCCCGGGGACAGAATATTGATAATGTTGACACAAAATTCGAGAGAAGATGTCAAAAGGAAGTAAAACTTGCAGTGGTAGGTGCTTGGAGTTTGGAAATTTGCACCCTCATGTAGGGGAACTCCAGGTCGATTTATAGTTGATGATTAGCAAGCGCCAAATCACTCAATGGAATCTGTTTGTATCCTAAGCGCTTGGGATACTGAGCCTTTGCTCCCTCATCAGAAAACGATAGGATGATAACACTTTGCAAAAGAGGTAAGACCACTTATCTTATAAATCAGACGCCCCGCTTTATGCAACGCTAGCATTACTAGTTCTGTCTAAAACTATCTTAGACTGTCTGTAACTATCTAGGCTAATTATAATCTGCTAATATAATTAGCAGGCAAAGCGTTAGCAGATATAAGAGTCTAGCCCTATCTAGCTTAGAGAGAAGCTAAAGGGTTTAGGGCGTTAGGCTAGCCTCTTATATAGCTTAGTCTTCTAAGCTAGTATATTAATTATCTATCTAGACAACTAGTTAATCTAGTTGTCTTGTATCTGCTTTTTTAGCAAAGTAGTTAAGAAATAGATATCTTTTACTAGGCCTTGCCTAGACCGTTACAGCAGAGTGTCTAAGAAAAAATAGGAATTGCTTTAGTACAACTCTAATTTAGATTGTAGTTTTTTAACACTATAATTAACAACTACTAGCTATTACTATCTATATTTATTAAAGTAAGAGTTGCATAATATATACTAAATAATTTTCTACCTGCCTATCTATATTAAGAGTTACGCTAATTAGTTTAAATAGGCAAAGTATATTATAATAGTTTTAAAAAACTTATATACTTATACCTACTACTTATATCCTTTACATTGCGTCTTGCTCTAGTCTACTACTACTACTTCTGTATATACTACTACTTATCTATAACTATTTAGAACTGTTTTACCTACCTTATACTATCTATAACTATCTATAACTACTTATTACTATATAATATTAGTGTTTTAGAGGTAGACTTTAGTGTGCAGTATACTTGTAAGGAGCTGACCTCTAAGGGAATTTGCTAGTAAAATACAAGATAGATTTGATAGAGGACAACCTCCGGGACGGAGGTTGCAGAGTTTTTATAACTCTGTTTCGGACACGTCAGCTCCGTGGCGGAGCTTTGGTCCATGCTAGGAAGCGCAAGCCGGAGTAATGCCGAGGCGGTGTACGCCGAGGAGCCAGCACCTGGGCCTAGCCCGTTACAGATACAACTAGACTATAGGCACTAGACAGTACTAGATAGTACTAGATAGTACTAGATAGTACTAGATAGTCTTGCGTGTCTGTGCTAGTAGAAGAGTGTAGTATAGTACTTATCTACTACTGAGATGTGGAAAGAAGGGTTACTACGTGAGCAGATGCAATCTAGCCCCAGCTAAGAGACTAGAGAAAGTCTAGGTTTAGAGTGCAATTGCCGAGGTTTCTAAAACTAATAATTCTACTAACAAAGGTTTAGAAAACTAGAAACTCCTGTTTAAAGGCGTGAACAGGGGTTGAGAAAAGAAGTTGTAAAGAGGAGAGAACTGTTCTAGGAGTTCTACTAGCAGTAGCCGGATAGCAAGCCTATATCACTGCATGTAATAGTACAAGATAACACTGTAGCACATACATTAATCAATACTAGGTGTTTAGCATACAGCATAGTCTCCTCTAAGTTCACATTACGAAACAACTTCTAACGCACTCCTACGTATAGACGTAAGGTATTGGGCATAGCTGGGAAAGTGACCTAGGTAACTAATGTTGTAAGAATGAAGATCGACATAGATAGCCACAGAGAGACCCTCTAGGCATATGTGCTAGACAGGGAAAGAGAGTACGACCTTATCCTAGGGAGACTATAGATAGACAAGAACAAGGTTACTATAGCACCGGCTAAGAAATCGTTGTTTATCTACTCCTCGCAGACGCGAGTTAGAAGCAGAGAGGGCGCCTGTCCCAACCAACTGCCTAAGCCTGTTAGCCTAGAGCTGTATTAGGCGCTAAGGAAGAGGTCTAAGACAGACTAGAACATAGAGCTATTCTCTGCATTAATAGCAGATATCTAGAAGGCCCTAAAGAAGAAGGAGCTAACAGATCTTTAAGACCTTCTCCTAGAGTTCCTAAAAGATAAGTTTAGAACGTTTATAAAGGAGGAAGCAGACAAGCTAGCACCTTACTGCAGATCTAATATAGATTATGCTATTAAGCTAATTAAGCAAGACGGAAAACCTACAATAGTACTATAGGGACTACTATACAACATGTCCCGCAAGGAGCTCCTAGTGCTCTAACAGCAACTTACTAGCTACTTAGATAAGGGCTTTATCTAAGTTAGCAAGTCTAGTGCTTCTGCCCTAGTGCTGTTTGTTAAGAAACCTAGTAGAGGTCTCTAGTTCTGTGTTAATTATTGGGCACTAAATGCAATTACTAAGAAGGACTAGTACCTACTGCCTCTAATCTATAAGACTCTCTTACAGATCTTAAAAGCAACATAGTTTACTAAGGTAGACGTTATCTAAGCCTTCTATAAGATTAGGATCGCTAAAGGGGATAAATAGAAGACGGCCTTCTAGACAAGATTCGGACTCTATGAGTAGCTAGTAACGCTATTTAGGTTAGCTAACGCCCTAAGTACGTTCTAGCAGTACATTAACTAGGTCTTAAGGGAGTACTTAGACAAATAGTGCTCTGCCTACGTAGACGATGTGTTAATCTACTCTAGCGGCACCTAAGAAGAGCATAAGGCTAAGGTTAAAGAAATTGTCTAGAAGCTAGGAGCTACAGGGTTGCACCTTAACGTAGGAAAGAGCAAGTTTTCTGTTAAGAGCACTAAGTATTTAGGATTTATTATTAAGGCTAGTAAGGGTATTTAGATAGACCCTGCAAAGGTTGCTGCTATAAAGTTATAGGAACCCCTAAAGACAGTAAAAGGAATCTAGAGCTTCCTAAGGTTTGCGAACTTCTATTAACAGTTTATTAGCTAGTTTTCTAGCATAGCGGAACCTCTTACTTGCTTAACGGGAAAGAACGCGACCTTTAAGTAGGGGGAACCCTAGCAGCGTGCCTTTAATGCTATAAAAGCTGCATTTACTAGAGAACCGGCACTTGCAAACTTTGACCCGGACCTAGAGACAGTACTAGAGTGTAACGCGTCAGGATAGGCAACAGGAGGAGTACTATCCTAATATAGAAAAGACAAGGTACTCTATACAGTAGCATACTTCTTAGCTAAGAATTCTAAGGCGGAAGTAAACTACACTATTTACAACAAGGAAATGCTTATAGTGATTAAATGCCTCTAAGAATAGAGCACAGAGCTAAAACAAGTAAAGGGATTTACAGTTGTTACTAATTACAAAAACTTAGAGTACTTCTGTAAGGCCTAACTCCTTTCTAAAAGATACGTCTGTTAGTCTAGCCTCCTTAGCTAGTTTAACCTTACCTTTACCTACAGACCTAGCAAGGTTAATAACTAAGCAGATGCACTCTTAAGGAAAGAGGAGGACGTCCCCCTATCTACAGGAGACAAGAGGACTAAGACTAGACAGTTTTAACTGTTAAAACCATTTACGCAAGTAGTAAAGACTAGCCTAGAAGACAACTCTGCTAACAACATACAGGTTTTCTCCTTAGGACTACGTAGAGCGGACCGACTTCTCCCTGTAACCTCTCTAAACAAAGAGCTACAGGAGAACTGCTATAAGAAACTAGAACAAACGCGTAAGGAGACGCCTCTAGCTAGGAACTCGGAACTATATAACAGCATTAAAGAATTTAAAACACTTTAGAAAAACGCTGCTAAGAATAATAAGACTTACTAGCTTGCTAAGTCTTCTATCTCTTTAGGAGCCTAGAAGTTTCCTGTGCAGCTTAACCTTAAAGTTTCCCTCTCTAAGTGCTCTGTAGATAACAGAGACTAACTATGCTACTGCAGAAGAGTATAGGTTCTAAACTCTAATGCCCTTAGGACTAAGATTATTAACAACGCCTATTATTCTCTAATCGCAGGTTATCTAGGACAGAGAAACATGTATACAATCCTCTCCTAAGCCTACTTCTAGCTAGGGATGTTAACTGCCTTACGACAGTATGTAGAGAACTACAACATCTGCAGAAGGACGAAGCTATAGAGGGAACTGAAGCAGAGACTCCTTAAACCCCTCCCTTTACCTAATAGGATTTAGAAGGAAATCTCTATAGACTTTATAACAGACCTACCTAAGAGTAAGAGTAACTATAACCTTATAGTCGTTACAGACAGACTCTCTAAGGACATTATCCTAGTCCCTCTGCTAGACCTGTTAGTAAAGACGGTTACCTGTGCTTTTATATCCAATGTAGTAGGCTATTACTAGTTGCCTAACACAATTGTCTCTAATTAAGGGACGCAGTTCCTTAGCAACTTCTAGCAGACAATATGCTAACTGCTGAAAATCACGCAGAGACTCTCTACGGCCTTTTACCTCTAAACAGACAGGAGCACTAAATGTATAAACTCTGTAGTAGAAGCCTACTTAAGAGCCTATATCAACTAGGCTTAGGATAATTAGTCTGCTTAGGTGCCTATAGCCTAGATTGCAATTAAAGGACAGGTAGCTACATCTACAGGGTTTAGCCCTTTCTTCCTCTAGCACGGTTACAACGTAGATCCAGTCTAGATAGACCTAGACTTAGCAGCAGAGTTGTTGCACTAACACGCAAGGGAACCTACTAGAGCTGCAGCAAGCATAGTGCAGAAGTTTGCTAAAACAATTAACTTTGTTAAAGCCTAGATAGCAGAGGCTTAGCAGGTATAAGAACGGCAAGCTAATACACACTAAAGGGAAGCCCCCTAGCTAAAGGTCAGGGACAAAGTCTAGCTAAAGCTAGGAAATCAGTTCTTAAACAGCCGAGCAAGCAGGAAACTAGACTAGAAGAACTAAAGGTTTACAGTTGTAGAAGTTATCTCCCTGCATAACGTTAAACTAGACGTTAATAGTAAAGTCTATTCTGTTTTCTACGTTAACTAGCTTAAGTTATGCCTACAGGACCCTCTTTACAGACAATTAAACAACAACCCCCAGCCTAGCCCCCTAGTTATTACTAACAACAATAGTACATTCTCTAAAGAATAGAAAGTTAACTCTATCTGTAGGGAAAGATAATCTAGAAGGGGGGGTAAGAGACGTAAATACCTAGTATAATAGGAAGGCTATGTTAGCAAAACATAGGAAAGGGAGGACGTTTGCAAGGACCTAGAAGCCCTAGACAGATAGCTGTCTGCAATAAGGGACAGGAGAGATAGGAATAGGAACTTGCCCCTAGGCTTCTAATTAGAACCCCTAGAGGGGTATAACTAACTTTCTTACTCCTAATAGAGGAAGGAGGAGAGGAGCAGGAAGTAGAGACAAGCATAGGCAAGAGGAGGAGCACTAGTTAGTTAGGGAGATTATTCGTTGCATTAGTCCATCCTAACAGATAGGCTGCCCTAGAAGGGGACTATATTGTTATAAAGGAAAAGAGCCAGGAGCCCGGGTATTATCTAGCTAAGAAAATCCTGAACGCTGCAGACAAGAGAAGACCTAAGCACTACCCTCGGCGGAACCTCCGCTACTACTGTTGTCCTTGTCACCTGCGGCAGCGTTAGTAACGTCCTTAACAAGCATTCGGACAAAGTCCTCGTGTCTAGCAGCAGGGGGGATCTTAAGACGTGTGCGGAGGTCAGCCTTAAAGTAGGTAAAGCGCGTAAGCAGCGTCAAGTTAACAGTAAGCTATGTCAAGCAAGGAATTAGCAAATACTCTAGAAAACAGGTGCAAAAAGAGGGGAATAACTCACTAGAGTCTTAATCTAGACTACCGCCTCCTTAGCAGCAACAGCAGTGCGCTCTGCAAGGACTACAGCAGCAGAGGGATAGGCCTTAATCTCATCAACCTCGGCCTTGTACTCAGACCACTCAGTCTCGTAACCAGTAGCAGGCGAGCAGGCGTTAGGCTAGGACGCAAGGTCAGTATAACGCAGAAGGTCCTTGCGCTTCTTAAGGTCTGCCTAGATAGGCTTAACAACTTGCAGGAGCTTCGCGGAGTTGCCCTTAGCAAACTGCGAGAACACACAGTACTTGTTTAGAGTCTTCTATATCTTGCGCAGGGCCTAGCAGACAGTTAGCTAGGGAAGGGAACACTAAGAAACAAGAAGCGGAAACTTACCTTGTGGCAGCGAGAATGGCTAAGGATGCAGGGAGCGCAGCTGGTTAAGCAGCTGCTGGCGGTAAAGGTGCAGACCTGTCCAGACAACGCACAGCTGACGCAGACCTCAGGATCCACAAAGCCGCCAGCGCGTTAGGTACGCGGGGACCACTCACCCGGAACCCCAGACTGATCGTCAGCGGGAACATCGTCGAAGGCGACTAAACGATTGGGTAGTAGTGGGATTGTGAGAGGAAGGCGCGCGGACTAGAAACGTAGTACGACGGAGAATGCAGAAAGTGGGGAGTGGGCGATGGAGTTGTTTTAACCGAGGCGCGCGCTGATAAACAAAGGATAAGTGGGGGGGTACTGTAACGGGCTAGGCCCAGGTGCTGGCTCCTCGGCGTACACCGCCTCGGCATTACTCCGGCTCGCGCTTCCCAGCATAGACCAAAGCTCCGCCACGGAGCTGATGTGTCCGAAACGGAGTTATAAAAACTCTGCAACCTCCGTCCCGGAGGTTGTCCTCTATCAAATCCATCTTGTATTTTACTAGCAAATTCCCTCAGAGGTCAGCTCCTTACAGTATCCTGCTTATTTAGAAGGTTATAGCAACGTAGTTACGCTGTAAATAAGGCTAAGCCTGTCTATTATTAGTAGTTATTTAACTATCTATAACTATCTGTAACTATCTAGAACTATCTACAGTTATCTAAGATAGTGTTGTAATCCTGCTTAATATACCTTTTCTACTTAATAAGTATAGCCTGCTGTAATAATTATATAAAGTATACTTATGCTTATAAACACATATTAAGTGCTGTCTCTTTGCTATCTAACATAGTAGCTCCTATGCTATTATTAGCTTAGTTAAAGCACTTACTTAGTAAGATACCTTAGATATCTATTAAAAAGTTGCTTAAAGTAGTTAAAGCTGCCTTATATTAGGTACATGCGTGCCTATAATAGGCAGTTATTATAGCCTGTCTCTAGCAGATACTTGCGTATATAGAGTATACTTCCTAATAGCTATACTTTAAACAGATCTAAACTTTATAACAGATAATATTCTATTATAGTAATATTATCCTTATTATATAGACTAGCTTTAGAAAAAGTCTTATTTTTTATGTATACACTCTCTTAATATACAAGATTACTCTTTAGTTAGTACTACTAACTAGGCTTAGAAAAGAATAGCTAGAAGATATTTAAAAGTTTCTTAGTACTATACTATATCTAATTAACACGCAAACCTATAGTGCTAAGAAGAGGTTACTAGCTATAGTTATAAACAGTAAGTACACTTATATTCTTTTAGCGCCTAAGCAGGTATCTACACAGGCATTCTAGAAGGCACTAGTACAGCCTAAATTCTAGGCTTATATTAGTCTTATAGCTATTAATAAGTGCTATCTTATATAGTAGTAGGAGACCTTCTACCTAGCGTTTACTATACTAGGTTAGCTTTAGACTATCCTTTATTCTAATATTATCTAGTTTAGATATTCTACTATACTTAATAGTGTAGTAGAAGACTAAGTGTTAATAATAGCTAGATTAAGGCGTTTAGGAGAAGAGAGGTATAAAACATCTATTATGTAGACATCTATAGATTAACCTAATATCTTTATATATATTACACTAATTCTATAAGCAAAGCTAATAAGTTAGAACGTGCTCTAGTTCCTATTTACAGACATGTTTAATAGGACAAAGGCTACCTCTAAGAAGATACTAAAGACTATTATCTTTATTAATAGTAAGAAGAAGATATATTATATATTAGTCTAGATTATAAACACTCTTATCTGTTTAATAGCAGGGTATTTAGTAGACATATAATATAGTATATATATATCTACTAGCCTATACTGTGTTCTTAATATTATGTAAATCGTTACTATAAATATTTCTTAGTATAACTAAAATATAACCTTTGCTAAGTTTTATAGTCTAATATCTGGAGCGCGTATAGTAATTGTAATAACTACTTTAGGTATAGGCATTAATATTACTAATATTAATTAGGTTATAATATATAACATACTAATTATAAAGAGTATAGGTAACCTATAGCAGTATCTTAGTTATAGAGGGCGTAGTAAAGAATATATAAGCAAGGCTTATATTCTTCTCTCTTACTAGCTATTTAATATAGAGGGTTGCAATCCTACTGTAAAAGAAAGTGCATTATAGTCTAACATATGTGTTAATACACCTATTATATAGTAGAGTTAGCACATAGTATCTTATAACTAGCTTCTAGGAGATTGTGTAGTAGCTAAACATATACTAAGTTAACTGTTCTAGAGTATAACACCTAGAGATCTTAGTAAACCTAAGAATAAGGTTCTATATAGTTATAACTATAATAGAGATTAAGAAGAACCTATAGGTAGTAGTACTACTAAGACCACTATTACTTCTAGTACTAATAATAGGAGGGTATAGACTGCGTAGGATTAAAAAAACTATAGTAAGCTACTACTAGCTTAGCTTAAAGTAGTAAATAGTTGCTACTATTGCTAGGGTTTCCTAGTTAACCTTAGAGAAGACAAGCTACTACTATATAAGCAATAGCAGGTTCTTAAGAAGATTTGTTACTTAGCCTATAATCTAGCACTAGCTATAAGCCTAATAATTCCTCTACTTCTACCTAAGAGTGTTAAGCAGCCTTAGAGTAGTTTAAAGGCCTTCTATATCCTTAATTAACTTAACTAGTATACTATAGAACGTGTAACAGCCCTATACTATACGCCTAGCTGTAGGTATCCTATACTCTCTAGTTTATACCTTAATAAGGTTAACTACTAGAGAATTAGCTACTAATTAGTAGAAATAGACATAGCTGCGTTTATAGTAGAAAGGATGCTTAAAGCGTTTCCTTTTCTTATAGACTAGAAGTTATCCTAGAGTAAGAGCAATATGCTATTAGTAAGGCTACCCTTTATTAGCAAGGCTGCTTTCTATAAACAAAATAAGAATTTCTCTAAAAAGGCAGAGTTAAAATAGGTAAGGAGGGCAACCTATACTGCTCTAAGCTAACAGTTACAATATTCTCTACCTAACTTATTAGAAAATGCTTAGTGACTGCTAATATAGTAGAATAATAAGGTAGTAGTTTGTGTTACTTAAGCAGACACACTATCTAAACAGGTTATTTAACTAGTACTGCTAGCTCTTTATTCTACTGTAAGAAGTGTTCTCTGTTATAATAGTTTACCTTTCTACTTTAGAATAGCGTTAACACTCTAGGGTTAGAGGCAGATAAGGAGTATAGTGTATAGTAGTAATTAGTCTGTTTATATAACAGATACTCTATAAACTATACCTAAGTCTCTACTTTAGGCCTAGATATTATTAATAGATAAGCAACCTATATCTGCTTATATAATAGTTGCTAGTAACAAAAGGCTCTAAGATAATATATTTGCAACACCTAGCATGCTAAAGTTAAGTAGACTAAGGCTAATATTTACGCTAACTTCCTTAAGAACTAGTTAGAAGCAGATACTCTCTAAGAAGAGTAAAGAGTTATACTACTATGCATAAATACTATCTAGTACTATCTAGTACTATCTAGAACTATCTATATATGCTTTAAGATAGTAAAAGCTAGTTTTAGCTAGTGTAGTAAATATAAACTCTATTTAGATAGTTGTAGATAGTACTCTTTTATACTCTAGGCAGATATAGATAGTCTAGAAGCTAATTAAATAGTTATAGATAGTTTACAGGCTAATTAAATAGCTATAGATAGTTGTAGATAGGTTATAAGTCTACTAGATATAAATAAGATTTAGTAGGTAGGTAACATTGTTAGGCTAGTAGTAAGTAGATTAGTAGCTAGGTTTACCTTTACTACTTTAGTAGAGGTAGATAGCAAAATTTTATAGCAAATTAAAAACCTTTAACTAACTTCTACCTTACTAGATAATAATTTTTTTTTTAAAAAATAATTAATAATTAATACTAGCTTCCCTTCTATAATAACGCTAGTAGTATTGCTAGCAATACTACTACTAGCTAGCTGCGCTCTATATATAACTACGCAGTAAATTTATTATAGTATAGCTGTAGCTATAGACTATAGTATTAGATTATAATTAATAGTACTTTAAAGTATTAACAGACACTATTAGGCATTCTAGAATAAGCTAGCAGTACTACCTGCTCTTTGTTGCTAGTAGTAGCAGTAGCAACAACAGCAGCAATAGCAGCAGTAGCAATAATAATAATAATAATAACAACAATAGCAGCAGCAGCAGCTTACTGCTGCTGCTGCTGCTGCTAATACTGCTGCTGCTACTGCTGCTAATACTGCTGCTGCTGCTGATAATAACAACGCCTATTCTATTAGTAGTGCTAATCTTCTTAATAAAGAAGATTAAGACTCTAGCGCCTGCTACTTATCTCTTAATAGAGAGAACTAGCTTATAGCTAGTAATAGTAATTCCTATTAGAAATTAACGTCTAAGAGCGTATCTGCATTAGCTAATATTAGGGGTAATACTCTAATAGTAGACAACAGAAATACTAACTAGGAAAATGTTTTAGTAGGTAGAGAAGAGGAGAAGGGAGAGGAGGTAGAGGAGAAAGAGAGAGAGAAGGTAGAGGTAAAGGTAGAGGTAGAGGAGGAGATAGAGGTAGAGATAGAAGCAGGTAGGTCTATAGGTAATCTCTAACCTGCTCTTAGCAGTATCTCTGTATTATAAGTTCTATACGTCTAGTTTATAGTATAGTACACTAATAGGTTGCAGTGCAGAGTCTTTATCTTCTTATATACTATATAGAACTTTATCTTCTTTAGAGATATTAGCTAGAAGTGTGTAGTATAATAGTTTGTTAAAGACTAAGAGGCTGCAGACACACCTTAAGCTAGTAAAAGTGTTAGCTCTAGGTAAGTAGAAGTATACTTCTCTTAATTAATAGTATAGCCTAGCCTACTAGCCTACCTTAAAGGACGCTTTAAAGAGGCAGAATTAGATTAACTATACTAGGTTAATTATAGAGACAGAGCTTAGGTATAAGCTCTTAGATAATAATAAGTATAGTACTTATAAGGCTGCAGACTACAAGTATTAGGTATACTCTATAAAGAGATGCTAAATAGTTAACTATAGTATTAGTGCTTGTACCTACTATTACTAAAACCTATAAGCTAGAGGCTGTAAAGTCTCTAGTTTTAGAAAGAAGCAACTAAAAGACCCTTATAGCAATAGTAGTGCTAGAGGTACTAGGCTCTAACCTGCTATAGTGTAGTTATAAATCTAGTTTACACTAGTAATAACTATTACCTAAGAGTATAGTAAGGAAGCTAGTTCTTCTTTATAGGGTTAATCTTAAAGTGCTCTAGCTAGTTAGTGTTAGCTATAGAGTAAAGTAACCTAGGTATTACAGAGGATCAGCCTTATAAGTCTCTTATAGACTACTATAGTATATCTGTTTATAGGTATACAAAAGACTATACATTGCTAGGAGTATAGTTTATATAATACTAATAAAATAGACTTATATTATATATGCTTTTAAGATTGTAAATCAACTAATAAGTGTGCTAATTTAGCTTTTTAATAAATAGTTAGGTTGCTATAATAAGTTATATACTCCTAACTACTTTCTATATACAACTATATTATATACAACTGCTAATAAGTGTCTGTAACTATCTACTACTATCTACTACTATCTGCTAGGTAAGTTAACTGTAGATTTTGCGTAGTTAGAGGTACTACTAGTAAGAGAATTAGTTTCTAACTATATAGAAATATAGAAATGTAATTAAGGTAGATAGTTATTAGTATGTACTGCAATTAACAGAATAATAGATATTACCTAATCTAGTAATAAAATAGGATCTATATTATCTTAGTACTAGCTGTCTTGTAATATATATTCTAGATACAATAACCACTCTATATAGTTCTTAGAAGAGTAATCTAATATACTACACTTTAAGGGCAGCAGCAGCAGTAGCAGTAGTAGCAGCAGCAGCAGAGGCAGCTTATTAGGCTAGAAGAAGTGCCTTACTATTCTAATTGTCTTCCTTATACGCTGTATCCTTATTATCTTAGCAGCTTATTAGGCTAGGAGAAGTGCCTTACTGTTCTAATTATCTTCCTTATACACTGTATTCTTATTATCTTAGCAGCTTATTAGGCTAAGAGAAGTGCCTTACTGTTTTAATTGTCTTCCTTATACACTACATCCTTATTATCTAGCTTAGCAGAGATGTTACTAGTACTATTCCTATAATTCTTTGCTAGCTAACCCCTAGGTCTAATACCTAGCTGTAGCTTTGCTAGTATTAACTTTCTCTGCTTAGCATAATTATAAGTATGTTTACACTTCTACTTATAATCTTTCTTACTGTAATTATTATGCTTTATTTATAGATAGTGTTAACCTCTAGTTCTAGAGAGGTAGTAGTTAGCTAGTATTTATAGTGTTAAATTTTATAACTCTAATTACGTAAGTTAGTTAGATACAGACTAGATACTACTAAGATAGTTTCTAGGTATAGTTAGGGTTAGTTAATGTAGTTAATAATAGAAGAGTATGTTTAATATTAACCTAAGTATACTGCTATAATAATATATAAAAGAGATAAAGATAGGCACTAGTCTAGAAATAACATAGCAAAGTAGACCTAGTAACTATCTAGACTAACTAGATAGTCTAAGATAGTTTTAGTAGAGACTAAATAGTTACAGATAGTTTTAGCAGCTCTAAATAGTATTAGTAGCTGTTAGATTACTCTTAGACAGAAATAAACCTTACTATCTCTTTTTTCTGTACCTCTTTCTCTTTGCACCTGTTCCTTATATACCTTGCCTATTCTCTCTGCTTATACTGTACAGTTATCCCTATTAGATATAGATATAATTACTACTAAAGTACTCTCTTATTCTTAATATAGACGCGTATCTCTGCAATTTCTCTTAGCTATTTCTATTAACGTACTAGTTATAGCGTATTATAAGCTTTATAATCTACACAGTACTAGAGACATTTAAGGTAATACTAACTAAAGTCTGTTTACTACTTAGGAGATAGAATAAGGCACGCATATTATCTCTAAGTGCCTACTAATAATTGCTATTAAAGCACTCTCTTGTCTACCTACACAATTAACAACTTATTATAAACAGAACCTTCTTTAAGCTAGTGTATAAGGCACTTTACTTAATAAGAACCTAACTCCTGCCTGTTACTAAAGTAATAAACTTAGACAACTAGAGTAAAATCTAATAGTATTCTGTAACTATAAAGGGAATTACAGACAAGAAAGTAGAGAAGGTAGAGGCAGAGGTAAAGGTAGATAGTTAGAGGGTTTTTACACTCTATAGAAGAGAGCTTTAAGAGGTAGAAAAGAGGCAATATTATTCTATATATAAGTAAGGTAGTTAAGGTTAGTATAGGCGTTAATGTTGTTAGTAATAGTATAGAGTTTACAGATATTTAACTTATATTTTACTATTTTTAGGTACTAGGTAACTTCTATAAGAGTGTTATTAACTTCTAGCATAATATACTTTAAACCTATATACTACTACCTTAAAAGCAGTAATAAGTCTAGCTAGTCTAGCTGTTCCTACGTACAGACACAAACTTAGAGAATATAGACACTCTTTCTTACGTTACTTAACTTAGTAACCTTAATCTCTCTGCTAGTCCTCTCTATTACTACCTCTCTTAACAGCTAGTTAACCTAGGCTAAAGCCTAGCAACCTAGCGCATCTATATTTTTAGTAAGGTAACCTTGCACATACACGCTATTAATAACCTAGTAAACTTATATAGTAATAAGTAACTTAGCAAGAATAAGGTTAATAACATAGAGGATAAGTTTAGTAGAGAAGCTAGCAAAGAAAGACATAACAAATTATTATTATAAGATAGTAGATTAGCTAGAGAGTAGAATAAGCAGAGGAGGTAGAAGAAGAACATACCTATAGAGATAGAAACTGTTTAATAAAGTTTAACTGTAATAGAGATAGTAAGAGTAAAGTCTACTGTAAACCTAGTATAATTAGGTATATACCTAGTGTACTTAAGATAAAAGCAGAAATACAGAGAGAATAATTAAACACTGCTATATATAACTATCTACGTAAGATTAATCTCCTCTACTATAGATATACTAATAGTTAGGTTATAAACTACGTTAAACCTAGTATATATAACCTCTGCAGATTTGCTAATGTTAATAAACTTATTTCTATTAGTTATAGAAGGTAAGACATTGCTAATAGCACACTGCTAAACTTACTTAGTATTAAACTGTTAAATGCTTACTTCTAGGAGGTTAACTCTAATCTGCTGTATGTTAGCTAAATTAAACATAGGCTGCTTTAGGGAGGCAACGTCCTTATACTGCAAGGCTAGATCTTTATAGTTTACTGTTTAAGCTAGGGGGAATATATTAGGGATAGCAGCTAATACTAAGTGTATTCTAGGCATACTTTCTCTATACTCTACCTCTAGCTTATCTTAAAGAGCTTAGAGCTAAGTATTGTATAACACTGCTTACTAAAACACAATATTAATATTATATATAGGGTTCTTATTATTCTAAAGATTAATCTTATATACGCAGTTAAGGTGCTTAAGCGTAAGATTAGCTAGTTTATAGGTGCTATAGTACCTACGCTAATTAACAAGACTAGATATAAGGATTGTATACTAGAGCTTAGAAGTATTAGTAGGAGATAGAAGCTAATAGTAGTACAGCATCTTATAACTATAGTTTATCTAACTAGCACCTATAAAGAAGATAATAAGTAGATTAACTATTTATTATAGTATACTAATATTAGTATACTTAATTACCTGCTAGAGTATAAGTAACATCTCTACCTTCTATAAATACTAATATATAGTACAGAAATCAATGTTAGTATATGTGCTGTCCTAAGCGCTAGGTATAAAGGCAGCTAAGTACACTTCTTTAACTATCTTAAGGAAGATATCTAGTGTTAAGGTAGTAATAGCACAATCTAAGTCTTCTTTATACTTCTATCTGTCTTATCTACTATAAAGCAGTCTCTTCTTCTGTAGGTAATTATAGAACATAGCTATAATATATATAGTAAAAACTTAGGCTATAATAAGCTCTATAAGATAGTACTTAATATTATTATAGAAGTTCTAGAACCTATTCTATAATGTTAAATTACTAGATACGCAGTATATATTAGTCTTACTGCTAATAGGTTTCTAGTGCGTCTAGACAATAGTTAATAATAAGTTATATTAGATATAGAACTATACTAGGATACTTATAAGCTAGCAACGTTTATTATATAGTAGGTAGGTATACTATTGCTTATACTACACTGCCTGTATATAGTAGGCTATAAGTTAGTTACTATGTAGAAAAAAGAGTTGCTTAGTAAAGTTATTACAAATGTCTAGACAGTTAGCCTTATAGAATCTAAGTTAATTAATAAATATATTGTTATAGACAGCATATATGCCCTTAATAGTCCTTTTATTAGCAGTAATGCCTGCTAACTGCTAGAATTCTGTTTTTAAAGGTAGGGGCTAGTTAAGCGTAAAGAATACTAGAAATTAATTAGAGTAGGTATAGAATACTTAAGTATTAACAGTATCTGCGTAAAGTTGCTATACAGCCTCTATAATAAAGAAGCGTAAAATACAGGTACCTGTATTACTCTAGTTAAGTATGCTATTACTAAGCATAATATCTGCTAGACTTAATAGATAATTAGAGTTGTGTATATCCTATATTAAGCTATTTAGTAGTATCTTATTATAGACTATCTAAGCTGCATTTATAAAGTAGTAAAACTTAGCCTTATACCTAAGCTCTTTATATTATGTTTAATCTGCAAAGTTAATATTGTTATATACAGCATAGGCCCAGGGATTACAAGTGTTCTAATACAGTAAAACCTGTATTTATAGTAAGCTGCTATACAGCATATATGCTTACAAAGCAGGCAGCTACTTATATTAGTAAATGCTTATACAGTATAAGAAAGTAACAGATAGTATAAGAAAGTAATAGAAAGTTCTAGATAGTAGCAGATAGTAGCAGATAGTAGTAGATAGTAGCAGATAGTAGTAGATAGTAGCAGATAGTTTAAAAAGTATATAATATAAACAGCCTATATATACCTTTGTATATTTTTTAAGCACTCTTATTATGCCCAGGCTAGATTTATATAAGTAGCAAACACCTAAACTAGATATTATCTTAATAACATAGTAGTTAACTCTAGAACCCTAGAGGTACAGATCTATACACGTTAATATAGTATTTAATCTCTTTTTCTGCCTAGCATAGGAAACTATGCAGGTTAGTATAAGAATTAACTAGTTTAGTCTTTCCTTCTTTACCTAGTAGTAGGACTGCTAACTAGCTTAATAGTTAGTACAAAGCTTTATAAGAAGCCTATACTAATACAGTGTATAACAATAGACTACTTAAACAGCTTCTTTATAATCTAGGGTTTCTAATAATATTTTAAATATAAGCTTCCTAAAAGGCTTATACTTAACTAACCTATCTAGCTTTGCTATATATCTCTTAATTGGATAAGTCTCTTGCTAAAGGTTATGCTTTATAAGGTTGTCTACAGCCCTCCTTATAACTCTCTACTATTAGTCTAACTAACTATAGCACTAGTAATATACTATTATACTCTAACTATATTTCTAGGTACTAACCTATGCGTTAATAAACTCTTTGAATATCTATTTTATTTCCTAGAGAGTCTAGACTATAAGATTTAACTTCTACTTAGATATAAGGTATAATATATATATTATTAAGTATTTAGCTAATAAGTGCTTAGGTATTAGTAAAGAATTGCGTTCTATACTAAGAGTGTGCTTTTATTTATAACTAGTCTATACAGTAAGCATTTATATAGTAGGTAACTAGGTTAATAGGTAGTAACTGCAGAAAGGCAAAAAGAAGCAGATATCTAGAATATTAGAGAGTAGGCTTAATAAGAAAAGTTAGTAATATAATAATATATATACTAATAATTATAGTAAAAGTAAGAAAGAGTTAAGAGTTAGGATATTAGAAAGACAGCTTAATAGGGCTAGTTAAGGACGTAACAGTAAGCACGCTAAGAATAGTAGTAATAATAAGTTACTTATATATAATATTTCTAGACAAGCACTTTAAAATAATAATAAAATAGTAATTATTAGATATTGTTAAGATATAAAAGTACTTTATTAAAAATAGAATGCTCTGCCCTGTAAAGCTAAATCTAAGTTGTACTAAACGCAGTTCTATTTTCTCTTAGACACTTAGCAGAGCTTTGCCTTACTAACCTCCTATTAGTCTAGATAGTCCTAGACAGTCTAAGATAGTAGTAGATAGTTTAGTAAAACAAACTAGCCTAATTCTGTTAGTTAGGCAGGGGTACAAAAGCTCTGACAAGTGTCTGATTTATGAGATAATAAGACCACCACAAAAGGGCCGTCAGCGTGTTGAAAGCTTGTGATGGACGTCACTAACACATGTGCCGCAATTGTGATCCAACCAGGGTCAGAACCAGAAATAAGAGCATGAAACGCTTCCAAGGCATCCCTAGTTTGCGAGTGATGAAGAAAGCGACGCTCTATCCTGTTTCAACAATGCGAGCGCAACACACCTGGGCAAGACGAAGCATAATGCCTTCACGCGATTCAAGCTCCGTCACATGAGGTAAATGGAAGAGCTTTTCGGAACGGATGATATACGCAGAAAGCATCTCACTAGCTGGTCGGTGTATATGGGATATCTTGATTAGCCACCCATGGGGATGGTGGGTGTAGGCGCGCGCTAAATTGCGCCTGACTTGTGTGCAAGATATGAGGGGAAAGCTTGGCGCGCTAAATTAGACAGACCTTGGCAACGCCTGCGACACAAGATTCGCGTCCAACATCGTTGCGACACAAAACCGTGAGCCAGCTCAACCACAAGCTCTTACTAGCTTTAATTCTTCAATCGCTTCTATGTCCTTTCATAGCCTTTCCCTCCAGCGTACCTCTTTTCATCGACTGCAATTACGTATTAAACAGATCACTGCGCGCCCATTTCACTATACCTTGCGTAATTATCTAGCGCACAAGGGTGAAGCCATGGCAACCACGCATCATGACGAGTCCCATGACTACTTTCACTACACTTCCGGAAGATGGCTTTGGGGAGAGGAAGAACAATTGCGCGAACGCTATCGCGCATTCAATGTCAATGAACTTCAGAAGGTCGCTGTGGGCATTGCCGGATCCGAGAAGTGCGTCTCTATGAGCAAAATTGGCGAAGGAAATTTCAACAAGGTTTTCCGCCTCCAGATGGACAATGGATCGGTCTTGATGGCTCGCATTCCTCATCCCAACGCAGGCCCTCCCAAGTACACAACCACCTCAGAGGTTGCTACAATGGACTTTGTGAGACAAATATTTCACTTCCTGTCTTCGGTGGATACTTATCTATACAGGCAAAATCGATCCTTGACATACCTGTACCAAAGGTTCTGGCCTACTGTGCTACAGCCGATAACCCAGTTGGCTCAGAATACATCATCATGGAGGAAGCCCAAGGCATACAACTGTCGAAAGTTTGGGATACAATGGATTTGAAAGACCAACTGGGAATTGTGACTGAGCTGGTCACCATTGACGAGAAGCTTCTCTCTGCATCGCTAAACAGGTACGTAGCTGCGTTAACTCACAAGCTCTATGTAGTGACGTTTCTAATGACAATAGACATGGCGCACTCTATTATAGGAAAGACAGCTTTCCTGGGTGCGCGACCGCAAAAATCACCGGTAACATTACGGATAGCTTGAAAGCAGATGTCGCGAACAGATTCGTCATGGGTCCCACAGTCGAAAGGGCATTCTGGAAGAAACAAAGGGCAGTAATGGCTGTTGATCGTGGACCTTGTACGTAAGCCTCCATCGCAATACCAAGATACTGACAGCCATCGAAGGGACTAGTGCATGTGAATATGTGGAAGCAATCGCACACCGCGAGATCGCTTGGCTCAGTCACTATGCTGAATCTTTGCCGCCCTCTATGGAGAAATGGAGCGCCTCCAAAGGCCAGAGCGACCGTCAGGCCCACATTGACTTACTCGGAAAGTATCTTAGTGTCATTGCTCAGTTGCTTCCAAAAGAACCTGAAGTACTTGCACCCTTCCTTTGGCACCGCGACCTACACTCTGGCAACCTGTTCGTCCATGACGGAAAAATCTCGAGCGTCATTGATTGGCAATCTTGCTGGGTTGGCCCTCTCATCCTCGGAGCAAGGGCACCGCGACTTCTGGATTACAACGGCGAAATTATGCTGAAGCTACCGCCGGAATACGAGGAGATGCCGGAAGACGAGCGACGCTCAGTGGAGTATAAGGTACAGCAGTCTGTCCAGGTTTACAGTTACGAACATAAAACTGCTGGTCGGAATCCCCTCTTGAATCAGGTGCTAAGATATCCTCACGGAAAAATGTTGAGTAACGTTGTGGAATTTGCCTCTGCGTCTTGGGACGGAGACATCCTTCCTCTTCGTGACTGTTTGATTCGAATTGAGAGGTACGAAACACTGCTTAGACTTTTGACAGTCATGTCTGGGAACTGATAACTGCTCTAGGGACTGGAAAGAATATGCTGGCTCAACAGCCACTTGCCCATACCATTTCTCTGCTGAAGAAATTCAGAAAAGCCACGAAGACGCGGTTAGCTATAACGATATGCGGGATTTTTGGGATGACTTGAAAGGCCGAGTAGATGATACTGGTTTTACCACCCCTGACTTCTTTGACGATGCTGTAGATCTTTTTTCTACTCTACGAGAAAATGGCTTGAAGACGTTAGAAGGCCCGGAGCTTAAGCGTTTTGAGGAGCAGACACGGTGGGTGCTTGACTATAGAAAGAAACAATAGGCTGCTTGATGACTCATCTATTGCTACCAGCTCTCTGGCCCAAGCTCTTTATCTGAATACTGAAACAACTGTAGTTCCCGATCTGCTTATCAGATATTGTTCCGTCAGGACAGACACCACGCATGACAGGTTGTGTGTCCTTGCTTGGCCTGTAAAGGAAGGTGTATCTCATGGCTCCAGGCGGTATCTTCTTGCTTTCCATATCGTCTATGGAATCGGCATTCTCGAAAATGCGGTCGACCAGAGCTTGGGCGAGGAACTAAGTCACTGGATAAAGAGCTCGGTCCTCTGGTCCTGCGTAGAGCACGAGTAGCGGTCTATGCATATCAGCAGGGCCTTTCTGAGGCTCGCTGGAGTACGCACGCATATTTTTCGTTTCTTTGATGGCCCTTACGATTATGAAGACGCATTTGTAAGGCGAATCTATTGTACCTAGAGTCTTTCTGCCGTACGACTTCTACGTCGCCATAGCGTAGTCCCTCGTTGCTGTCCTTCTACCCTTCTGATTCAATGACATCACCTGGGCGATTGCCTATGAAAGATAAAAGAAGCAGCGAGAATACTAGCTGTATGACGATGCGCGAGTGAGGTGATTCATACTTATTGCATACTAGAAGAAATCGCACAAGGTCCTGGATAACTGCTAGTGGAGCGATGGGCTTTTTGTATGCTCGTGTAGAAAGCTGCTCTATCCTTGGCAAATCGAATTTAATATACTATTTAAGTATTGTACTGTAAGCTGCGGTGAGTTCTAGTAATACGCACCGCTGCGAGAACCTGATTCAGTTTAGTGTTGCATTCGTGATTTGTGTAAGCTTTCACAGCGCGCTTTAATGCAGAAAGATAATCTCTAAGTGTAATGTTAGCCATCCTATCTTCGATCAGGCTAAAGCTGCAGCGGACTAGTTACCGTAGGAATAGTTTAATATGCTCGATGGAAGGCGCGTAGAGGAAAGGCACTGAGTCGTCGCAACTGACGTGGAGCACTTCCTGTGAGAATCTAACGTCTGTTAGTTAAAAAAAAACCTCCTGTTGTTTAGATAAGATCTGCGAACCCCACTCAGTCTATAGTCGTACGAATGTCCGGTACGATTTCGCACTTGATAGTATCAGGCGCGACTTAACGTCAGTGCATGTAGGCGGACGGCTTATAGCTTGCATATCCTTTGCGCACTCTTGTAGATCGCCGATAAATGCAGAATTCGTGCCTCGTTTCTGACCCATCGTGATTGTAACTGGGGAGAAGCGAGGCCTGTCGTTGTTGTGGACGGGAGGGGCGAGAAACGAGTGGGAGCTGGAGCGGAGCCGTGGGACGAGAGCAGCAATAAGTACACGCGGTGTTGGTGACCATCGTACAGGCGGCGTATGGGCGCGCGCATGGCTGAGGAAGCCTAGTTGCTTCGATAATTGCTAAATACTGTGAACAGGATCATGTTCGTGGGCGGCGCATGATCGTCGTCGTAACATACGCGCCCAGTTTACCGTCTGTGCGCTCGTACCGTGTCCGTGCGCGTGACGCGCGGATTCGCGTGATGCGCAACAACCCTAAAACGCGTTAAACTTTATAACTCTATAACTTAACGCTATAATAACGCTAGAATCTGCCCTTAAAGAGGCAGCTGCCTTATAGCCAGGAGAAAAGATCTACTACACTAGAATTGCTAAAAAACATAAGGTTATTTAGTTAACATTTATACAGAGATATTAGGAGATTACAGTATTAGCAGTAACTAAGAACATTAACTAATAATAGCTGTTGCAACGTTACCGAACGCTAGATCCACCTACTAGAAGCTCGCCCTACCTAGATCTACTCTACCTAAGGTTAGGCTAACTTACTAATAGATTTAAATCTCCTCTTACTTATGCTACATATACAACGCGTTAATTGCCTATATTAGGTATACTAAGCAATTAACTAATAGGAGTATAGGACACTTAATAAGCATATAAATAGTAACCTAAGTAGACACCTATATATAAATTAATAATCTATCTCCTACTTAGGCTAGCAAATAGGTACGGCGTGCTATAGGATATAGTAGGTGTAGGGGAGGAGCTGCACAGACTAGTAGTAGGTATAGGTGTAGAGCTGTATTAACTAGGAGTAGAAGAAGGATAGAAGCTGTATTAACTAGTAGTAGGTGTTAGGTAGGATAGGGCGTACCTAAGGGGCACCTAACTATAATAATTATATATAATATTACTTAGATCTCTTAGATCTCCTAGATAAGTTAAGAATTAATCTAATCTAACTAGCTAGGTCTCTCTTAGATCTCTTAGATCTCCTAGATAAGTTAAGAATTATTCTAATCTAACTAGCTAGGTCTCTCTTAGATCTCTTAGATCTCCTAGATAAGTTAAGAATTAATCTAATCTAACTAGCTATATCTCTCTTAGATCTCTTAGATCTTTTAGATAAGATAAGAATTAATCTAATCTAACTAGTTAAATCTTTCTTAGATCTCTTAGATCTCTTAGATAAGTTAAGAATTAATCTAATCTAACTAGCTGTCCTTCTAGATAAGTTAGATCCCTCTATTACCTAATGTACCTAATACCTACTACTAGTCTATACAGCCTCTATTCTGCACCTACTCCTGCTATATATAGAGCCTATTCTATACCTACCTCTGCTATATATAGGGCCTGCTCTACACCTACCCCTACTATATATAGACCCTACCTAACTCTAACCCTCTTAGTAAGAGGTTAGCGTAGGTAGAGGTTAGGTAGAGCTAGGGTACCTTACGTAATGTACCTAACCCCTACCTAGGCTGTACCTATTTACTAGCCTACTCCTACTTGTTCCTAAGCTAGTTATCTAAACAACAGTTATAAGCCTAGCTTTTTAAGACTAGAATAATCTCCTGTTATATACTTAGCTAGAATATACTACTTAGTAACTACTTCTTTTAATATCTGTTGTAGTAAAGGTTAACGTAATCTACTATCGAGTTAGCCACCCTATCGAGTTGGCCACCTAATACACCCCCCTATTACTCTACCCCTAATATCTTAACACTACCGCAACTAATTTTAATAAAAAATAGATAGAATTAATTACCTAATGCAGCTGCACCTTTTGTGCAGGTTCTTTTATTATGCCCTAGCTCGCTGCATGTACTGCAGTAGGGAATACCCTAGCTGCTACTACTAGCTGCACGCCTCTCCTTACGCCTTACCTCCCCTGCTAGCACTACTGCGTCTTTCTAAGCTACTATATCCTCTGCTTCCTCTTGCGTAAGGGTCCCCCCTCTTTATATACGCTTCCTTTTTTAGCTTCTATACTTAGCTGCAGCAGCGTTAGCAGCTTAAAGCTTAATTATCTTACTAGCTAAAATAGTTCTAGTGTACACTAGCATTTCTGCACCTTTCTGCATCTGCTGCACTATAGTTACAAGCGCTGTTAGAGAGGACCTAGCGTAGGTTTAAATACAGTTCTTAATTAGCGTAGATTAGGCCTGTAATTTAAAGGCGTTGCTAGGGGTCCTAGGGTTATAGGGGGTAGTAGGCAGCAGTAATAACAGTGTTTAAGGCTTGATTTCTAGCTTTAATAGCACTGCTCCTAGGTCTAAGGGCACTAAACTAGTAGCTCTAAATCTAGCTTTAATGTTATCTAACGAGAAAACACCTTAGTATACTGCTAGAAACGCTGCTAGGAATGCTAGCTTGTTAATATAGTTGATATAGCTGTTTACTAGAGCTCCTACTTCCTTCTTATACGCACGCTTTAGGGGAGAGAAGCACCTAACGTCTAGGGGTTGTAGGATATAGGAGGCGTGCGCAGGCATACAGAGGGTAATAATGTTGTTCTCTTTATAGATACCCTAGAATCTAATTAAGTTGTAGGACTTATAGCTATTAAGGATAAGCAGCTAGTAACTACTAACTATACGCTAAGTAGTATGCTTAATAAAGTGCTAAAGCTAGGCAATCCCTACTTTATTAGTAGTCTAGCTATTATTAGATACAGTAATCCTCTAGTCCTTAGGATTATTATAATACTAGGCTTAGTTATAGTTCTTTTCTTTAAAGATAAAGAAAGGTAGGACAAGCTAGCTACCTACACTAACAGCAGTAATTAGGGTAACCTACTTATAATTACTAGGTTAGCGTCTAATAGGGTTAAGACAAATCTCTACTGCAGTAACCACCTTAATAGACCCCTCTACGCCTATCTAGAACCTAGTCTTGTTAAAGTTGTAGGTATCTTTATTAAGGATACTATACTTAGCTTTTACGCTAGCTACTAGCTTAAACTATAGCTTAATAATTGCAGGGTTGCTGCATAGGACCCTACAGTAGTCTCTAGGTTGTAATAGCTAAGATTTAATTTGTAGTTAACGTAAGATAAAGCGTTCTACCTAGTTAATGCTAACACAGGTGCTGGCGCGTAAAGCTAACAATTAATTAGCTATACTGCGTACTTTAGCGTAAGAGGGGGCAAATCTACGTAGAGATAGGTCCCTTATACGTGTAACAAGACTCTCCTCTTTGCTCTTAGTAAGATTTAATTGGTTAGGGTAGGTATCGCGTTAGGAATGCATTCTAACGCGTTGGTTTGTTAGGGTACTCTAAGACACCCTGTACACTAAAGCAACGTGCCTAAGGCTTAGTAACGCGTTAGGTTTAAGTAATTAGATAGCAAGGATTACCCTCTCTTTATAGGAAAGTAATCCTATATCTAGTTGTAGTTGCATTGTAGGTAGTTAAGAAGTTTAATAGGTCTTAGCATTAAGTAGCCAACTCGATAGGGTAGCTAACTTAATAGTAGATTACGTTATATATTTTATAAGTGCTAGATTAGAACACATAGTCTATTACAGATTATTACAGAATCTAATCCTAGAGTATAATCTTCCTCTTTAGAACACTTAGAGATTAATCCTAGTACTACAGGTATATAGATGTAATCCTTCACTATAATAATAATACAAGGAACTTAATTACCTCTTTTACTTATTAATTACGCTTTCTAGTTCTCTTAGCTCTAATAATATCTTTACAACTCTAATTAATCTATGTAATACCAAACGCTCTAATCCCTAAGAGAGCTTATACGCTTACTAATTAATCCTAATAGCTAGGATAGTATATCTATCTCTAATTCTATGCTATAAGTAAGAGAATATAGGAGCAGGTTAATCTATTAGCTAAAGACACAATCCTAATCTATAAAGCTAAGCCTAAGCAGCCAGAGCTACCTAGATTAATAACCTTAGCTAATGCTAACTAATACAAAATATAGATTGCTAAGTATAGGGCTAAACTAAGCAACTAGGCCTCTTAGTCTGTGCGCTTGCAGAACCTATAGACCTAGGTTAACTCTATAGTAAACATAGTAATTATAACTCTAGCTATAATAACGCTTATTAAAGAGAAGAAGTCAACTCTCTAAGCTCTAATTAAGGTACTAAAGAAGGAGCTAGCTCTATCTAATGCTAGTAAGAAGAACTTAGTACGTGTATAGTACTAAGCTTATCTTAAAAAGGCTAGGCAGGGTTAGCAGAATCCTAAAAAATAGTACTAGGAATAGAACCTCCTGTAAAGCAAGGCTAAAGCTCTTAAGATTACTAATATAGAAGGTAAGCTTACAGTATATAACTTCTTAAACTTATTAACAAAGATTGTACTAGACTAGTCTAGAGCTATATAACAGTCTATTATCTAGAGCTAAGTACTAGGTAAAACAACACTTACTCTAAATAAAGTTAGTAGAGTATATTTAGGTCTTCTTTAGGAGCACTTAGTTTAAGCTCTCTATAGCTTAAGCAAGGTGTTTACTACTATAGGTTAACTAGCTTAGACACAGTTATTATTAAACAACTAATTTAACTAAGAGAAGATTAACTACCTATGTAGATAATTACACTTTTAGAAGCTAATTAACTGTAACCTGTTAGAGGGAGCTCTTACAGGAAAACTATTTACCTCTAGTAATTAAGTTAAGAAAGAGATTCTAAAACGCCTTAATAAACCTAAGTATAAGGACTAGAAGAGCAAGGTTATTAAGAAGGGATAGATAAAGGATAGTAACGCTACAACAAGCAGCAACAACTACTCTAAGTTAATTGCAGCAGCACTAATAGATCCTAACTTAATAGTACCTTAATATATAGAGTATAGGATCTACTTAACTATAGATTTTAATGCTTATTTCTTGTTAGACAGTACTATTCTTAACAACAAAGCAGTACTCTACTTAGTTAACAAGCTTAAGCTTATTAACTCTACTACTTTCTAGAAGGCTAAGAAGCTTACTTGTGTAGAGGCTAGCACCTAATCCTTCTTAATTCTAGGTACTACCACTAGAGTAATTAAGAAAGTACTACACAGGAAGAGCAGAGAACATACAGAAGATCTAATCCTTTACAACATTGCTGTAGTAGAGGGATTTTACGTTAATATAGTCTTAGAAGCCTAATTAAAGAAGGTAGGTGTATAGTACTTAGGATTAGATTTAACACTGCGTATTAGCTTGTTATAGAAGAGCGTTGTACTATCTACTTTAACACACTATTATAACCTTACCTTTATAGAATATAAGCTACTGTTAATTTATCTAGCTGTAATAAGCGTAACTCTGTCTACTTAGAAGCTTAGATTATAGACTACCTACCTTAGATCTAATAATAAGGATCTATAGCACGCCTAAGCAGAGCATCTAGGTCTTACAGCACTCTAGGCACTTATAAAGAACGCCTAGAATATAAAGATTAATAGAACCTTATATTAGTAGTGTAAGCACTATGCTACAACCTATACTAGTTAAGTTATATCTAGAAGGCTAAAAGAGTAATCTCCTTAGCTATACTAGCGGATTACATAGAATCTCTTTAATATGCATAAAGGTTATCTAGAAGAGGTATAGATGTTGCTAATTAAAGATAAGTATAGTAGGAAGATCTATACTTACCTAATCTATGCTAAGTTATTAGATAAGATTATAAGGATATTTAAGAAGTTTATAAACATTCTTTATACACGTTATAAGCTCTATACATCTATAATTCTCTAGAATAACAATGTTGCTATACTACCTTAGCGTAGCTAATTACAATTTAGTATATAAGCACAGGATTATAGTATGAAGATCTAGAGTATCCTAATATATAAACATAAGCTAAATAGAAGAGCAGAAAGAGCTAGGTAGGAGATTATTACTAAGTTAATTAAAATAAAGAGCAGGGCTAACCTTCTTGCAAAGCTCTAGCTAGAAGTAGTAGCAGCAGCTATATAGCTATACAATATAAGCCTATCTTATAGCTATAAGATAATCGCCCCTAACATAGTATTAGATAATTAGTTTAGGCTGTACTTTAAGTACTTATAACAGGCTAGGCCTAAGTACTAGCTTCTTAGCGTACACTGCCTTAGCACTACTCTATCTTGCGCTTTCTAGCATAGACTAGAGCTCTGCTACAGAGCTAATATGTCCAAAACAAGGTTATAAAAACTCTGCAACCTTTGTCTTAGAGGTTATTCTCTATTAAATCTATCTTGTATTTTACTAGCAAATTCTCTTAGAGGTTAGCTTCTTATAATTAGATTTAATTACTAAATAAGGATTAATAAGTAAGTTGTTTAACAACACTACTAGGCGTCTAGAGGAGTACAGTATTAAGCTATGCACTAGTAATAATAATTAATTAAACGTTAGAACTAAACTCTAAAACCTTACAACCTTATTAGTACCTAAGAAATAGTAGGAGGAGCTACTAACTTTTGTACTAGAACGCTTAACTATATACTTATTATAGGCAACTCTACCTACAGCTGTAGTAACTATTACTAACGCTAAAGCCTACTCTACTATAGACTCTAACTTAGAACTATAATAAGAAGATATAGGTAAAACTATATAGAGGCTAGTTAAAGCCTAGGTCTAAGCCTACATTACATCTATAAGAGTGCTAACCTAGAGTATAATACCTTCTACCTCTATATAAGTAATTAACAATAAGCTAAGCAAGGCTATAAAGCTACCTAATATAGGCAAGTTTAGCCGCAACCAACGTGTATATAGAACGTTTAAGTTCTAGATAAAAGATAAGTTAAAGTCTATAGGGGACTAAGAAGCTATTCTCGAAGTTGCCTATATATTTAACAGGCTAGAAGGACAGGCTACGCAGGTTAGCTTATTATAGAAGAACTACAACCTAATAGGCACAACTGCCTAGTTCTAGGACTTTCTATATAAGTAGTATAAGGATTCTCTGTTTAAGGAACGCTCTTAGCAGAAACTCTAGACTATTACTATAAAGAAGAGCAACTAGAGTGTTAAGTCTTTTAATACAGATTTATCTAGCTAGCCTATAATGCTACTAAAGAAGACAATACAAAGAACCTTAAGACTAGGTACATGTCTACACTCTAACTAGACCTCTAGAACAAGATAGTGTTAGTAGACATTCTAGATAACTAGAACCTTTAGAGCCTTATAGCTAGAGTCTTAGTAGTAGAGGTTAACCTCTACAGGACTAGGGCACTAACAAATAGCACCTTTAGATAACATATATAAAGAATAAACCTAGATAGTATAGACTAGGAACCTGCTAAGGTCTACTCTAGGAAGATTAAGTCTAACAACTAACTATAAGTAGATTAGCAGACTTAGAAAGTTATAAACTAATAGAGAGCTACTAACGTCTGTCTAAAATATAGAAAGAAGAGACACTATATAAGCAGATACGATTTAGCCCTAGTTAAGAGACTAGAGAAGGTCTAGGTTAGAAGCATAGCTGCTAAGGTTTTTAAAACTAATAACTTTACTAATAAAGGTTTAGAAAACTAGAAACTTCTGTTTAAAGGCGTTAACAGGGGTTAGAAAGAGAAGTTATAAAGAGGAGGAAACTGTTCTAGGAGTTCTACTAGCAGTAGCTAGATAGTAAGCCTATATTACTATATATAATAGTATAAGACAACATTATAGCATATATATTAATTAATACTAGGTGTTTAATATATAGCATATTCTTCTCTAAGTTTATATTATAAAATAACTTCTAACACACCTCTATATATAGACGTAAGGTATTAGGCATAGCTAGAAAAGTAACCTAAGTAACTAATGTTATAAAGATAAAGATTAACATGGATAGCTACAGAGAGACCCTCTAGGCATATATATTAGATAGAGAAAGAGAGTACAACCTTATCCTAGAAAGACTATAAATAGATAAAACAAAGTTACTATAGCACTAGCTAAGAAATTATTATTTATTTACTTCTTACAAACGCAAGTTAGAAGCAGAAAGAGCGCCTTTCCTAACTAACTGCCTAAGCCTGTTAGCTTAGAGCTTTATTAGGCGCTAAGAAAGAGGTCTAAGATAGACTATAATATAAAACTGTTTACTACATTAATAGCAGATATCTAGAAGGCTCTAAAGAAGAAGAAGCTAACAGATCTCTAAGACCTTCTTCTAGAGTTCCTAAAAGATAAGTTTAGAACATTTATAAAGGAGAAAGTAGATAAGCTAGTACCTTACTACAGACCTAATATAGATTATACTATTAAGCTAATTGAATAAGACAGAAAACCTGTAATAGTACTTTAGAGGCTACTATACAACATGTCCTAAGAGGAGCTCTTAGTACTCTAACAACAACTTACTAGCTACTTAGATAAGAGCTTTATTTAAGTTAGTAAGTCTAGTACTTCTACTCTAGTGCTGTTTGTTAAGAAACCTAGTAGAGGCCTTTAGTTCTGTGTTAATTATTAACCTCTAAATGCAATTACTAAGAAGAACTAGTATCTACTACCTCTTATCTATAAGACTCTCTTATAGATCTTAAAAGCAATATAATTTACTAAGGTAGATGTTATCTAAGCCTTCTATAAGATTAGAATTGCTAAGAAAGATAAATAGAAGACAGCTTTCTAGACAAGATTTAGACTTTACAAGTAGCTAGTAACCCTATTTAGGTTAGCTAACGCCCTAAGTATGTTCTAGTAGTATATTAACTAGGTCTTAAGAGAGTACTTAGATAAATAGTACCCTGCCTATATAGACAATGTGTTAATCTACTCTAGCAGTACCTAAGAGGAACATAAGGCTAAGGTTAAGGAAATTATCTAGAAGCTAGAAGCTGTAAGGTTGTACCTTAATATAGGAAAAAGTAAGTTCTCTGTTAAAAGTACTAAGTATTGAGGATTTATTATTAAGGCTAGTAAGAGTATCTAGATAGACTCTATAAAGGTTGCTGCTATAAAGTTATAGAAACTCCTAAAGATAGTAAAGAGAATCTAGAGCTTCCTAGAGTTTACAAACTTCTATTAATAGTTTATAAACTAGTTTTTTAGTATAGCAGAGCCTGTTACACACTTAACAGAAAAGAACGCAATCTTTAAGTAGAGAGAACCTTAGTAGTATACCTTTAATACTATAAAAGCTGTATTTACTAGGGGACTAGCACTTATAAACTTTAACCTAGATCTAGAGATAGTACTAGAGTGTAACATGTTAGAATAGGTAATAGGAAGAGTACTATCTTAATATAGAAAAGACAAGGTACTCTGTATAGTAGTATACTTCTTAGCTAAAAACTCTAAGGTAGAAGTAAACTACACTATTTATAATAAGGAAATGCTAGCAGTAGTTAAACGCCTCTAAGAATAGAGCACAGAGCTAAAACAAGTAAAGGGATTTATAGTTATTACTAATTATAAAAACTTAGAGTACTTCTGTAAGGCCTAACTTCTTTCTAAAAGACACGTCTAGTAGTTAAGCCTTCTTAGATAGTTTAACCTTACCTTTGCCTATAGGCCTAGCAAAGTTAATAACTAAGTAAACGCACTCTTAAGAAAAGAGAAGAATATCCCTCTATCTATAGGAAATAAGAGGACTAAGACTAGACAGTTTTAACTGTTAAAACTATTTATATAAGTAGTAAAGAATAGCCTAGAAGACAACTCTGCTAATAATATACAGGTTTTCTCCTTAGAACTATATAGAGTAGACTAACTCCTTTCTATAACCTCTCTAAACAAAGAGCTACAGGAGAACTGCTATAAGAAACTAGAATAAACGCGTAAAGAGACGCTTCTGGCTGGAAACTTAGAACTATATAACAGTATTAAAGAATTTAAAACACTTTAGACAAACGCTGCTAAGAATAATAAGACTTACTAGCTTACTAAGTCTTTTATCTTTTTAGAAGCCTAGAAGTTTTCTATACAGCTTAACTTTAAAGTTTCCCTCTCTAAGTACTTTATAGATAATAGAGACTAACTGTGTTACTATAGAAAAGTATAGGTTCTAAACTCTAATGCTCTTAGAACTAGGATTATTAATAATGCCTATTATTCTCTAATTATAGGCTATCTAGGATAGGAAAACATGTATACAATCCTCTTCTAAGCCTACTTCTAGCTAGAGATATTAACTACCTTATAATAATATATAGAGAACTGTAATATCTGCAGAAAGACAAAGCTATACGGGAAACTAAAGTAGAGACTTCTTAAACTCCTCTCTTTGCCTAATAGGATTTAGAAGAAAATCTCTATAGACTTTATAACAGACCTACCTAAGAGTAAGAGTAACTGTAACCTTATAGTTATTACAGACAGACTCTCTAAGAATATTATCTTAGTCCCTCTACTAGACCTGTTAGTAAAGATAGTTACCTATGCATTTATATCTAACATAGTAGCCTACTACTAGTTACCTAACGCAATTATCTCTAATTAAGAAACGTAATTCCTTAGCAACTTCTAGTAGATAATGTGTTAACTGCTAAAAATTATATAGAGACTCTTTACAGCCTTTTACCTCTAAATAGACAAAAGCACTAAATCTATAAACTTTGTAGTAGAAGCCTACTTAAGAGCCTATAATAACTAAGCCTAGGATAATTAGTCTGCTTAGGTGCTAGTAGCCTAAATTGTAATTAAAGGAAGAGTAGCTATGTCTACAGGGTTTAGCTCTTTCTTCCTCTAGTATAGTTATAATATAGATCTAGTCTAGATAGACCTAGACTTAATAGCAGAATTGTTGTACTAACATGCAAGGGAACCTACTAGAGCTGCAGCAAGTATAGTATAGAAGTTTACTAAAATAATTAACTTTGTTAAAGCCTAGATAGCAGAGGCCTAGTAGATATAAGAACAGCAAGCTAATACACACTAAAGAGAAGCCCCCTAGCTAAAGGTTAGAGACAAAGTCTAGCTAAAACTAGGAAACTAGTTCTTAAACAGCTAAGTAAGCAGAAAACTAGACTAGAAGAACTAGAAGTTTATAGTTATAGAGGCTATCTCTCTATATAACATTAAACTAGATATTAATAGTAAAGTCTATCTTATTTTCTATATTAACTAGCTTAAGTTGTGCCTATAGGACCCTCTTTACAGACAATTAAATAACAACCCCTAGCCTAGCCCCTTAGTTATTACTAATAACAACAGTACATTCTCTAAAGAATAGAAAGTTAACTCTCTCTATAGAGAAAGACAATCTAGAAGAAGAGGTAAGAGACGTAAATACCTAGTATAATAGGAAGGCTATGTTAGTAAAACATAGAAGAGGGAAGACGTTTATAAGGACCTAGAAGCCTTAGATAAATAGCTGTCTGTAACAAGAGATAGGAGAGATAGAGATAGGAACTTACTCTTAGAATTCTAGTTAGAATCTCTAAAAGGGTATAACTAACTCTCTTACTGCTAATAGAGGAAGAGGGAAAGAAGTAGAAGTAGAGACAGGCATAAGTAGAAGAAGAAGCACTAGTTTAATAGAGAGATTATTTATTGTATTAACCTATCCTAAAGGATAGACTGCTCTATATAGAAGCTATATTATTATAAAAGAAAAGAGCTATAAGCCTAGGTATTATCTAGCTAGAAAATCCTAAATACTATAGATAAGAGAAGACCTAAGCACTACTCTTAGCAGAACCTTTACTACTACTATTATCCTTATTACCTAAGGCAGCGTAAGTAATATTCTTAATAAGTATTTAGGTAAAGTTGTTGTACTTAGTAGTAGAAGAGAGCTTAAGATATATATAAAGATTAGCCTTAAAGTAAATAAAGCGTGTAAGCAGTGTTAAGTTAATAGTAAGCTATAATAAGTAAGGAATTAGTAAATACTTCTAAAAATAAGTAGGAGAAGAGGAAAATAACTTACTAGAGTCTTAGCCTAGACTACTACTTTCTTAGCAGTAATAGCAGTGTGCTCTATAAAGACTATAGCAGCAGAGAGATAAGCCTTAACCTTATTAACTTTAGCCTTATACTTAGACTACTTAGTCTTATAACTAGTAGCAGATAAGCAGGTGTTAGGCTAGAATATAAGGTTAGTGTAATATAAAAGGTCTTTACACTTCTTAAAGTCTACCTAGATAGGCTTAATAATAGTTAGAAGCTTTATAGAAGTGTACTTAGCAAACTGCAAGTATAGGTAGTACTTACTTAGAACCTTCTAAGTCTTATATAGGGCCTAGCAGATAGTTAGCTAGAGGGAAGTAATAAATAATAAGAACTTACCTTATAGCAGCAGGCGTAGCTAAAAACATAGTTAGCGTAGCTAGTAGAGTAGCTACTAAAAGTAAAGGTATAAACCTAGCCTGCTAGGGCGTAGTTAATATAGACCTTAGAATTCTTAAAACTATTAGCGTGTTGTGTATATGGAGACTACTTACCTAGAGCCTAAGTATAACTATCTACTAAAGTATTCTTAAAGGTGTTTTTAATCTTATTATCTTTAAGGATAATATCTCTAGCTATAAGCTTTGCCTTTTTAGCTAAGTAAGTATCAGAAGAGGCCGAGTCTATAGGCGCAGCACTATAGGCCTAAGTAAAGTAAAAGAGTTAGTAAATAAGTATACTATAGGTAAGAGTAAGCTAACTTACTTACTTGCCTTGCGCCTTCTTATTAGGGGAATATAACATAGTTAGAGATCTAGAAAGTACTATAATTAAAAAGGGGCAGAGTAAAACAGTTAAATAATTAGACATAGTAGGATTATAAGAGGAAGGTGCGTAGACTTAAAACGTAGTATAATAGAGAAAGTAGAAAGTAGAAAGTAGGTAATAGAGTTGTTTTAGCTAAAAAGCGCATTAATAAACAAAGAATAAGTAGAGGAGTACTATAACAGGCTAGGCCTAAGTGCTAGCTTCTTAGTGTATACTGCCTTAGCACTACTCTAGCTTATACTTTCTAGTATAGACTAGAGCCCTGCTATAAAGCTAACATGTCTAAAACAAAGTTATAAAAACTCTGTAACCACTGTTCTAGAGGTTGTTCTTTATTAAATCTATCTTGTATTTTACTAGTAAATTCCATTAGAGGTTAGCTCCTTACAGTACTATTAACTAGAGCAAATCTATTACTACTTAGCAGATCTCTAGCTAAGCTAGAGTAGAATTTACGCCTATAGATGCTAGGCATATCCTCTAAACAGGGAATTAGCAGCTAGGTGTAATAAGTAGGGGTTTAAAGTAACTCTAAGGAGCTATATTAGATATCTAGTAGGATACAGAGCGTCTAATATATATAGAATATAGATTTCTAAGCTTAATTAGGTTATAACTACACGCAATATTACTTTTAATAAGAGCTTATTCTATAAGAATAAGAAAGTAGTAGAGTACTTATAAGAAGAGTTTAAGTTAATTATAGATCTATTGCATAAGAATAAGGTTAGAGATGCAGAAAAAGTAACTAAAATCATTTTTAATTAGCTCTACGCAGCAGCCTATAAGCAGGCAGGCACTAACAATCTAGATTACTCTTAGTAGCAGCTAGAGGGTACAGATCTAAGAGATAATAATTAACTGCTTAGCTAGCTAGTAGATTATACTAAACAAGGAATATCTCCTATATAAGTAATAAATAAGGCTAGTAAGTTATAGGGAATCTATGCAGAGAATCTAGAGTGTTTAGGCCTAAGAATACTAGAGCTTATACTTAAGCCTAGCGTTACACACTCTAGCAGCTCCTAGAAAGAGTACTTACCTAAAAAAGCAAGCCTGCTAAGGGGAGTAGGATTAGAGAGATCTAAGCAATATAACACTATACCTACGCACTTTAAGAGCGCTGCTTCTACAGCTCTAGGTGTTAAGAGTAATATAGCTACTATAGAAGACTTAAATTAATTAGAAGCAACATACACCTTAAGCTTACAGCTAGTAAGAAGAAGTAAAAGGTTATACTATCGAGATCTAGAGAATCCTAGAAGTAAAACACTAACGGCTTACTTTCTTCTATATAACTGCTAGACAGATTATAGAAAGAGCTACCTATTAGATAAGTTAATCCTATTAGGATTAACTAGTACTAAGCTTAAAACAGTACATACTGTAATATAAGCATTAGCAAAGAAGAAGGAGTAACTGCTAGTTCTAATCTAAGCTTAATAGCTACACAGAGACTAACTTTCTAACTCTCTATAACAATAAAGGGACCTACTTTCTTACCTATATAGGCCGCTATTTAAAGAAGCTGTAAGTAAAAAGATTACTACTTTACACAACGTAGGTACCTAGAAAGTAATTAATTTACTTACTAGAGATAACAAACTACTACTACTTAAATAGGTATTCATGTACAGACTAGATTAGGATAGCTACTTTCTTAAGTGTAAGGCTAGGATAGTAGTACGTAGAGATCTTTAAGTTATTAACACAATCTAGTCTACCTACACAGTAACGCTTACTACTAGGTCTTTTAGAACTGCTATAGCAATTATAGCTAAATTTAACTTAGAAATTATATAGTATATTATTGTTAGAGCCTTCTTATATGCCTACAGAGATTACTAGCTAGTACTAACCTGTAAGCTACTAGATAGGTATAAAATACCTAGGAAATGTATTTAGCTTAAACAAGCACTACATAGGTTAAAAGACTTACCTCTTCTATAGTATAAGGAGCCCTCTTAAATACTAACAGTAACTAGACTTATAGCATCTAAAGAAGAGCCTTATTTATTCTTTAGCAGTAATTGCTAGATACTGCTACTCTTCTACGTTAACGATATACTAGTAATGTACTACTCTACGTAGATTACTAAGGTAAAGTATATTGTTAATATAATTAAAGCAGCCTATATAATTATAGATCGTAGTCTAGTACAATAGTATCTTAATATTAGAGTACTTAGGAACTAGAAACAGTAGATAATAACGCTTGTTTATAACAAGTATATTAACAAAATTACTAAGAAGTTTAACTTTAATAAAACTAGACTCTTCTTATATACTCTACTCTTTACTGTAGATCTAGTAAAGAGCACTAGAGAAGCTACTAGGCAGAAGATTAAGAGCTATTAGAAAAGAGTTAGATTAGTGCTATACACTGCATTTATACTGTAGCTAGATATAGCGTTTGCAGTAGCTAAACCATTTCTATACCTTACTAATCTAAGTAAAGAGCACTTTAAAGTAGTATACTAGACAATTATCTGCTTATACTAAACTAGGTATTAGTTAATCTAATATAGTAGGCATAGTAGAGCTAAGCTACTTAATTACAGTAACGTGTTATTTGCTAATAATGTTAAGACTTAGTAATTATTTTATAGATACCTTATAATGCTCTTTAGTAGGCTAATAGTATAAAAGGCGTCTTAGTAAGCTACTGTTACTACCTCTACTACTAAAGCAAAGCTCCTAGCACTTGAGTATATTGCTAAAGAGACTATAGTGCTAAAACAGCTATTTACCAAGCTTACACTAATTCTAGAAGCTATCTAAATAATCTTCTATAACAACTAGCAAATAATTAGGCTAGTAGTTAGAGAGAATAAGCGTATAACAACGCAGCTATGCTATATAAATATATAAAATATGTAGTTATAATAGGAGTATGCTGCAGGTATATTTAAAGTGCTTTACCTCTCTACTAATTGCATACTAGCAGATAGATTAATAAAAAATCTATTAAGGCAATAGTTTAAGAGGTTTAGAGACTAGCTTAATCTTAAGAGTATAATTAGAACAGTTATAGAAGAGTAAGGTATAAGTACATTTATAGATTAGAATAGAGAATAAGGTATTATTAAGGAGCAAAGCTCTATAGCCTTAGGCCTAATCTAAATAAAGAGAAGTTTACTAACAAACTTATTAATAAGACTATTAATAAGCTTAACAGCTCTCTTCTTATAGCGGTTGCCTAGAGCGTAGACCTTGTTCTTGTTAGTAGCAGCGTTAGCAGTAGAGGCAGAAGCAGTAGGTGTAGGCAGAGGCAGCTTAGAGGAGAAGTTAAGCAGTAGAAGAAAGCTATAGCTAATAACTACTACCTTAGCTACTACTAACACTGTATAAAACTTAACTCTTAGTTTCCTAAGAGCTAAGTCTGTAGGCTTAGAGTTAGCTAGCAGAGCTGCTAGAAGCTTATAGGCTTTAAGAAGAGCAAGGAAAAGGCTATATATATTAATAAGTAATTAATAGATGTAAGAGTAGGAAGATTACTTACTAGAAGTTGTAGTTGTGCCTAGAAGCACAATACTAGCAGTAGGAGCTACTACTTAAGTAATTAAAGCACTGCTTATCTAAACAACTAGCAACAGTACTATTAATACACTCTAGGCAGAACTTACTACACTAGGTTGTTTTAGCGCTACAGGCGCTAGAGGTAGAAGTAGAGAGAGAGAATAGTATAAGCTTATTAGAGCTAGAGAGCAGCAACAGCGTGTAAGAAGGTAAGGGTAAGTAGAGCAGCACAGAGGAAGTAGAGCGCAATAGCAATAGCAACTACAATAGCAACTATAGCAGCAACAGCTAGTAGAGTAGCAAGCCTAGAAGAGAAGCTAGTAGTAAGCTTAGAGAGCTTAGAGGTAGTAAGGTAGTAAGCAAGACAGAGCGCCTGCAGAAAGATTAAGTAGCAGATATAGCAGTAGTATGCACCTTCTATATAGCAGAATCTTTCTATAGGCATTAGCATTTAAGTAATAAACGTAAGTATAGATTAATTAGAGAAGTACTAACCTTAACTATAGCGCAGGGTTATACTAAAATAAAAAGTAGAATAAGCAATAGATTAGTATTATAAGAAGCTTACTTACTAATTTCTTAGTATATATAACATATACCTTAACAAAAACTAGTATAAGCTTCTAAACAGGTAAGTCTTATATGCTTAACTTACCTAAGAAGTGTGTTATAACATTACTAAACGCTAGATCTACCTACTAGAAGCTTGCCTTCCTAGATCTACTCTACCTAAGGTTAGGCTAACTTACTAATAGATTTAAATCTTTTCTTACTTATGCTATGTATGCAATGCGTTTATTGCCTATATTAGGTATACTAAGTAATTAACTAATAGGAGCACAGAACGCTTAATAAGTATATAAATAGTAACCTAAGTAGATACCTACATATAAATTAATAATCTATCTCCTACTTATTCCTAAGCTAGTTATTTAAACAACAACAGCTTAACCTATAACAGAAGTTAGAGCTTGTTAAGTATATTAAGGAGTTAACAGCCTAATAGATCCCTTCTATGCAAGAGATAATACAAACTTTTACCTTACTAATTACTTAAAATCCTGTTAGTAATAGCTAGGTTACTTGTTTTATTAATAAGTATTTAATCTATCTTATCTCTAAATACTTATCTCTAAATACTTAATAGGTATAGATACTAATTGCTTTAACACTAACTTATATACAAAGTATAAGCTCTATTTTAACTTATTATGCCTTAAAATTAATAAGTACTTTATTAATGCTTATTATGTAAAGAAAGTAGGGGGGAAATAAGAGGACAGACTACTTTCTTCCCTAATCTAGAAGACCTAGACTAACTAGACTAGGTAATTCTAAAATAGGAAGCGTATAGCCTAAAGAGGCAAGAGGAGTAAATATAGTAATAGGATAAGATAATATAATAGACAAGTTATTATATTAAATGCTAGGTACAGAACTAAGAAAGGGGGAAAGTAAGTAGTATTTATACTCTACTTCTGTTCTCTCTATTACAAATTAGAAGGATCTAGAATAGTTATTAGAAATAAATGCTTAGAAATTAAGAGTAGATTTCTAAGCAGATTGCGTAGGCAATTACGCAACCTACTAGCAGATTACGTAGGTGTACACGTAACCTACTAGTAAAGGCAACGTGTCCTTAAGCTATTTATAGTAAGAAAGCTAACTCTAGATCTAGTAAAGCTATAGCTATAATAAGCACAGCTTTCTAACGCTCTCTAGTTAGGCATTCTTCAGATAGTACTTTACTAGATTAGGTAAGAGCTAAACCTAATTAGGAAAGTACCTGTATTTAGGCCTAATATATATATATTTAGGCTATATAGCTTAAGTTGCCTTTTTAGGTAATAACTATTCCTAAAAAGAAAACTATCTAATAAAGATTATAGGAAGAAAGTCTTATAACTTTACATATTACACATATAATACAGATAAAAAGAGGTTTATAATTAGAGCTACTACAAGAACAAAACATATGTTTAGTAGGTATATATAAGAAAAAAGAGAGGTTACAACATTACTTTAAGATAGTAATTAAGCTTAGATAACACTGCTAGCTTATGTTTATAGAGATAGAACAGCATTACTACCTAGGCTTATATATAAGTTAGCTAACAGTACTATATAAGAAAGCTAGGTAGAGGTAATTAAGTTAGAGGAATACTTTATGCTAGTAATGTTGTTGCTAACAGAGTAGACAAACAATAATATTAGCCTTACCTAGCTTAAACAGGTGTTTAATTAATATACTAAGAAGAAAGCTAGACGTTAATAGCAACTCCTAAATATAGATAGCTATAGATCCTATCTATTAATCGATTTTATTCACTATTATAATAAAAATAGAATACTTCTAGCTGTATTTCCTCTATATTTAACCTATACTCTCTAGCTACTTCATATAGTGCTTTTTAAGCCTTTCTTAACAGTATACTTAAAGAAGCTTACAATATACCTTTACAATAGCTAGAGGCTATCTATTATTAAGAAGGGTAACTTCTTTTATCTCTTCTAGAAGGCCTAGGTTAATACAATAACCTCTAAGTTAATACTTAAGTTGTTCAAGGCAATAGGGATATTGCTACTTTAACCAATATTATACTCTAACGCTTTACTAAGACCTCTAAGAACTCTAATATATATAAGAGCACTAATTTAGTACTTAGCAGGAAAGATTAGCTTAAAATTAAGACTCTTCTACATAGAATTGCTAAGAATTAAGGCAGTAAGCATATAAAAAAGATTAGATAATTACTCTACTATATTTTAGTCTAGGATAACATCCTCTACTATAAGGTTAAAGGCCTTAAACAGGTACTTAAGACTTAGAAGAAGTATAAGAAGAAAGGCAAGCCTCTAAGTCTCTAACAACGTTAGGAGTACTATAGTAGGGCTGTTTTTTAGTTACTTAGAAAGGTGAGAAAGGCATATGCTTATAATATAGTTAATAAAAAAGACAAGAAAGAGCTGCAACTCTAAAAAGCTAAGATAAGTTAGCTAAGAGAGTTAGCTAGGCTACTTAAATAAACAGTAGCTTAGGAGAAGCGTGTAGAGAGAGCAGTAGTAGTAGAGCTTAAGAAGAAGGAGAAACCTAAGAGAGCTTAAAAAGCAGTTAATTACTAGGCTTAATAATAATACTAAAAACAAAAGTATAATACTATAAAAGCTCTATAATTATTCTAAAAGATTAAAAGAAAAGCTTTATAAGCTGTCTTATTAAAAAAGTATTAAAAACATATTTATACTTTTAATATTAATAATACTGCTAGCGTGTATACGTTACTAAGCCCTCTACGTGTTACTACTTGCTACAGCTGCAATATTATACTTCTAAGTAAATTTAAGTAGTATAAATTAATTATAGTATCTTATTTACTAATCTACTATAAATTCCTGTAATAATAGCTATTATAGGTAGGTTAATAGCCTTATTTGTAGTTAATGTAGAAAGTAATTTTTGCGTATTACGCAAATCTTCGTATTACACGCATAGACACAGTAACACCTAGCTTTTTATAACACTCTACCTAATACTATTTTAAAGCTAGCAGAAATAAGGCTATAGAGCTAGCTACAATAGCTGTTATTATAAGATTTTATAGTAGAGTACTATAGTAATACGTGTAATTAATTTAGCTTATCTAAATTTACTTAAGAGAGTAACGTTGCAGCTCTAGCAGGTAGTTATAGATAGGGCAGCTAGTGCAGCTTGTTACTCTAATAAGGCTCCCTTACTAATTATACTACCTACTACCTGCTTTCTATGCTTTAGAACTAGATTTTAAGCTTTTAAAGCTCTCTTATTACTGCTTTTAGCTAATTATAGAGCTTGTTTAGTGTTGTAAGCTGCTTTACAAGCTTCTTAGCAAGCCTGTTTTGCAGCTGCTTCTTTAGCCCTCTTCTTATCCCTTACTACCTTCTCTTCTACTCGTTTCTAACGCCTCTCTTCTGCGTCGTTCTCTCCTAACTCCTTAGCAAAGGCTCTAGCTTCTTTCTAACTAGCTTTCTAAGCGATCTCTTTCTTCTCTGCCTACTTCTTCTTATAGTAGAGCTCTATAGCTTAGTAGAGCTTTTAGAGGGAGTAGAATACTGCTCTACTGTAATACTCTCTATCCTTATGCACGTTAAGAGCCTTACTAGGCTTATTACGTACCTTTTAGGTATTAATTACCTCTTTTAATCCTTAGATTTCTAATTGGAGTAGTATATTTTAGTCCTAGAGACTGTAAAGAACGTTACTAGGTAGCATTACTTCTCTACTAGCTGTATCCTTTATAGTCTTATAGTAGAGACACTCTATACTTCTCTAGTTAAATAGACTAATTACTTAAGAAGCTCTTAGGTTGTTGTTGCTATTAGTATTATTAGGTAGAGGGGTGTAGATAAAGTAGTAGAGTATAACCTCTAGCTCTATTAGCTATACTCTAGTAATATTAAACACTTAGAAGATAGGTAGAACTGTAAATAAGGTGTTCTAGGCTTTCTAGAAGAGTAAGAAGAAGTTTCTCTTCTTAATTAAAGCTAGTTCTTAGCTCTTATAAAGGTAGTTATTAAGGCGATATTTATAGGCTAATAAAGGAGACTAAAACATTACTATATTAAGTAGCTGCAACGTGTAGATACTATAAGAAAAAAATATACTTAGAAAAATCCTATTAGACTTATAGTACCCTAGAAATTAATAAGTTAAACAGGATCTATAGCTATTGATTCTAGCCTTTAGCCGTTTTGTGTCTTAATTTTGTAGCTAGATTTTAGAAGGAAACTTGTCTAATACATTTACAACAGTGCTATAAACAACAGTAATTACAGCAACAATATTCCCTTATACTTCCTAGAAGTTAATTCTTCTAAACAACAACATCTATTTATTATTATTCTACAGACCCTAGACTTAATTATATAGTAGTAGTGCTATTTATTTACTGTTGCAACGTTACTAAACACCGGATCTACCTACTAGAAGCTCGCCCTACCTAGATCTACTCTACCTGAGGTTAGGCCGACTTACTAATAGATTTAAATCTCTTCTCGCTTATGCTACGTATGCAACGCGTTAATTGCCTATATTAGGTATACTAAGTGATTAACTAATAGGAGCACGGGACGCTTAATAAGTATATAAATAGTAACCTAAGTAGACACCTACATATAAATTAATAATCTATCTCCTACTTATTCCTAAGCTAGTTATCTAAACAACATTTACACTTACAATAACTCTGTTATTAATAACTAACTATTAACTACCTTATAAGCAATAACCTAGGCTACTCTATGCCTTACGCAGTTTCTACTTCTCTAAAGACTAGCAAACCTACTCCTTAAAAGGAGCCTAAAAAGAGAACACCTAGAATAGTTCTATTCTGTCTTATAGCTTAGGTAGCCTGCTCTAGTATTGTTTAAGTAAGCGCTAATAAGATGTGCTAAATAAATATATATACTCTTATTACTTTATTAATATTAAACTAGTAGTAGAAGATGTAAAGTTATAAGACTTTCTTGTTATAATCTTTATTAGATAGTTTTCTTTTTAGGATTAGTTATTACCTAAAAAGGCAACTTAAGCTATATAGCCTAAATATATATATATTAGGCCTAAATACAGGTACTTTCCTAATTAGGTTTAGCTCTTACCTAATCTAGTAAAGTACTATCTAAAGAATGCCTAACTAGAGAGCGTTAGAAAGCTGTGCTTATTATAGCTATAGCTTTACTAGATCTAGAGTTAGCTTTCTTACTATAAATAGCTTAAGGACACGTTGCCTTTACTAGTAGGTTACGTGTACACCTACGTAATCTGCTAGTAGGTTGCGTAATTGCCTACGCAATCTGCTTAGAAATTAACTCTTAATTTCTAAGCATCTATTTGTAATAACTATTCTAGATCCTTCTGATCTGTAATAGAGAGAACGGAAGTAGAGTATAGATACTACTTACTTTCCCCTCTCTTAGTTCTGTACCTAGCATTTAATATAATACCTTGTCTATTATATTATCTTACGTTATTACTATATTTACTCCTCTTGCCTCTTTAGGCTATACGCTTCCTATTTTAGAATTACCTAGTCTAGTTAGTCTAGGTTTTCTAGATTAGGGAAGGAAGTAGTCTGTTCTCTTATTCCCCCCTTACTTTCTTCATAGAAGATACTATTGATAAGAAGAGGTTATATATAATTAATACTATATTGCTAATGTAAGGCCTTATTATTGATAGGCGTAATAATACTAAGTAGGTATACTTAGAGCATGCTTTTACGCTACTAGTATTAGGGAAGTCTAGGTCTTAGTGTTATTTTAGAGCTTAGGGCATATAAAGAAAGCTAGTATTTCTTATTAAGAATTCTTTTAGATAATATATTACTTAAAGCAGTTAAAGAAGTAAATGTTTATAATGTTATAGCTGTAGAATTAAGGTCTTATAGCTAGATTATTAACTCTTTTAGTATAGTAGAAGCCCTTCTTATATAATAGGCTAGTATTTTCTAGTTAAGAAGTTGTTGCCTATAGTTAGTAGACACTAACGTCTTAACCTACTAACCTACAAATCTAGAGATTCTAGTTCCTAACTAGTAGGTAGATATTAAGTTCTACCTACCTACTAAGGTATACTGTTAAATCTTAGATTTATTAGAAGTTACTTAACATTTAACTTACTAAGTTACTCTAGCTCTAGCATTATAAAGACTGCGTTCCTAGACTAGGTTCTTAATAAACTTCAATTGTAATATATATATTACTATTTTACTACTATAGGCAGATAGGTAAGGCTTGTTTTAGTTAGTGCTTTTTACTGTATACCTTTCTTTATTATGTTTTTCTAAACTGAATAAATAACAGGTAAGTAGAGTTATTTACTGCTAGGAGCTATCTTAAATTGCACTTCTAACCTTCTTTTCATCCTATTTTAGCCTACTTAATACCTGTTTTAAGTAGCCTATAACTTTAATTAGAAACCTCTTCTTATCTATATTATATACATAGTGTTAGTTAATATTATACTCTCTTATTTTAGAGTATACGTTCTTAAAATAGAGCTTGTATTTACCCTCTAAGTTAGCTTAGTAACGCTAGGTATCTATAGCTGTTTGCTGTGCTAATATAAGCTAAGATTTATAGCAATAGAGAAAGCGTATAACCTATACCTTATAAGGCTTCTAATTGCCTAATTACCTAGCCAAATTAGATATTATTTCTCTTATAGGAGGTAGTTGTTTCTTAGTAAGCCTATTTATATACGTAATAAGCTCTGCTTTATATTATAGAGTAAGTAGTTATTAATTAAGTCTTTTAGTCTCTTTTAATATTAATCTATCTTTATCTCTCTATACAAAGGTTGTATACTCTATAATATATTTTGCTGCAATCTTTCTATATAGATAGTTTTTATCTTCTCTGTACAACTCTAAATCTTTAATTACTTTGTTAATTAAGTCTACATTAGTTAAGTTATTAGAGGTTAAGAGTTAGGATAAAAGTAGTAGAGTAGGACGTTATAAGAAGCTAGGCGTTATAAGCGCACAGACAGTATAAGAAGCTAACCTCTAAAGGAATTTGCTAGTAAAATACAAGATAGATTTAATAGAGAACAACCTCTAGGATAAAGGTTGCAGAGTTTTTATAACTCTGTTTTAGACACGTTAGCTCTGTAGCAGAGCTCTAGTCTGTACTAAGAAGTGTAAGCTGGAGTTATGCTAAGGCAGTGTACGCTAAGGAGCTAGTACCTAGGCCTAGCCTGTTATAGTACTCTTCTACTTATCCTTTGTTTATTAGCGCACGCCTTAGTTAAAACAACTCTATTCCGTACTCTCTACTTTCTACATTCTCTGTTGTGCTACGTTTTAAGTCTACACGCCTTCCTCTTATAATCCTACTACTATCTAATTATCTAACTACTCTGCTCTGCTTAATTTTAATAATAGTGCCTTTTGGATTACTAACTGTGTTATGTTCCCCTAATAAGAAGGCACAAGGCAACTAAGTAAGTTGTTCTACTCTTACCTATAGTTTGCCTATTTACTAACTCTTTTACCTTGCCTAGGCCTATAGTGTTGCTCCTGCAGATCCTACCCCTTCTACTACTTACTTAGCTAAGAAAGTAAGGCTTATAACAGAAGATATTAAGCTAAAAGATAAAGAGATAAAAGAAGCCTTTAAAAATATTTCAGCTAATAATTAGGCTAGAGTTCTAGGTAAGTTGTCTCTGCATATATAACGCGCTAGCAGCTTTGTAGATTCTAAGGTCTATATTAACTTTGCGTTGTCTAAACAGGTCTGTACCTTTACTACTAGTAGCTGCTTAACTAGCTGCGCTTTCTGTATTCTTAGCTATTTTTACTGCTATAAGGTAAGTTTCTACTTCTTATTTCTTAGTATTCTCTTTCCTAGCTAACTATCTACTAGGCCCTATATAAGACTTAAAAGACTCTAAATAAGTACTATATATTCTTTTAGTTTACTAAGAGTAAATCTATAAAGCTTCTATATATTATTAAGCCTATCTAGGTAGACCTTAAGAAGTGTAAAAACCTTCTGCATTATACTAACCTTATATTCTAGCCTAACGCCTGCTTGTCTACTACTAGTTATAAGACTAAGTAGTCTAAGTATAAGGCTAAGGTTAATAAGGTTAAGGCCTATCTCTCTGCTGCTGTAGTCTTTACAGAGCGCACTACTGTTACTACTAAGGAGGTAGTAGTCTAGAATAAGACTCTAGTAAGTTATTTTCCTCTTTTCTTACCTATTTTCTAGAGTATTTGCTAATTTCTTACTTAATATAGCTTACTATTAACTTAACGCTGCTTGCGCGTCTTACTTACTTTAAGGCTAACTTCTATATATATCTTAAGATCTCTTCTACTACTAGATATAAGAACTTTATTTAAATACTTGTTAAGGATATTACTAACGGTGCTGCAGGTAATAAAGATAAGAGTAGTAGCAGAGGTTCTGTTAAGAGTAGTGCTTAGGTCTTCTCTTATCTATAGTGTTTAGGATTTATTAGCTAAATAATACCTAGGCTTCTAGCTCTTTTTCTTTATAATAATATAGCCTCTATCTAGGGTAGTCTATCCTTTAGAATAGGCTAATACAACAAATAATCTCCCTATTAAACTAGTGCTCCTCCTTCTACTTATACCTGTCTCTACTTTCTACTTCTCTCTCTTTTCCTCTATTAGAAGTAAAAGAGTTAGTTATGCCTCTCTAGAGATTCTAACTAGAATTCTAAAGGTAAGTTCCTGTTCTTATCTCTTCTATCCCTTATTGCAGACAACTATCTGTCTAAGGCTTCTAGGTTCTTATAAAGATCTTTCTTTTCCTATATTTTGCTAATATAGCCTTTCTATTATACTAGGTATTTACGTCTCTTACCTCTTCTTCTAGATTGTCTTTCCCTATAGATAGAGTTAACTTTCTATTCTTTAGAGAATGTACTTTTGTTATTAGTAATAACTAGGAGGCTAGGCTAGGGGTTGTTATTTAATTGTCTATAAAGGGGGTCCTGTAGGTATAACTTAAGCTAGTTAATATAGAAAATAGAATAGACTTTACTATTAACGTCTAGTTTAATGTTATATAGGGAGATAACCTCTATAACTGTATACTTCTAGTTCTTCTAGTCTAGTTTCCTGCTTGCTTAGCTGTTTAAGAACTAGTTTTCTAGTTTTAGCTAGACTTTATCTCTAACCTTTAGCTAAGAGGCTTCTCTTTAGTATACATTAGATTGCTGTTCTTATATCTGCTAGGCCTCTGCTATCTAGGCTTTAACAAAGTTAATTGTTTTAGTAAACTTCTATACTATACTTACTACAGCTCTAGTAGGTTCTCTTGTGTGTTAGTGTAACAACTCTGCTGTTAAGTCTAGGTCTATCTAGACTAGATCTATATTATAACTGTACTAGAGAAAGAAAGAGCTAAACCCTATAGATATAGCTACCTGTCCTTTAATTACAATCTAGGCTACTAGCACCTAAGCAGACTAATTATCCTAGGCCTAGTTAATATAGGCTCTTAAGTAGGGTTCTACTACAGAGTTTATTTGTTTAGTGCTTCTATCTGTTTAGAGGTAAAAGGCTGTAGAGAGTCTCTATGTAATTTTTAGCAGTTAACACATTATCTGCTAAAAGTTACTAAGGAATTACATTTCTTAATTAGAGACAATTGCGTTAGGCAACTAGTAGTAGGCTACTATATTAGATATAAATGCACAGGTAACTATCTTTACTAACAGGTCTAGCAGAAGAACTAGAATAATGTTCTTAGAAAGTCTATATTTAATAACTATAAGGTTATAGTTACTTTTACTCTTAGGTAGGTCTATTATAAAGTCTATAGAGATTTCCTTCCTAATCCTATTAGGCAAGGAGAGGGGTTTAAGGAGTCTTTGCTTTAGTTCTCTCTATAGCTTTATCCTTCTATAGATATTACAGTTCTCTACATATTATTATAAGGCAGTTAACATCTCTAGCTAGAAGTAGGCTTAGAAAAGGATAGTATACATGTTTCTCTGTCCTAGATAGCCTATAATTAGAGAATAATAGGCATTATTAATAATCCTAGTCCTAAGAACATTAGAGTTTAGAACCTATACTCTTCTATAGTAATACAGTTAGTCTCTATTATCTACAGAGCTCTTAGAGAGGAAAACTTTAAGGTTAAGCTATAAAGAAAACTTCTAGGCTTCTAAAGAGATAAAAGACTTAGTTAGCTAGTAAGTCCTATTATTCCTAGCAGTGTTTTTCTAAAGTGTTTTAAATTCTTTAATACTATTATATAGTTCTAAGTTCTTAACTAGAAGTGTCTCCTTACGCGTTTGTTCTAGTTCTTTACAGTAGTTCTTCTATAGATCTTTGTTTAAAAAGGTTATAGAGAGAGGTTAGTCTGCTCTACGTAGTTCTAAGGAGAAAACCTGTATATTATTAGCAGAGTTGTCTTCTAGGCTATTCTCTACTACTTATATAAATATTTTTAATAGTTAAAACTGTTTAGTCTTAGTCCTCTTATCTCCTATAGATAGAGGAACATTCTTCTCTTTTCTTAAGAGTGCGTCTGCTTAGTTATTAACTTTGCTAGGCCTATAGGTAAAGGTAAGGTTAAACTAGCTAAGAAGGCTTAACTACTAGATATGTCTTTTAAAAAGAAGTTAGGCCTTATAGAAGTACTCTAAGTTTTTACAATTAGTAATAACTATAAATCCCTTTACTTGTTTTAGCTCTATGCTCTATTCTTAGAGGCATTTAACTACTACTAGCATTTCCTTATTATAAATAGTATAATTTACTTCTGCCTTAGAGTTCTTAGCTAAGAAGTATACTACTATATAGAGTATCTTATCTTTTCTATATTAAGATAGTACTCCTCCTATTACCTATCCTAATACTTTATACTCTAGTACTATCTCTAGATCTAGGTTAAAGTTTGTAAGTGCTAGTTCTCTAGTAAACACAGCTTTTATAGTATTAAAGGTATACTGCTAGAGTTTCCCTTACTTAAAGATTACGTTCTTTCCTGTTAAGTATACAAGAGGCTCTGCTATACTAGAAAACTAGTTAATAAACTGTTAAAAGAAGTTTGCAAACTCTAGGAAGCTCTAGATTCTCTTTACTATCTTTAGATGTTTCTATAACTTTATAGCAGTAACCTTTGCAAAGTCTATTTAGATGCTCTTACTAGCTTTAATAATAAATCCTAAATACTTAGTACTCTTAACAGAGAACTTACTTTTTCCTATATTAAGGTACAACCTTACAGCTTCTAGCTTCTAGATAATTTCCTTAACCTTAGCCTTATGTTCCTCTTAGGTACTGCTAGAGTAGATTAACATATTGTCTATATAGGCAGGGTACTATTTATCTAAGTACTCTCTTAAGACCTAGTTAATAAACTACTAGAACATACTTAGGGCGTTAGCTAACCTAAATAGTGTTACTAGCTACTTATAGAGTCTGAATCTTGTCTAGAAAGCTGTCTTCTATTTATCTTTCTTAGTAATTCTAATCTTATAGAAGGCTTAGATAACGTCTACCTTAGTAAACTATGTTGCTCTTAAGATCTGTAACAGAGTCTTATAGATAAGAGGTAGTAGATACTAGTCCTTCTTAGTAATTGTATTTAGTGCTTAATAATTAACACAGAACTAGAGGCCTCTACTAGGTTTCTTAACAAACAGTACTAGGGCAGAAGCACTAGACTTGCTAACTTAGATAAAGCTCTTATCTAAGTAGCTAGTAAGTTGTTGTTAGAGTACTAGGAGCTCCTCTTAAGACATGTTATATAGTAGCCCCTATAGTATTGTTATAGGTTTTCTATCTTATTTAATTAGCTTAATAGTATAATCTATATTAGGTCTGTAGTAAGGTACTAGATTATCTGCTTTCTCCTTTATAAATGTTCTAAACTTATCTTTTAGAAACTCTAGGAGAAGGTCTTAGATATCTGTTAGCTCCTTCTTCTTTAGAGCCTTCTAGATATCTGCTATTAATATAGCAAACAGTTCTATGTTCTAGTCTGTCTTAGACCTCTTCCTTAGCACCTAATACAGCTCTAGGCTAACAGGCTTAGGCAGTTAGTTAGAATAAGCGCTCTCTCTACTTCTAACTTATGTCTGTAAGGAGTAGATAAACAACAATTTCTTAGCTAGTGCTATAGTAACTTTATTCTTATCTATTTATAGTCTTCCTAGAATAAGGTTATACTCTCTTTCTCTATCTAATATATATGCCTAGAGGGTCTCTCTATAGCTATCTATATTAATCTTTATTTTTATAATATTAGTTACCTAGGTTACTTTCCTAGCTATGCCTAATACCTTATGTCTACATATAAGGGTGTATTAGAAGTTATTTTATAATACAAACTTAGAGGAGATTATACTATATATTAAACACCTAGTATTAATTAATATATATACTATAGTGTTATCTTATACTATTATATGTAGTAATATAGGCTTACTATCTAGCTACTGCTAGTAGAACTCGTAGAACAGTTCTGTTCTCTTTATAACTTCTCTTCCTAACCTCTATTTACGCCTTTAAATAGGAGTTTCTAGTTTTCTAAACCTTTGTTAGTTAAATTATTAATTTTAGAAACCTTAGTAACTGTACTTCTAACCTAGACCTTCTCTAGTTTCTTAGCTAGGGCTAGATTGTATCTGCTTATATAGTGTCTCTTCTTTCTCTATCTTAGATAGACATTAGCAGCTCTCTGCTAGTTTATAACTTCCTAAGTCTACTACTTAGCTTATAGTTAGTTATTAGACTTAATCTTCCCAGAGTAGACCTTAGTAGGTTCCTAGTCTATACTATCTAGGTTTATTCTTTATGTGTGTTGTCTAAAGGTGCTGTTTATTAGTGCCTTAGTCCTGTAGAGGTTAACCTTTACTGCTAAGACTCTAGCTATAAGGCTCTAGAGGTCGTAGTTGTCTAGAATGTCTACTAACACTATCTTATCCTAGAGGTCTAGTTAGAGTATAGATATGTACCTAGTCTTAAGGTTCTTTATGTTGTCTTCTTTAGTAGTATTATAAGCTAGCTAGATAAACTCTGCGTTAAAAGACTTAACACTCTAGTTCCTCTTCTTTATAGTAATAGTCTAGAGTTTCTACTAAGAGCATTCCTTAAACTAAGTGTCCTTATACTACTTATCTAGAAAGTCCTAGAACTAGGTAGTTGTACCTGTTAGGTTGCAGTCCTTCTATAATAAGCTAACCTGCACAGCCTATTCTTCTAGCCTATTAAATATATAGGCAACTCTTAGAATAGCTTCTTAGTCTCTTATAGACTTTAACTTGTCTTTTATCTAGAACTTGAACATTCTATATATATATTAGTTACTGCTAAACCTGCCTATGTTAGGTAGCTTTATAGCCTTACTTAGCCTATTATTAATTACCTATACAGAGGTAGAGGGTGTTGTGCTCTAAGTTAGCACTCTTATAGATGCAACATAGGCTTAGACCTAGGCTTTAACTAGCATTTATATAGTCTTACCTATATCTTCTTATTAAAGTTCTAGGTTAGAGTCTGTAGTAGGGTAGGCTTTAGCGTTAGTAATAGTTACTGCAGCCTTAGGTAGAGTTACCTACAATAGGTAGGTAGTTAGGCGCTCTAGTACGTAAGCAAGTAGCTCCTTCTACTATTTCTTAGGTACTAATAAAGTAGCAAGGTTCTAAAGTTTAGTCCTAATGTCTAATTAATTATTATTACTAGTGCACAGCTTAATGCTGTACTCTTCTAGACACCTAGTAGTGTTGTTAAACAACTTACTTATTAATCCTTATTTAGTAATTAAATCTAATTATAAGGAGCTAACCTCTAAGGGAATTTGCTAGTAAAATACAAGATAGATTTAATAGAGAACAACCTCTAGAACAGAGGTTGCAGAGTTTTTATAACTCTGTTTTAGACACGTTAGCTTTATAGCAGAGCTTTAGTCTATGCTAGAAAGCGCAAGCTAGAGTAGTGCTAAGGCAGTATACGCTAAGGAGCTAGTACCTAGGCCTAGCCTGTTACAGACAGTAACCTTAGAGTATAATACCTAGCTTCTATTTCTAGATTAGTCCTGTAGTAAACAACTTGTAAGTAGTACCTTAATATCTAGCTAATTAGATAAGTTAGCTTGTATTTAATGTTCTATAGTTGTATATAGAGATTAAATACTATTTAAGATAATATAAAGAAAATTGTAATAGAAACCTTACTATCTTCTAAATAAGAAGCCTTGTTATCTTCTAGCTGCTTACTACTAAAGCCCTTAATTTTACTGTATTTAGTATTACTACTACTAAAAATAGACTGTTAAAGACACTTAATTTGTAAGTTACTATACGCGCTAGTAGCATAGAACCTGTTAGACCTAGTAGTAGTATTTGTTAGCTAATTATCTATAGCAGTTATAGATACTAATTTCTAACTATTATATACTACTAGCTCTTTTTATATTATATATAAAGGGATATATGATAAAGAACTTAGCTATATACTCTATCTAGAGTATTGCTCTCTATTACTTTAACTGTTTAAAGCAACTTATAGTGTAGTTTATTATAATATATACAGCTCTTATTATATAATTACTAAATAGAAGGTACTCTTTCTCCTTTCTAGTATAACTTGTTTATAATTTCTAACTTAAAGCAAATAGGCAATCTGCAAACTAGACGTATATAGTTTCACTAACCTATTATTCTAATATACCCTAGAAGGTATAGAATAAAATTACTGCACACCTCCTTTCTTTATTAGCTCTAAATATAGCTAGTGTCTTTAACTTTAAGTCTAATACCTATAACTAGGTGTTAATAGCTGTCTTTAAAATCAAAGGCTAGTTAGAGAGCTACTATACTAAAGACAAAAATATAATTTTAATTAGTACTAACCTTAACTTACTAATTAGTATTATAATAAGCAAAGTAAAGCTCTGCTTTCTACTTGCTACTTTAAACTACTATAGTAAGCTCTAGTATAAAGAAAACCTCCTTTACTTTAGTTTATAAGAAGGTTTTTGTAGTATAAAGGATTATTAGTTTAAACGCCTTAGTCTTGCTGTAAGTAGGCTAGATATACCTAAGGTTTCTAGAATAGGATTTTTCGTTTTTATTCTCTACTAGGTAAGAGTTATAAATAAAGTATTATTACTGAAAAGTTTTAAAGAGAAGCGCTAGGACTTTACACCTATAGGACGTTTAAGAGATTAATAGTCTAATTACGTAGATTTAAAACCTTTAGTCTATATTCTATTTACATCTAAATCCTTCTATACAGTTTCTACTAGATAGCTCTTCTAGTAGTAAGCCTGTGTAGTTTATATCTAGATGTTTTAAAGGATAAAGCCTCTAGACTAGGTACCTACTACTTATTAATATTGTGCGTAGTAAAGGATAAAAGCTAAGCTAAAGAGAGTATACGTTCTAAGGCTTTACTTTTAGAGATAGAAAGTATAGGTAATATAACTGCTAATATACAGACTAGGTTAGTGTTATAAAACTAGAGTCTTTATAGATATATGCTATAATTAGAACTTTATAGATTATATGTTATATTATATTAAGAGGCTAATACTTTTAATAACTGCGCGCTATGATCTTTATAGTAAAATTATACTCTTAGCTTAGCGTCTAAAAGGAGTATACTTACTTATATAAGTCTCTTATAAGTATTATACTTAAAAGTGATTATTATACCTAAAAGCAATAAAGTTAAGCAATTACTACCTAATATATAGTTAGAACACGTACACTAAGTTGCAATCTCTAAGCACTATTTTAATACATACTTTTTTTAAGCTTATCTTTTATTACTTATATGTTCTTAGCTAGCCTATATTTTAATTAAATATCTTATAGCTATAATTACGCCCTAAGTTATAAATATACGTCTTTAAGGAGAGGGATATACTATATTCTAACATAGGTTAACTATTTAGACCTTTAGCAAGACACTCTAGTATAATAAATCTATAATATAGTGTTAGAAAAGAAGCTAATAAATCTTACTCTACTGTAACTCTATAACAATCATAAGGAGTTAAGCATATTAATAGAACGTTAGTAATAGATTTTTTTTATAATATATTATAACGCAGTATTTAAGAACATTATTAATTACGCTAGTAAATAGGTACAGCGTACTACAGTGTATAGTAGAGGCAGAATAGAGGCTGTATAGACTAGTAGTAGGGTTAGGATAAGAGCTGCATAGACTAGTAGTAGAGGTAGGTGTAGAGCTGTATTAATTAGGAGTAGAGGCAGGATAGAGGCTGTATTAACTAGTAGTTAGAGTTAGGTAGAATAGAGGGTACCTAACTGTAATAATTATACGTAACATTACTTAGATCTCTTAGGCCTCTCTTAGATGTTGTAAAGAAAGTAGGAGGGAAATAACAGGACAGACTACTTTCTTCCCTAATCTAGAAGACCTAGACTAACTAGACTAGGTAATTCTAAAATAGGAAGCGTATAGCCTAAAGAGGCAAGAGGAGTACATATAGTAATAAGATAAGATAATATAATAGACAAGTTATTATATTAAATACTAGGTACAGAACTAAGAGAGGGGGAAAGTAAGTAGTATTTGTACTCTACTTCTGCTTCTCTCTATTACAAATTAGAAGGATCTAGAATAGTTATTATAAATAGATGCTTAGAAATTAAGAGTATATTCCTAAGCAGATTGCGTAGGCAATTACGCAACCTACTAGCAGATTACGTAGGTGTACACGTAACCTACTAGTAAAGGCAACGTGTCCTTAAGCTATTTATAGTAAGAAAGCTAACTCTAGATCTAGTAAAGCTATAGCTATAATAAGCACAGCTTTCTAACGCTCTCTAGTTAGGCATTCTTCAGATAGTACTTTACTAGATTAGGTAAGAGCTAAACCTAATTAGGAAAGTACCTGTATTTAGGCCTAATAAATATATATTTAGGCTAAAGAGCTTAAGTTGCCTTTTTAGGTAATAACTATTCCTAAAAAGAAAACTATCTAATAAAGATTATAGGAAGAAAGTCTTATAACTTTACAGATCTCTTAGATCTCTTAGATAAGTTAAGAATTAATCTAATCTAACTAGCTAGATCTCTTTTAGATCTCTTAGATCTCTTAGATAAGTTGGATCCTCTATTACCTAATGTACCTAACTCCTACTCCTGCTATATATAGAGCTTATCTAACCTCTACTCTAACTATATATAGAGCCTATCTAACCTCTACCCTAACTACATATAGATTCTGCCTAGCTCTAGCCCTCTTAGTAAGAGGTTAGCGTAGGTAGAAGCTAGGTAGAGCTAGGGTACCCTACGTAATGTACCTAACCCTAACCTAGACTGTACCTATTTACTAGCCTATTATTAATAGATGTTTAGCCTAATATTACTCTTGCTATTTACAATATTACCTAAGATAGCTACTCTTACTAACTTCTTTCTAAGAGTTGCTACTTAGCTAAGGTAGAAGACTAAGAAGTAAAGAAGCTAAGTAAATATATAAGCCTGTTTATGTTAGAGATGTCTCTAAAGTTAGTTTAACACATATAAGTAATAGGCTTTAGTAGAGTTAACTACTAATTACTTTATTTAGGATAGACTAGACGTAGATAAACACAGCACTACTTAAAAAGTAGAGCATAATAGCTGTGTTTAAGATACTAAATACAAGTAACAGCCTTATATATCTTAAATTATTTCTGCCTACTTATTTATATGTATACAGCCTGTAGCTTAAGACTATTAAAGCATAAGCTGCTAAGCTAGCAAGGTGTAAGAATAGGTTATAGGTATATTGTAAGGATTCCGTCCTGCTACAGATTAGTAACTAATACTATTAAGTAAGGAGGCGTAGCCTTATATTATAATGTATACAAACTCTATTATTATAATAAGCAAACATACTCTATATAAAAATAGAGTTGTCTAGAAAGGGCTAGTAGAATAATAAAGATTCTAAGTAAACTATGTAGTTCATTAGTTTAAGCAATAGTTATTTAATAAATCTTTTTACAGTTACTGCTATATTAACCTAAAAGATACTAAAAAATAATAGGTCTAGCTAGTACACTAAAGGCCTAGTAGTAAGAGTAATAATTGCGTATATAGTAGCAGCTATAATAAGTGCTAGCTAACTAAAGCTAAAAATAATAGGTAAGATATTCTTGAAATAAATTATTTATTCTAATCTACACCTTGTAATATTAACGTAAGAGAGTCTAAGGTTTATAGAGGAGCTAAAGAAGTAACTTAATATAAATCTAATAAGTAGTAAGCGCTCTATAACAGATATAAGAACATAATTTAATACCTTAACTAGCAGAAGATCCTTTCTATATAATATACCTAGAGAATTTAAGTATAATAGATTAGTTAAACAGCTTAGCAGATACGGGTAAAGAAATTATAGAACAGAGTATTAGCATTATAATACGTAATTATAGATCTATTTTAATAGAAGGTGTAAGAAGTACTTAATATACCTCTTAGAGTTACAAAGTATTTAGGCAACTAAACACCAACTTTAAACTAGGTAGAGCAAATTAAGAAGGTTCTAATAAGTAGTTAAGATAGTAATTTTTTAGCTAGAATTAATAAGCTAAATAGCAGATAGCACTACTAGCGCTAAAGTATAGTAGGTGTTTTAAAACTAGGTAGTATAAGAGAGTGCTTACCTTAGATAGAAATAAAATCTTATTTAAACTCTATAATAAACTCTTCCTTATCTTTTAGTTCTATTTATTCCTAATTAGATAGTATAAATAACTTAGAGGTAATAGTAGGAGACCTTAACTTATATAAGAACTTAGTATATAGAACACTAGATTATCCCTTAATACAATCTAGATAGCTAATATAATACTTAGAATAAGCATTTACCTAGATTAATAGACTTTAGAAGCTGTAATAAAGACTCTAGTAAAGATTAAGTTAAGTTCTTATATTCTAAAGTATATTAATGCAGTAGAGCACTAAGTAAGTTCTAGCATATAATTTTTAATATAGCTAACCTTTTATTCTGAGTAGAGAATGTATGTAAGGAGCTGACCTCTAAGGGAATTTGCTAGTAAAATACAAGATGGATTTAATAGAGGACAACCTCCGGGACGGAGGTTGCAGAGTTTATTTAACTCCGTTTCGGACACGTCAGCTCCGTGGCGGAGCTTTGGTCCATGCTGGGAAGCGCGAGCCGGAGTAATGCCGAGGCAGTGTACGCCGAGGAGCCAGCACCTGGGCCTAGCCCGTTACAATGTAAGTGCCTACGTAGATAAGCTTAGACGTAATATAGCCTAGCAAAGCAAGAGAGTTACTACACCTAAGTAGAAAAATAGAGATATTAAGCTGTTGTACGATAACAAGCTTAGGAATAACTTAGAGATAGATTATTAATTTAAATATAGGTGTCTACTTAGGTTACTATTTATATGCTTATTAAGTGATCTGTGCTCCTATTAGTTTATTAGTTAGTATACCTAAAATAGATAATTAACCTGTTATATACGTAGTATAAGTAAAAAGAGATTTAAATCTATTAGTAAGTTAGCCTAACTTTAGGTAGAGTAGATCTAGGTAAGTTAAGCTTCTAGTAGGTAGATCTAGTGTTTAGTAATATTATAATACATTCTCTAGGCAAGTTAAGTTTATAAGACCTACCTATTTAGAAGCTTATACTGTTTTTACTAAAGTATATATTGTATATACTAAGTAATTGTTAAGTAGGTATTAGGGGCTTTCTACCTTAGGTATGCTAACTCTTAGAAACACCTTAGAGCAACTACAGTTACTTCTTAGAGCCTATATAACACGTATATATTCCCCTAAATCCTTAGAGGCTTAACCTCTAAGGATTTATCTCTTATCTTATCTAATACTATACGTTTTTATCCTATCTCTTGCCTGCCTGTAGTGCTCTTACAATTTAAATCCTTTATACTCCCTCTTAGAAGAGGCAGTTAAGAGATCTCTAATTTTTTCTATACCTATTATAATAGTTAGAAATTGATATTACTAATGTGCTGCTAGCAATAACAACATACTAGGCTTATAACAGCCTAGCCTTAGTAGCAACCTAACAGATGCCTAGAGGTATTCTATACATAATATAGTAGTAAACTTATTACTACTAGGTATACCTATAACTAACACAACACCTAGTACATCTAATAACTAGGCGTTAGGTCCTATAGAAGCAGGAGACAAATAGGCTTACAGCTCTACTAGTCTTCTAATAGATACACTATCCTATCTAAGTTAGTTAAACCTAGTAACTAGCTTAAATTTAGACTCTCTGTCTGTTACAGGGGCACTTAGGGTAGAACCTGTAGCTATCCTAACTATAGGCTAGCCTTTGTTTGTTAAGTAACTTCTTAAGAACCTTTTTAAGGCAGAGCTTACTAGAGCTACTAAGGCTAAACTAGCTATCTAAAGAAATTAGATTAACTAAGCCTTATAAGCCCTAGGCTTAACTAAGAGCAGTAACTAGTTAGAACCTACCTAGCTAGCGTTTAATAAGGCTAGAAAGATTATCTAAGTATTAAACAACATTTAACCTAAACCTAAGCTAGGTACTAAGAGCAGAGCTCTATCTCTATAGTAAGTAGACTAGTAGATTAAGGACATTAAAACAGCCTTCTAATATGCTTAAGTGCTAAAGGCCTTTATTATAAGAACCTACTAGGCTATAGGTACTATTTAGTTTAGCATCTATTGCAAACTAATCTAATAACAGATTAACTAGAGATTAATCTAGTTATAGTCTAATCTTAAGGCTAAGGAGGAGCAACTTATATAAGACTCTATCCTTACTAAGTATAAGAACTATACTAAGTTCTTTTACATTAAGTAGAGAGAAGGTAATATAGTTAATACCTTTCTTATACTGTTAAATTGCTAGAAGTTACTACTGCTATACAGCTTCTTTAAGTTTAATATTAGTACTAAGGACTATAACTTTAAGATTACTTTTATTTAGTCTAAAACCCTGCTCTATCTCTAATAGGAGATCTAGTATAATAGCAGTTTAGATAATATCTAATAATAGCATAAGTTTAAATAAGCTCTCTATAACGCAGAGACAGTAGCTTATCCTATAGTTACTTATAAGAGTAACAACACTAACTATAGTAAGAGATATACTACATCTTCTTATTAGAAGGGAAATAAAAGGCATGCTAGTTATAGAAGTATACTATCCTGTAGCTAGAGCAACAGCACTCTAGTAGCTACCTAGTTTAATAACAGCAATAATAGCTAGGGCTAAAACAAAGACTAGAGTAATTAGAAGAGTTACTAGAAAAACTGTAGTAGCTATAACTTCTACTATAAGAGGAATAATAACAGAAACTCCTAGTTAACAGGAGAGTTAGGAAAAGAGAAGCTCTAGTTGCCAACCTCTTCTAACTATAACTAGGGCCTAAAACTAAAGAAAAACAAACCTGTATTGTAGTTACTATATCCCTCTAGGACTCTAATAGGTCCCTAAAGCTACTCTAAGCCCTCTATAACTTAAGAGTAGAGCTAAACCTTATTAGTTAGTAAGTAGTAGATAACCTCTACCTAGAATATAAACTGTTCTATTAAAGGCTAGTAGCTATATTCCTTAATAGTAACTACCTAGACATCTAACAACTCTATAATCTAACTATTAATTACCTAGATAGTAATAGCATAGTTAAATCTATCAGAGTGCAGGAGTTCTAGTTAGCTGCCTTTAAGAGGTACAACCTAGTACTAGGCTACTTATAGTTAGTATTTGCTAACCTATATATCTGCTTCTTTAAAGGTATATATAAGTAGTTCCTTAACAATATAGAGAGAGTGCATATTACTACTATATAGAATCTGTTCTACTCTATAGAACTAGGAGAGAGAGCGTACCTAATGCACCTAGGTAACCTAGTCTACTAAGTTCTAGAGGAGACAATTAACAACCTTTTAAAAAGTAACTAGGAAGGCAGTAGATAACTACTAGCCTAGAGGCTAAGTAAAGATGCTGTTCTTAATACAGAATACTTCTATAATAAGAGACTCTTCTAGCTCTAGAATAAAATACTTAAAGTTATAGATTATCTTTAGTATTACGTTGTGCAGTATCTAGATCTATTATAGCTCTCTAAAGCTATAGAAAAGCGTATAGTAGTAAGCATTATCTATAAGCCCTCTTAACGCTCTAGGATGCTACTTATAGGTATAGCCTAAGTCCTCCTAGATAGCAACAAAGACTACCCTTTAGTTAACTCTGCAGATAACAAACTAGACCTAGAAGAGCTTTAGCATGTTTCTCTAGAGCTACACTATAAGTTGTTTATATTTAGCAAATACTAGTCTAGTGTATTAGCTCTATATTAAGATTATAATTACTCTATTAATATTAAACTAGAGAGTAAGATACTAAACATGCCTATCTATAACCTTTCTAGGAAGGAGCTAGAAATACTACAGGCCTACCTTAATACAGCATAGAAGAAGGGTTAGATCTAACTAAGTAAGTCTTCTACTAGGGTACCTATTCTGTTTATACTAAAGGCTAATAGTACACTATAACTTTATATAGATTACAAGGGCCTTAATAAGGTTACTATTAAGAACTAGTATCTTATTCCTCTTATAAATAAGATGCTAGATAGGCTATTAAAAGCTGCTATCTTCTCTAAGCTAGATCTATGTAATACCTACTACGGGCTCTAGATTAAGGAAGGTAATAATTAGAAAACAGCTTTTAAAACCTAGTACAGTTATTTTAAGAACTTAGTTATGCCTTTTAGATTAGCAAACGCTCTAGTAACATTCTAATCCTATATCTAGTAAGCCCTAAGGGGTCTTATAGATTGTACCTGTATAGTATACCTAGATAATATCCTTATATGCTTAGAGTATAAGGAGGATTATTAAGCCTATGTTAAAGAGATCCTTAATTAACTTGTTAAATAGGGGTTGTTCTGCAAGGTAAGCAAATGCTTATTTATATTAAAGTTAGTTAAGTTCCTAGGCTTTATTATTACACCTAGCAGAGTAGTTATAGATTCTATCTATATGCAAACAATCTAAGAGTAGCTAGAGCCTAAGAGGTACAAGAACATCTAAGTGTTTCTTAGCTTTGCTAACTTTTACTAAAGATTTATCTTTAACTACTCTAGGATTATCTACTGATTAGTAGACTATATAACTTCTGCCTAGAGGCTAGAGTTAGAGCTAGAAGGCTCTACTTTAATAAAGGAGGAGAAGAAAACGCTAGCAAAAACCTAAAAAGGCTTAATAAGATAGTACAAACTAGAGAGTTAGCTAGAAGAAGTATACTAGGCCTTCCTTACTATTAGGAAGAAGTTTACTAAAGCACCTGTGCTACAGCACTTTAACTCTACTAAGCTAATTATAGTTCTTACTAACGCGTAAGACTTTACTATAGCTGCTATACTGCTGTAACTATAATTGTTAAGAGTACTAATAAAACAATACTAGAAGCTAGTAGCGTTCTAGAGCAGGAAGTTTTAAGGTTTATTAATTAGATAGCACACCTATAATAAGGGGTTAGCTATAATTGTTAAGGTGTTTAGGTAGTAGTAATATTACCTTAAGTATGCCCTGTTAACAATCTAAGTACTCTCTAATTATAACAACCTGTAGTACTTTATAACTATAAAGGAGCTCTCCTCTAAGCAAGTACGCTAGGCAGAGGAGCTAGCTAGATATAACTTTAAGGTTAAATACAAGCCTAGACTAGAGAACTCTGCAGATAGCCTATTAAGGCGTCTAGATTATGCAAAGGGACTAAGTATTAGAGAGCAGCAGGTACTATATAATACTATACTACTAACGCTCTAATAGAAGCTTTAAATATAAACTATCTAAAAGTCTAAGGCTTAAAACATTAAATAGGCAACTAGGGCAACAGGCAGCCCTAGTAGGAGTCTTAAGGAATTCTAGCAACATTCTAAAACTGTCCCTAAGGAATTCTATCTATTAACAGGTACTAGAGATATGTCTCCTTTAGCTCTTAACTAGCTATCTACAGGCTATAACAGCTAGAGTTAATCTAAATTATTTAAAGCTTAGGAACCTAGCTTTAATATTGCAGAGGCTCTTCTTTATAACCTTAATAGATAAGTTAGGTTACCTACTTACCTTATAAACAATGCTACGTAAGGTAAATCTATATATGCTCTAGGCACTCTAAAACGCTTAACTAACTATATTAGATAGGTTTAGAAGCAGGACGCTGCTTATAAGTTGCTAATAAGCTAAGAAGTAAGCAGAGCAGCTAAGGGTTACTACTACTAGAAGGTTAACCCTAGTAGGATCCTGCGTAGGAGAAGAAAAGTGTAGATTTCCTAAAATATAACTCTTTGCTAAACTATTCTTATAAAGAACTATAAAAACTCTATAAGAGGTTACTATAGTTATAGAAAGACTGCCTAGCTGTTAAAATAAAAGTACTATTAGCTAAACCTAAAGAAGAATGTATATAAGTACGTTTAATATTATGCTATATGCTAACTAAACAAAATTTACAGGCACAAGCTATAGAGGCTGCTAGTTCTACTCCTAGTACTAGATACACCCTAGCAGTATTACTCTCTAGACTTTATAACAGACCTACTAAAGTTAAAGGATAACTAGAGGAATAAGTATAACTAAATCCTAGTTCTAGTTAATAGGTTTAGTAAGTATGTCTAGTATCTACCTGTAACTAAGACAATTACTTCCTAAAGAGTAGCTAAACTACTGCTTAAGCAGTACTTTCTTAAATATAGTCCCCCTAATACCCTAATATTAGACTATAGATTAGTATTTACTACTTAATTCTAGTCTAATATCTGCTACTATTTAAAGATTAACTATTGCCTTAGTACAGCCTTTTACCTACAGACTAACAGACAGACAGAGTGCTAGAACTAAGAGCTAGAACCTTACCTGCATATCTATATAAACTACTAACAGGATAACTAGGTAGACTTGTTACTATATATAGAGTACGTATATAACTTAAAGGCTTACTTAGCGTATAGAGAATCCCCTATTAAGGTAGTATATAGGATTAACTCTTAAGGCTTTAATAGAGTCCTAGATAAGCACTAGCTACGCTGTCTTCTAGAAGCATAGGCAGACAGCAGAAAGGCACTAGACCTCTATTAGCAGGTAATCAAACAGCTAGAGTAGTAGTATAATCTATAGGTAGCAGCAAAGAATAGTTTAGAGTATGCCTAGAAGAGCAATTCTTATTAGTATAACACTAAGTAGGTAGATAGATACTTTACTAAAGGCAAGCAAGTACTGCTCTAAGCAAAGAACCTAACAACTAACTAAATATCTAAGAAGTTTAACGCCTGTTACCTAGGTCCTTTTACTATTATAAAGAAGATTAGAAAACTAGCCTATAAGCTAGACCTACTACTATTAATAGATAAAGTGCACCTAGTGTTTAATATATCCTTACTTAAACTATAGAAAGAACTCTTTGCATTTTGTTCTACTAAGCCTATAGCTTAGAAGACTCCTAAGTGTTATTGTTAAGGTAGTCTAGACTTTTAGCCTAGCCCTACTAGAGGCTTATAAGGTCTTTCTTTTATTTTAGGTTGCTCTTTTAGATTATATATAGTAATAGATTAAATATAATAACTATAGAAACCTCTATACCTACTCTAATACTCTTAAAACCCTTATCTTCTACCTTAGATACTTACTAGGCTAATTTCCAGCCTTAGAGTAGTAACCTTAAGTTAATGTATTATCTATAGTTCTCTAGCATACAGAAGTATTATTCTAAAGAGATTTCTTTAGACAACCTCTTTTCTACTAAGGTAGGTTTAGATTACTTTAACCTAACTAGGACTTAGCCTTACACTTATAAGTAGATTACTATAGCGTATGCTAGTTAATAGGTACAGCGTACTATAGAGTAGAGTAGAGATAAGGTAGAGGCTGTATAGACTAGTAGCAGAAGCAGAGTAAGGGCTGCACAGGCTAGTAGTAGGAGTAGAGTAGGAGCTGCACAGGCTAGTAGTAGGAGTAGAGTAGAGGCTGCACAGGCTAGTAGTAGAGGTAGAGTAGAGGCTGTATAGACTAGTAGTAGGAGTAGAGTAGAAGCTGTATAGACTAGTAGTAGAAGTAGAGTAGAGTAGAGCAGAGTAGAGGTTAGTAGTGCGCTTATATTAGTTCTAGCGTTAAATATTAATATAAGTAGTAAAGGTCTTAGAAGAATAGTGTTAGGTAAGAGACAGTTATTATAGCTATCTATTATAGTTATAGTAAGAGAAAGTTATTACAGCTATTTATTACAGTTATACAGAGAGTAAGAGATAGTTATTATAGCTATGTATTACAGTTATATAGAAAGTAAGAGATAGTTACAACAGCTATTTTTTATAGTTATAAGGAGAGGTAGTTATAAGAGCTATTTATTACAACTATGAATCTGAGATTTACTAGTACTGTATTAGCTTAGCTCTTTTCTAAGGTCTTGCTTCTTGCTAAGATAGTATTACTAGAGGCTCTTCCTTAGTACTACTACTGTTATCTTCTACCTCTATAACCTTTTTATCTTTACTAGTATAGTTGTCTATATCTTAACTTAAACAAACCTCTATATCTGCACTAGGGTAATCCTCTGTATCTGCACTAGGATAAGCAGGTAGCTTAAAAAGATCTTCTACCTTATCTATTTTAGGGCCTGCTTTCTTCTTCTCTCCCTCTTACTACTGCTCTAGAGAGAAATAATTCTTAAAAATTATAATCTAGTGTATCTTTATAGCCTTAAGCCTACACTGTTAATTCCTAATTGTATCTCTTACAGTGTTAAACACTTACTTAACTTCTACTTCTATAAGTAGTACTATAAGTACATCTCTTACTATATAAGTAAGTTGTAGGTAATTTATAGTATTTGTCTTCTACTATTCTAGCAGATTAAAGATGTCTACTAGTTAAATAGAAGGAGTGCTAAGATAGGCATTACCTTCCTGCTAAGTTTAACACGTATTCTTATTAGATAAACCTAAAATTAAGAAGCTCCTACTAGCTTACTAGGTAGTTGTTGCTAGCCTTTAGAACTAATTATCTTCTCTAAAATGCTAAAAAGAAGTGTTTTATACTACTATAGAGCTACTAGGACTAATACTGTTATAACGCGCTATATAGTTAAAGAATTAGTCTTAGTATATACATTTGTTTTAAGGGGCCTAGGATTTGTCCTACGTAGACAGTTAGTAGAGAACTATAATAACTAACTATAATAACTTTACTTTATACACAGTAAGCTTTTGTATTAATTCTAAAATAGTTGCATAGTTAAATTAAAAACCTTAACTCTTGCCTGTTCTTAAATAGTACTTAGATAGTTTTACAGTACCTATTTCTATAGCTACCTTTATAACTCTAAGCTATTCTTAGTTATAAAATTAACTAAAGTTATTACTAACCTAGTAGATTATCTGTTCTAAGTGTTTAAATAGTTAGTTGTATATTATCTAGATATATTAAATTTGCAGTCTTTAAGTCTTACTTAAAGAATTAGTTGCTTTTTTAAATTATTAAAGTATTTTTGTAACAGCTTATAGGTGCTGCTGCTTAGTTACTATAAGTTAAAGTTTCTTAAAATCTTTAAAATTAGCTTCTGCTCTCTTAGTATAAGTAGAAGCACGTTCTTTATAACTAATAGCCTAAAGTGTAATTTCTTACTCTAGCTATTTATTAATATAAGGCTAGAGCTTAAGTGTACACTTACATATATTATATGTAAAGTTTTACCTAGTCTTAATATCTTAAATAACTAAAAGTTATTAATTTACTAGTAAATTACTTTGTAGTCTAAGACACCTCTTAAATTGTTGTAGTAAAATGTCTGTTGTAATGCAGATAGCTTAGATCTAAGTAGTACTTAGAATGTAATAAATGTATATAATAAAGAATAAATAGCTTATAGAAAGAGTTTAGAACAGATATATTGTTAGTAATTTCTTAAATATAACGTCTTTGTAGTCTTTCTACATTCTCTATCTCTTCTAGTTTATTAAGCTTAAGATGTAGTATAATGTCTTGTATAATAAGATTAATAATATATGCAAGATAAGAGATAGTGTTCTCTTCTTTGTTTTAAGTAATATTGCGCTCTTTTAGCAAGCTCTGTAAGGCCTATAATAAAGTACTATTATTACTTACGTTGTTATAAGTAATACCTAACACATATCGTAATGTTTTAGTTCTCTGCAGAAATTAGAGAACTTACTATGCTATAGAGGAGCCTATATGTTTTCTACGCATTAGAATAAAGTCTAAAAGAACTTCTTATAGTTTCTAGCTCTTATTAATATTGTAGCCCTTAATAGCTAGAAAACTTAAGTAATTGTTTACTATCTAGACATCTAATTTAATAGACAGTTTAGTACTTAATCTAAAATCTTAAAGAAGTCTGTCTTTAGCAGCCTTAAACTAAGCTTAGAACATCTAGCTAAATTTATAACAGGTAATTATTACAGCCTCTAGCCTAAGAAAGTAGATAAAATATTATAAAGTTAGATGCTAAAGTGCTTAAAAAGCAATGTTGTTGTTAATAACAAAGTAAACAACCTCTTCTTTAAAGGCTAGATAAGAGTATTTTAGAATAGAGGAAAACTAATTCTAGTTTCTTTAGCGTGTAGTGTGTAGACGTAATTAAGAGTCTAGTAAAGTATAAGTAGAACTTTTAGTTTCTTTATAGGCTTAGGTTTTAAGGTACTAAAGTAGGTACTTTATCCTAATAGCTTTTAGAGCTAGGTGCTAGAGTGCATAGCTACAGTTATAACAGTAAACATGTAGGTAACTATCTTCTATCTTAGTAGCTTTTCTATAGTGCTTCTAGACTTTGCTTAAGCAAGATAGAGTATTCTAATTTAGTTTTCTGCTAGTAGGATTGCTTCCCTATGTTAAGCTTCTAGGCTAGGCTAGTAAATAGGTATAGTCTTGGTAGGAGTTAGGTACATTACGTAAGGTACCCTACCTCTACCTAGACTCTACCTACGCTAACCTTCTACTAAGAGGGTTAGGGCTAGGTAGAGTCTATATATAGTAGAGGTAAGTGTAGAGTAGGCTCTATATGTAGTAAAAGTAAGTGTAGAGTAGGCTCTATATATAGCAAGAGTAGGTGCAGAATAGAAGCTGTACAGACTAGTAGTAGGTATTAGGTACATTAGGTAATAGAGAATCTAACTTATCTAAGAGATCTAAGAGATCTAAGAGAGATCTAGCTAGTTAGATTAGATTAATTCTTAACTTATCTAGGAGATCTAAGAGATCTAAGAAAGACCTAAGAGATCTAAGTAATATTACGTATAATTATTACAGTTAGGTGCTTCTTAGGTACCCTCTATCCTACTTAAACCCTACTACTAGTTAATACAGCGTCTATTCTGCCCCTACTTCTAGTTAATACAGCCCCTATCCTGCCTTTACTCCTAGTTAATACAGCTCTACACCTATACCTACTACTAGTCTATACAGCTCCTCTCCTACACCTACTACTAGTCTGTGCAGCTTCTTCTCTACCTCTACTATACCCTGTAGCACGCTGTACCTATTTACTAGCATAAGCTTCCCTACTACTTATCCTAGGCTTTAAGTTGCTCTTAGTAATCTAGGTCTGTAGAACGTAGCTGCTTGCGAAGAAATACTAGACTTAGAAAAGCACCTTTAATAATTTGCTAAGCTAAAAAAGTATAGAATAAAAGGATTTTAGATAGGCTAGAGTAAGAACACTCTAAGTTTAAAGATAGTAATACTATATATATAATAAGAAGCTGTAAGAAATTTGCGTAATAAGCTTAGAGGTAAAAAAGATCTATAAATTGCTTCTTTGCAGGGCTAAAGGGGAAGCTATAACTCTAGCAATGTAATCTCTAGAGAAAGCGCTACTAATTATCTACAGAACAAGAGCTAAGTATAGATTTAATTTACTATACTAAGTTATTAGTTAGGTAGAGATAAGGAAATTTAAAGATATAGATGTCTTAGAAGTCTATGCAATAGGTATTAGATATGTTAATTAGCTGTAATACTAGGCTATAACGCTAGAGGCATATCTAATCTTAGTTACTCTCTATCTCTATCTTATTATTATTATTATCTGCCTTATCTGCTTTATCTGCCTTATCTATTGCCTAGTAGTACTGCTTATTAGTCTTATACTTATTTAGCATAGACTAAAAGTACTCTTTAAGCTTAGTATTAGATTCTTTAATCTTCTCCTTATACTTATTTTTATTAGCAGCTTTAATATATAGGTAGTAGCCTATAAGCTAAATATTACTATCTATCTTATCTAAGAGATCTAGAGGATTAGTTTCCCTAATATAATTAGCAAGTAAATATAATAATAAGATGTAATAACTTACTTCTAGTTGTTATTAGTTACAATTGCTATGCTCTTAGGTAAGATCTAATCTTAGAAAGTAAATTACTCTTCTTTCTCTTTCTTAGTTTTAAAAGTGTTACTTATAAGCCTCTAAAGACCCTGCTTATACTCTTACTAAAGGAGCTTCTTAAGCACACTGCCTTTGCAAAAGAGCTATTTTTTGCCTTAGCCTTAGATTTAGAGGGTTTTGCTAGTTACTAGCTTATTTATAGCAACTTCTACATAGTTGCTAAAAGCAATCTAGTGTGCACAAAGATTAATTTTATACTCTAGACTATTCTACTTCTTATAGCCAGCCTTTAGCTTGTTTTAAAGCTACTTAGCTATCTAGAGTTATTACACGTTTGTAATAAGAAGCTGTAATAACTTACTACTAGTAGATAACTTAAAGCGTTGCTAAGTAATATCATTCTTAGCCTTAGCTACTATTATAGCTTGTGTTTTAAAAGCTACTAACTAATAAGCTAGTAGTTATTATGACTTTGTTCTAGCTTAGAGTTTTACTAACTAGTTAGTATCTTCTGCCTTCTTAACAGCTAACTCCTCTCTAGTAAGGCTTGTAGCTCTGTCTCTCTGCTAAATTGCATAGATACTGTTACTAAGTTCACCTTTAAACAGGACTATAGTGCTAAATATTTAGCTAGCAGATTTAGCTTAGCCTTAGAAGTTAATAATATAATTAATCTTATTCTTCTAAGAGTAGAAACCCTAGTATTATTAGCGCTAACTATTATAATAGGCTGTAATAACTACCTAGATAAGCTTATTCTACTCTTTAGTAGTAAAGCTAGGTAGTATATAATTGCCTGTAGTAATTACTAAAGTTGTTATCTCTTCTTCTTTCTTCTTCTTAATATTCTTAGGCTTAAGATCTATAGTGCTAACTATAATAGAGGCCTGTAATAACATAGTACTTATATAGAAAGAGTAGAGTAGTGTAGTAGAATAGAAGTATAGTAATGTTAGTAGTTATGATATAGTGCTAGTAAGCTCTAGATAAGTATGTTTTGCTTGATAGCACGTAGTTAAGCTCTCTCTATCCTGCTAGTGCTAATATAACAGAATTATTTTATAATAGTTATAATATTACGTACATAGCTCTAATCCTAATACACTTAGTGTTAGAAGAATGCGCATAGCGTTGTTATACTGCCTGTAAGTTTTTACAGATTATTATTATAGTCTTCTTTATTTATAGGCGTTGCAAGTCCTTTTTACATACGCTAGATTTTACTGTTCTTACACTAGGCAGCAGCTCTACTAGGCGTAAACCTAAATATAAACATTAAAATTTGCTTAGTACTGTAAACTACTGCAGATTAGCAAATATTTATTATTTTAGGTTAAGAATAGAATAAGACAACTTCTTCCGTTTAGCTCTATAAGCTAATAAGTTATAATAGATTTCTATTATAAGTTTAAAGTTCTAGCGCGCTACTAATAAATCTACTAAATTTAAGTACTTGTAATATAATAATCTCTAGTAGCATATAGATCTCTGCGCGCACGTTAACTAAATTAACTATTAATAAATTCTACTTTTACCTTTCTCTACCTATAACTACACATTTCTTCTATAACTATACTACTATAGACAACTACACTATAATAACTCTTCTACACTAGCTCTTTATTATTACAGCCTTCTATTATAGTTAGCGCTATAGCTAGAAGCTATATAAACAAAGCAAAGCTAACCTAAAGCAAAGGTAATACTAGAACTAGCAGTAAAGCACCTGGAAAACAGCTTACTGCTAAGGCTGCCTACAAGGTGCCTGCTACAACACCTATAATAGTTAAAGCTAAGCGCTGTAACAAGTCTAGTAGTAAGTTATTATAGTCTTTTATTATATTTAGTTACTAATTCTACTATAGCTGTTACGCTTTAAGAAATTTATTAATACTAGAAGTCTACTAACATAGTTATTTCTAAGGTAGTATTCTTATACCTAGTTTATAAAATTGCGTAAGAATATATAAGTAGTTTGTAGTTTAGAGGTATAGCTCTAAAAGCTCTTTAAGAAGCTACTAAATCTTTTCTTATTATAATTTTTAAAAGTATATAAAAGCTCTATATTAGGAAAATGTAGCTAATATAAAATTATGAATTGATGTTAACTTAAATACTATTTATACTAAGTAGGTAACTATAACAAGCAAGAATATAACTCTAGATAGGCAATACTATAAAAAGCTTCTTACTATAACTATTTAATTATTTAAATATGCTAAGTTAGTTTATACTATTAGATAACAAGCTTAGGAATTACTAGGAGATAGATTATTAATTTATATATAGGTGTCTACTTAGATTACTATTTATATACTTATTAAGCGTTCTATACTTTTATTAGCTAATTGCTTTATATACCTAATATAGGCAATTAGCACGTTGTATACGTAGTATAAGTAAGAAATAATTTAAATCTATTAGTAAGTTAGCCTAACCTTAGATAGAGTAGATCTAGGTAAGCTAAGCTTTTAGTAGGTAGATTTAGCGTTTAGTAACATTACAATACACCTTCTAGGCAAGTTAGGTATATAAGACTTACCTATTTAAGAGCTTATACTGTTTTTTGTTAAGGTATGTATTATATATATTAAGAAATTATCTAAGTAATCTTTCTACAACACTAATCTATTACTTATTCTACGTTCTATTTTAGTATAACTCTAAGCTATAGTTAAGGTTAGTGCTTCTCTAATTAATCTATACCTATGTCTATTACTTAAACGCTAATACCTATTAAAACGTTCTACTGCGTAGTAGGCGTACACTACTACTATATCTACTACTTACTCTACTACCTACTCTACTGCCTACTTATGCTCTGTCTTACTTGCTGCTGCTGCACTTCTAAGCTCTCTAAGCTTACTACTAGCTTCTCTCCTATGCTTGCTACCTTGCTAGCTATTACTGCTACTATTGTTGTTGTTGTTGTTGTTAACACTGCTACTACGCTTCTTCTTCTCTACAATGCCTTACTTGCTCTTACTTCTACTCTGCTTGCTCTTACTACCTTACACACTTTTAGGCAATAAAGAGCAGATATTGTTTTTACTCTCTACTTCTGCCTTTAGTACCTATAGTGCTAAAACAACCTAGTATAGTAAGTTGTACCTAAGTGCTATAATTACTTAGGTAGTAGCTTCTGCTGCTAGTGCTGCGCTTCTAAGCATAACTACAACCTCTAGTAAGATCTTTTTACTCTTTTATTTACTAATTACCTACTAATATATATAGCTTTTTACTTACTCTTCTTAAGGCCTGTAAGCTCCTAGCAGCTATACAGCGCAATTCCTAGCTCTTAGACTTAGCTCTTAAGAAATTAAGAACTAAGTTCTATATAGTATTAGTAGTTGCTAAAGCAGTAGTTATTGCCTATAGCCTTCTTCTACTGCCTACCTTCTTTGCTTCTAATAAGCTGCCTCTGCTTACACCTACTGCTCCTGCCTTTACTACTAACACTTCTACTAATAAGAATAAGATCTATACTCTAGGTAAGCGCTATAAGAAGAAAGCTGTTAAGCTTATTAATAGTTGTAACAGGCTAGGCCTAGGTGCTAGCTTCTTAGCGTACACTGCCTTAGCACTACTCTAGCTTATGCTTTCTAGTATAGACTAGAGCTCTGCTATAAAGCTAATATGTCTAAAACAAAATTATAAAAACTCTGTAACCTTTGTTCTAGAGGTTGTTCTCTATTAAATCTATCTTATATTTTACTAGCAAATTCCCTTAGAGGTTAGCTCCTTATAATTAGATTTAATTACTAAATAAGAACTAATAAGTAAGTTGTTTAACAACACTGTTAGGCGTTTAGGGGAGTACAGTATTAAGCTGTATACTAGTAATAATAATGCTTTAGATGTTAGAACTAAACTCTAAAACCTTACTATGTTATTAGTACCTAAGGAATAGTAGGAGGAGCTACTAGCTTATATACTAGAACGCCTAACTACCTACCTATTATAGGTAACTCTACTTAGGGCTACAGTAACTATTACTAATAGCTAAAGCCTACTCTACTACAGACTCTAACCTAGAACTATAATAGAAAGATATAGGTAAGACTATATAAAGGCTAGTTAAAGCCTAGGTCTAAGCCTACGTTATATCTATAAGAGTGCTAACATAGAGTATAACACTCTCTACCTCTGTACAAATAATTAATAACAAGCTAAGTAAGGCTATAAAGTTACCTAACATAGGTAAGTTTAGTAGTAACTAATATATATATAGAATGTTTAAGTTCTAGATTAAAGATAAGTTAAAGTCTATAGAGGACTAAGAAGCTGTTCTAAAAGTTGCCTATATATTTAATAAGCTAGAAGGATAGGCTATATAGGTTAGCTTATTATAGAAGGACTGTAACCTAATAAGTATAACTACTTCGTTCTAGAACTTTCTAGACAAGCAGTATAAGGACTCTCTGTTTAAGGAACGCTCTTAGTAGAAACTCTAGACTATTACTATAAAGAAGAGCAACTAGAGTGTTAAGTCTTTTAATATAGAGTTTATTTAGCTAGCCTATAACGCTACTAAGGAGAATAATATAAAGAACCTTAAGACTAGGTATATATCTGCACTCTAACTAGACATCTAGGACAAGATAGTGTTAGTAGATATCCTAGATAACTAGGACCTCTAGAGCCTTATAGCTAGAGTCTTAGTAGTAGAGGTTAACCTCTATAGGTCTAAAGCACTAATAAGCAGTACCTTTAGACAACATATACAAAGAGTAAACCTAGATAGTATAGACTAGGAACCTACTAGAGTCTACTTTAGAAAGATTAAGTCTAACAACTAACTATAAGCAGAGTAGTAGACTTAGAAAGTTATAAACTAGCAGAGGACTACTAATATTTATCTAAGATATAGAAAGAAGAAACACTACGTAAGTGGATGTAATCTAGCCCTAGCTAAGAGACTAGAGAAGGTCTAAGTTAGAAGCGTAATTACTAAGGTTTCTAAAACTAATAATTTAACTAACAAAGGTTTAGAAAACTAGGAACTCCTATTTAAAGGTATAAACAGGGGTTAGGAAGAAAAGTTATAAAGAGAAGAGGTCTATGCTAAGAGTTCTACTAGTAGTAGCTAAATAGCAAGTCTATATTACTACATGTAATAGTACAAGACAATACTATAGCATATATATTAATTAATACTAGGTGTTTAATCTATAGTATAATCTCCTCTAAGTTTGTATTATAAAATAACTTCTAACGCACCCCTACGTGTAGACGGAAGGTATTAGGCATAGCTAGAAAAGTAACCTAGGTAACTAATATTATAAGAAGAAAGATTAATATAGATAGCTATAGAGAAACCCTCTAGGTATATGTATTAGATAGGAAAAGAGAGTATAACCTTATCCTAGGAAGACTATAGATAGATAAGAACAAAGTTACTATAGCACTAGCTAAGAAGTTGTTATTTATCTACTTCTTACAGATATAAGTTAGAAGTAGAGAAGGCGTCTATCCTAACTAACTGCCTAAGCCTGTTAGCCTAAAGCTGTACTAGGCGCTAAGAAAGAGGTCTAAGATAGACTAAAACATAGAGCTGTTTACTGTGTTAATAGCAGATATTTAGAAGGCTCTAAAGAAGAAGAAGCTAACAGATCTCTAAGACCTCCTCCTAGAGTTCCTAAAGGATAAGTTTAGAACATTTATAAAGAAGGAAGCTAATAAGCTTGCACCTTACTATAGTTCGAACATAGATTATATAATTAAGCTAATAAAACAAGATAGTAAACCTATAACAGTACTATAGAGACTACTATATTACATATTCTATAAAGAGCTCCTAGTGCTCTAACAATAACTTACTAGCTACATAAATAAGAGCTTTATCTAAGTTAGTAAGTCTAGTACTTCTACCCTAGTACTGTTTATTAAGAAACCTAGTAGAAGTCTCTAGTTTTGTGTTAATTATTAAGCACTAAATATAATTACTAAGAAGGACTAGTACCTACTACCTCTAATCTATAAAGCTCTGTTACAGATCTTAAAAGTAATATAGTTTACTAAAGTAGACCTTATCTAAGCCTTCTATAAGATTAGGATTATTAAGAGAGATAAATAGAAGACAGCTTTCTAGACAAGATTTAGACTCTATAAGTAGCTAGTAACACTATTTAGGTTAGCTAATGCTCTAAGTACGTTCTAATAGTATATTAACTAGGTCTTAAAGGAGTACTTAGATAAATAGTGATCTACGTATATAGGCAATGTGTTAATCTACTCTAGTAGCACCTAAGAAGAACATAAAGCTAAAGTTAGGAAAATTATCTAGAAGCTAGGAGCTGTAGAATTATATCTTAATATAGAGAAGAGTAAGTTCTCTGTTAAAAGCACTAAGTACTTAGGATTTATTATTAAAGTAGGTAAGAGCATCTAGATAGACTCTATAAAGGTTACTGCTATAAAGTTATAAGAACTTCTAAAGACAGTAAAAGAACTCTAGAGCTTCTAAGGGTTTGTAAACTTCTACTAACAGTTTATTAACTAGTTTTCTAGTATAGTAGAGCCTCTTACACACTTAATAGGAAAAAACACAATCTTTAAGTAGAGAGAACTCTAGTAGTAAGCCTTTAATGCTATAAAAGCTGCATTTACTAGAGAACTAGCACTTATTAACTTTAACCTAGATCTAGAAATAGTACTAGAGTGTAACACGTTAGGATAGGCAACAGGAAGAGTATTATCTTAATATAGAAAAGATAAGGTACTCTATACAGTAGTATACTTCTTAGCTAAGAACTCTAAAGCAGAAGTAAACTACACTATTTATAATAAGGAAATACTAGTAGTAGTTAAATACCTCTAAGAATAGAGTACAGAGCTAAAATAAGTAAAGGAATTTATAGTTATTACTAATTATAAAAACTTAGAGTACTTCTAGAAGGCCTAACTTCTTTCTAAAAGACACGTCTAGTAGTTAAGCCTCCTTAGCTAGTTTAACCTTACCTTTACCTATAGGCCTAGCAAGGTTAATAACTAAGCAAACGCACTCTTAAGGAAAGAAAAAGAATGTTTCTCTATCTACAAGAGATAAGAGGACTAAGACTAGATAGTTTTAACTATTAAAACTATTTACGCAAGTAGTAAAGACTAGCCTAGAAGACAACTCTGCTAATAATATATAGGTTTTCTTCTTAGAACTATATAGAGTTATAAAGTTATAAGACTTTCTTCTTTTAATCTTTATTAGATAGTTTTCTTTTTAGGAATAGTTATTACCTAAAAAGGCAACTTAAGCTATTTAGCCTAAATATATATATATATTAGGCCTAAATACAGGTACTTTCCTAATTAGGTTTAGCTCTTACCTAATCTAGTAAAGTACTATCCGAAGAACGCCTAACTAGAGAGCGTTAGAAAGCTGTGCTTATTATAGCTATAGCTTTACTAGATCTAGAGTTAGCTTTCTTACTATAAATAGCTTAAGAACACGTTGCCTTTACTAGTAGGTTACGTGTACACCTACGTAATCTGCTAGTAGGTTGCGTAATTGCCTACGCAATCTGCTTAGAAATTAACTCTTAATTTCTGAGCATCTATTTGTAATAACTATTCTAGATCCTTCTGATTTGTAATAGAGAGAACGGAAGTAGAGTATAGATACTACTTACTTTCCCCTCTCTTAGTTCTGTACCTAGCATTTAATATAATACCTTGTCTATTATATTATCTTACGTTATTACTATATTTACTCCTCTCGCCTCTTTAGGCTATACGCTTCCTATTTTAGAATTACCTAGTCTAGTTAGTCTAGGTCTTCTAGATTAGGGAAGAAAGTAGTCTGTCCTCCTATTTCCCCCCTACTTTCTTTACAAGAGTAGAGTAACTTCTCTCTATAACCTTTCTAAACAAAGAGCTACAGAAAGACTGCTATAAGAAACTAGAATAAACACGTAAGGAGATACCTCTAGTTAGGAACTTAGAACTATATAATAGTATTAAAGAATTTAAAACACTTTAGAAAAACGCTGCTAAGAATAATAAGACTTACTAGCTTACTAAGTCTTCTATTTCTTTAAGAGCCTAGAAGTTTTCTATACAGCTTAACCGTAAAGTTTCCCTCTCTAAGTACTCTGTAGATAACAGAGACTAACTATGCTACTATAGAAGATTATAGGTTCTAAACTCTAATGCTCTTAGAACTAGGATTATTAACAACACCTATTATTCTCTAATTGCAGGCTATCTAGGACAGAGAAACATGTATATAATTCTCTTCTAAGCCTACTTCTAGCTAGAGATGTTAACTGCCTTATAATAGTATATAGAGAACTATAATATCTGTGGAAGAATAAAGCTATAAAGGGAATTAAAGCAGAGACTCCTTAAACCTCTCTCTTTACTTAATAGGATTTAGAAGAAAATCTCTATAGACTTTATAACAGACCTACCTAAGAGTAAGAGTAACTGTAACCTTATAGTTATTACAGACAGACTCTCTAAGAATATTATCTTAGTCCCCCTACTAGACCTGTTAGTAAAGATAGTTACCTATGCATTTATATCTAATATAGTTGCCTACTACTAGTTACCTAACACAATTATCTCTAATTAAGAGACGTAATTTCTTAGTAACTTCTAGTAGATAATGTGTTAACTGCTAAAAATTATATAGAGACTCTTTACAGCCTTTTACCTCTAAATAGACAAAAGCACTAAATATATAAACTTTGTAGTAGAAGCCTACTTAAGAGCCTATATTAACTAGGCCTAGGATAATTTGTCTGCTTAGGTGCCTGTAGCCTAGATTGCAATTAAAGAACAGGTAGCTATATCTACAAGGTTTAGCTCTTTCTTCCTCTAGCATAGTTACAATATAGATCTAGTCTAGATAGACCTAGACTTAATAGTAGAGTTGTTGCACTAATATATAAGAGAACCTACTAGAGCTGTAGTAAGTATAGTATAGAAGTTTACTAAAACAATTAACTTTGTTAAAGCCTAGATGGTAGAGGCCTAGCAGATATAAGAATAGTAAGCTAATACATACTAAAGAGAAGCTCTCTAGGTAAAGGTTAGAGACAAAGTCTAGCTAAAACTAGGAAACTAGTTCTTAAACAGCTAAGTAAGCAGGAAACTAGATTAGAAGAACTAGAAGTTTATAGTTATAGAAGTTATCTCCCTACACAACGTTAAACTAGACATTAATAGTAAAGTTTATCTTATTTTCTACGTTAACTAGCTTATGTTATACTTATAGAACCCTCTTTACAAATAATAGAATTACAACCTCTAGCCTAGCTCCCTAGTTATTACTAACAATAATAGTACATCTTCTAAAGAATAGAAAGTTAACTCTATCTATAGAGAAAGATAATCTAGAAGAAGAAGTAAAAGACGTAAATACCTAGTATAATAGGAAGGCTATGTTAGCAAAATATAGGAAAGAGAGGATGTATATAAAGACCTAGAAGCCTTAAACAAATAGCTGTCTGTAATAAGAGATAGGAGAGATAGAAATAGGAACTTGCTCTTAGGATTCTAGTTAGAATCCCTAGAGGGGCATAACTAACTCTATTACTTCTAATAGAGGAAGAGAGAGAGAAGCAGAAAGTAAAGACAGGTATAAGCAGGAGGAGGAGCACTAGTTTATTAAGGAGATTATTGATTGTATTGGTCTATTCTAAAGAATAGACTACCTTAGATAGAGGCTATATTATTATAAAAGAAAAGAGCTAGAAGCCTAGGTATTATTTAGCTAAGAAAATCCTAAACACTGTAGATAAGAGAAGACCTAAGCACTACTCTTAGCAGAACCTTTACTACTACTATTGTTCTTATTACGTACAGCAGCGTTAGTAATGTTTTTAACAAGTATTTAGACAAAGTTCTTATATCTAGTAGTAGAGGAGATCTTAAGATATGTGTAGAAGTTAGCCTTAAAGTAGATAAAGTATATAAGCAGTGTTAAGTTAACAGTAAGCTATAATAAGGAAGAAATTAGCAAATACTCTAGAAAATAAATAAGGAAAGAGAGAAATAACTTACTAGAGTCTTAATTTAAACTACTACCTTCTTAGTAGTAATAGTAGTGCGCTCTATAAAGACTACAGCAGTAAAGAGATAAGCTTTAACCTTATTAACCTTAGCCTTATACTTAGACTACTTAGTCTTATAACTAGTAGCAGACAAGTAGGTATTAGGCTAGGATGTAAGGTTAGTGTAATATAGAAAGTTCTTACACTTCTTAAAGTCTACCTAGATAGGCTTAATAATACACAGGAGCTTTATAAAGTTACTTTTAGTAAACTATCAGAATATACAGTACTTATTTAGAGTTTTTAAAGTTTTATATAGAGCCTACTAGATAGTTAGCTAAGGAAGAAAACACTAAGAAATAAGAAGCAGAAACTTACCTTATAGTAGTAAGAATAGCTAAGAATATAAGAAGCGCAGCTAGTTAAGCAGCTACTAGTAGTAAAGGTACAGACCTATCTAGATAATATATAATTAACACAGACTTTAGAATCTATAAAGCTGCTAGCGCGTTAGGTATACAAGAACTACTTACCTAGAACCCTAGCCTAATTATTAGCTAGAATATTATTAAAGGCTTTCTTAATCTCTTTATCTTTTAGCTTAACGTCTTCTACTATAAGCCTTGCCTTCTTAGCTAAGTAGGTAGTAGGAGGGGCAGAATCTGCAGGGGCAGTGCTGCAGGCCTAGGCAAGATAAAAGAGTTAGTAAATAGGTAAACTATAAGTAAGAATAGAGTAACTTACTTGCTTACCTTATGCCTTCTTATTAGGGGAACGTAACGTAGTTAGCAATCTAGAAGGCGCTATTATTAAAATTAAGCAGAGCAGAGCAGTTAAATAATTAAATAGTAGTAGAATTATAAGAAGAAAGCGTGCAGACTTAAAACGTAGTGTAATAAAGAATACAGAAAGTAGAGAGTAGGTAATAGAGTTGTTTTAACTAAGGCGAATGCTAATAAACAAAGAATAAGTAGAAAGGTACTATAACAGGCTAGGCCTAGGTGCTAGCTTCTTAGCGTATACTACCTTAGCACTACTCTAGCTTGTGCTTTCTAGCATAGACTAGAGCTCTGCTATAGAGCTAATGTATTTAAAACAAAGTTATAAAAACTCTATAACCTCTATTCTAGAAGTTGTTCTCTATTAAATCTATCTTGTATTTTACTAGCAAATTCCCTTAGAGGTTAGCTCCTTACAATAGTCTTATTAATAAGTTTGTTAGTAAACTCCTTTCTGTTTAGATTAGGCCTAAGGCTATAGAGCTTTGCTTTTTAATAATACCTTATTCTCTCTAATCTTTATATATACCTATGCCTTAAATTCTTATAACTGTTGTAATTATATTCTTAAAGTTAAGCTACTCTTTAAACCTCTTAAACTACTGCCTAATAGATTTTTTGTTAATCTATCTGCTAGCATGCTATTAGTAGAGAGGTAGAGCACTTTAATTGTACTTATAGCATGCTTTTATTATAACTATATATTTTATATATCTATATAGCGCAGCTGCGTTGTTATACGCTTATTCTCTTTAACTACTAGTCTAATTGTTTACTAGTTGTTATAGAAGATCGTCTAAGTAGCTTCTAGAATTAGTATAAGCTTATTAAATAGCTGTTTAAGCACTATAGTCTCTTTAGCAACGTACTTAAGTGCTAAGAGCTCTGCCTTCGTAGTAGAGGTAGTAATAGTAGCTTACTAGGACGCCTTTTATACTATTAGCCTACTAAAGAGCATTGTAAGGTATCTATAGAAAGATTGCTAAGTCTTAACATTATTAGCAAATAACGCGTTACTGCAAATAAGCAGCTTAGCTCTACTGTACCTACTATACTAGATTAACTAATACCTAGTTTAGTATAAGTAGACAATTGTCTAGTGTACTGCTTTAAAGTAATCCTTACTTAGATTAGTAAGATATAGGAATAGTTTAGCTGCTATAAACGCTATATCTAGCTACAGTATAATTGTAGTATATAGCACTAATCTAACTCTTTCCTAATAGCTCTTAATCTTCTGCTTAGTAGCTTCTTTAGTGCTCTTTACTAGATCTATAGTAGAGAGCAGAGTATATAAGAAGAGTCTAGTTTTATTAAGGTTAAACTTCTTAGTAATTTTGTTAATATACTTGTTATAAACAAGTGTTATTATCCTCTGTTCCTAGTTTCTAAGTACTCTAATATTAAGAAACTATTAGATTAGACTACGCTTTTTAATTGTATAGGCTGCTGCAATTATATTAACAATATACTTTGCCTTAGGAATCTAGGTAGAGTAGTATATTACTAACATATTGTTAATATAAAAGAGTAGCAGTATCTAATAATTACTGCTAAAGAACAAGTAAGGCTCTTCTTTAGATACTATAAGCCTAGTTACTTTAAGTGTTTAAAAGAGCTCTTTATACTATAGAAGGAGTAAGTCTTTTAACCTATACAGTGCTTATTTAAGCTAAACACATTTCCTAGATATCTTATGCCTATCTAGTAGCTTATAGGTTACTACTAGCTAGTAATTTCTATAGGCATATAAGAAGGCTCTAACAATATTATACTATATATTTTCTAAGTTAAATTTAGCTATAATTGCTATAGCAGTTCTAAAAGACCTAGCAGTAAGCGTTACTGTGTAGGTAGACTAGATTGTGTTAATAACTTAAAGATCTCTACATACTCCTATCCTAGCCTTATACTTAAGAAAGTAGCTATCCTAATCTAGTTTGTATATAAACACCTTTTTAAGTAGTAGTAGCTTGTTATCTCTGGTAAGTAAATTAATTACTTTCTAGGTACCTGCGTTGTGTAGAGTAGTATTCTCTTTACTTATAGCTTTCTTAAATAGCTGTCTGTGTAGGTAAGAGAGTAGATCTCTCTATTATTATAGAGGGTTAGGAAGTTAGTCCCTATATAGCTATTAAGCTTAGCTTAGAACTAGCAGTTACTTCTTCTTCTTCTCTGCTAATGCTTATATTACAGCACGTACTGTTTTAAGCTTTTTATTAGTTAATTCTAATAGGATTAACTTATCTAGTAGGTAGCTCTCTTTATAATCTGTCTAGCAGTTATATAAGAGAAAGTAAGCTCTTAGTATATTACTTCTAGGATCCTCTAGATCTAGATAGCGTAACCTTCTACTCCTCCTTAGTTGTAAGCTTAGGATTAGTGCTACCTCTAATTAATTTAAGTCTTCTGTAGTAGCTATATTACTCTTAACACCTAGAGCTACAAGAGCAACGCTCTTAGAGTGCGTAGGTGCAGCGTTATATTGCCTAGATTTCTCTAATCTTACTCTTTTTAGTAGGCTTGCTTCTCTAGGCAAGTGCTCTTTTTAGAAGCTGCTAAGGTGTACAATACTAGGCTTAAGTATAAGCTCTAGTATTTATAGGCCTAAATATTCTAGATTTCCTGCATAGATTTTATGTAACTTACTAGTCTTATTTATTACTTATGTAGGAGATAATCCTTGTTTAGTATAATCTACTAGCTAGCTAAGCAGTTAATTATTATCCTTTAGATCCTTACCTCCTAGCTACTGCTAAGAGTAACTTAAACTATTAGTGCCTGCCTGCTTGTAGGCTGCTGCGTAGAGCTAATTAAAAATACTTTTAAAAACTCTTCTTACCTTTCTAACCTTATTTTTATATAATAGGTTTATAATTTACTTAAGCTCCTCTTATAGGTACTCTACTACTCTCTTATCTTTATAGAATAGACTCTTATTAAAAGTAATATAACGTGTAGTTATAACCTAATTAAGCTTTAGGATCTATATTCTGTATATATTAGACGCTCTCTATCCTACTAGATATCTAATATAGCTTCTTAGAGTTACTTTAAAACCCTGCTTATTATGCCTAGCTGCTTGCTCCCTGTTTAAGGGATATGCTCAGCATCTATAAGTATAAATTCTACTCTAATCTAGCTAGAGATCTGCTAAGTAGTAGCGGATTTACTCTAGTTAATAGTACTTAAAGTACTGTCTAAACTAATTATCTAATACTGTGTTAGGAGTAATTATCTTATAGCTATAAGATAGGCTTATATTGTATAACTAAGTAGCTACTGCTACTACCTGTAGCTAGAACTTTGCTAGTAGGTTAGCCCTGCTCCTTATTTTAATTAACTTAGTAATAATCTTCTACCTAGCTCTTTCTACTTCTATATTTAGCTTATGTGTATATGTTAGGGTACTCTAGATCTTTATACTATAATCCTTTGCCTATACACTAAATTATAATTAGCTACACTATAGTAGTATAGTAATGTTATTGTTCTAGAAGATTATAGATATATAGAGCTTATATTATATGTAAAGAACACTTAACATATTTAACGGGTAAGTCGGCTACATAGGCGAGTCGGCTACTCTGCTAAGACTACACCAACATTCTACCTTATAACGCGATAACTTAACAACAACATAAACCTACGCCCTTAAAAGAGGCTGTAATACAGCTTGCGCTCTAGGCACTTAAACAAGACGCGAACCTTACTATACAACGCGCTGCAGCTATATACAACGCGCCTTGCAGCACACTACGCGATTAATACACAGGACAACCTGCACAAGCTAATTGTACACTAAGTTAACAGAATATAGATTAGACTAAGGAGGATGTAATTGCTAAGTACATTCTTAAGCTAGATGTATAAGGATTTGCCCCTTAGCTAGCTGCTGTAGCTAATATAGCTAATTCTTTGCGTGCTAAGCGCAATATAGGCTATGTTAGCATAAACTAGCCTAATACATTTATTAAGCGCTGCTCTAACCTTAAAGTAAAGTTTAATTGCAAGTACAACTACAAGAGAGCCCTCTGTAAGGATCTAGAGATTATATAAGGCTAGTTTAAGCTTATAGTAAATGTTAAAGCTAAGTATAGGATCTAGGATAATAACACGTACAACTTTAATAAGACAGGCTTTATAATAGGCTAGATATCTGTAGGAGCAGTTATTACAGGTTTAGAGCGTTAAGGACAGCTAAAGGCAGTGCAGCAGGGCAATTAAGAGTAGACAACAGTTATACAGGGTATTAATAGCACAGGGTAGGCTATTCTACTCTTTATTATCTTTAAAGGCTGTAACTACCTCTCTGCCTAGTATAAAGAGGATAACCTGCCCTATAACTAGGTTATTAGAGTCTCTAAGAACAGATAGACTACTAACAAGCTTAGTCTAAACTAGTTAAAGCACTTTAATGCCTATACAAAGACGCGCACCTAAGGAGTGCACTAGCTGCTCCTTATTAATAGCTATAAGAGCTATAACTCTCTTAACTTCTAACAATACTGTAAGGAAGTAAATATTATTACACTGTATATGCCTCTACACTTATCTTACCTCTTATAACTACTAGATGTAGGTTATTTTACCCCTCTAAAGAAGGCATATAGGCGCTAAGCTAAGAATCTTATACATAACTACATTACTTATATTACTAAAACTAAGTTCCTACTATGCTTTATAGACGCCTATAAGGAGATATTTACTTCTAGTAATATCTAAGGAGGCTTCTAAGGCGCTAGAATAGTCCCCTTTAACCTAGAACAGGTTATAATAGGTCTTAATATCCGCCTACGTACTCTACTGCTACCTACTGTAGAAGATAAGCTCTAGTAGTCCTAAACCCTAATCACTACTCTGTAATTAGGGTCGCAATTAACGCTAGTTTAAGAGAGGATTTAAAGGCATACAAGCAGCTTACTAACTTTAATAGTTAAGGCCTTTAAAAGGCTTGCTAAAGGCGCAGCTATAGTAGCGCATAAGCTAGTGTTAGCTTAAAGGGAGATTACTAGGCTTTAAGCAGCAAATAAGGCTGCTACGCGACGTAAATTGCATAAAAGAAAGCAGTTGTAGCAGAAGGGAGTCCTAACAGCTAAGGAAGGCCTTTAATTAACTACTCTAACTAAGTTTAGGGCGCGTAGTAATAGTAAGAAGGCAAGGAAGCAAGTACGTGTTAAAGGAGGTAAGGCAACCTAAAGACGCTGTAAAAAGTACTACAACGTAGGGCATAACTCGCGCACGTGTAAAAAGCCTAAAGAAGGTGTTACTAAATAATATTATATACTGTACTACTGTGTACAATGCTAATGTAGGCTAATGCAAGCTATAATAGGGTAGAATGTTAGTGTAGTCTTAGCAGAGTAGCCGACTTGCCTGTGTAGCTAACTTACCTGTTAAATACGTTATAAAATTCTTAAATACTCTTATAATCTTATCTAATAACTTAGTATAGATTAGGTAAGTATAGATCTTCTTACTGTACTTATCTTTAATTAGTAATATCTATACCTCTTCTAGACAACTCTTAGGCATATTAAAAAGATTCTACGCAATCTGCTAGTATAGCTAGAGAGATTATTCCTTAGGCCTTCTAGATACAACTTAGCTAGTATAGGTTGTAGTATAGTGTTTGCACTACTAATATAAGGTTCTATTAATTTTAATGTTTTAGGTGTTCTTTATAAGTGCCTAGAGCGCTATAGAACCTAGATACTCTGCTTAGGCGTGCTATAGATCTTTATTATTAGACCTAGAGTAGGTTGTCTATAATCTAAGCTTCTAAGTAGCTAGAGTTATGCTTATTACAGCTAGATAGATTAATAGTAGCTTGTATTCTATAAAAGTAAGGTTATAATAGTGTGTTAGAGTAGCTAATATAACGCTCTTTTAAAGTAAGCTAATATTTAGTGTTAAATCTAATTCTAAGTACTATACACCTGCCTTCTTTAAATAAGCTTCTAACACTATATTAACGTAAAATCCTTCTACTGCAGTAATATTGTAAAGAATTAGATCCTTTATACGTTCTCTACTCTTCCTATATAGTACTTTCTTAATTACTCTAGTGCTAGTACCTAAGATTAGGAAGGATTAGGTGCTAGCCTCTACACAAGTAAGCTTCTTAGCTTTCTAGAAAGTAGTAAGGTTAATAAGATTAAGCTTGTTAACTAAGTAGAGTGCTGCTTTATTATTAAGAATAGTGCTGTCTAATAGGGGATAAGCGTTAAAATCTATAGTTAAGTAGATCCTATACTCTATGAATTAAGGTCTTATTAAGTTAGAGTCTATTAGTGCTGCTGCAATTAACCTAGAGTAGTTACTACTGCTTATTACAGCATTACTATCTTTTTTCTATCTCTTCTCAATAACCTTCTTCTTCTAGTCCTTATACTTAGGTTTATTAAGGCGTTTTAGATTCTCTTTCTTAATATAATTACTAGAGGTAAATAGTTTACTTATAAGAGCTCCCTCTAATAGGTTATAGTTTATTAGCTTCTAGAAGTGTAATTGTCTGTATAAGCAGTTGATCTTCTCTTAGTTAGATTAGTTGTTTAATAATAATAACTGTGTCTAAGCTAGTTAACTTATAGTAGTAAATACCCTGCCTAAGCTATAGCCTATAGAGAGCTTAAACAGAGTACTTCTAAAGAAGTTCTAAATACACTCTGCTTACTTTTTCTAGAGTAAGCGTTGTTTTACCTAGTACTAAGCTCTAGATAATAGACTATTATATAGCTCTAGACTAGTCTAGTGTAATGTTTATTAATAAGTCTAAGAAGTTATATACTATACGCTTACCTTCTATATTAGTAATCTTAAGAGCTTTAGTCTTGCTATATAGAAGGTTCTGTTTCTAGTGCTACTTCGTAGGATTCTGCTAACTCTGTTTAGCCTTCTAGAGATAAGCTTAGTATTATGCGCGTACTAAGTTCTTCTTACTAGCATTAGATAGAGCTAGCTCCTTCTTTAATACCTTAATTAGAGCTTAGAGAGTTAACTTCTTTTCTTTAATAAGCATTATTATAGCTAGAGTTATAATTACTAGGTCTACTATAGTATTAACCTAGGTCTATAGGTTTTGCAAGCGCATAGACTAAGAGGCCTAGTTACTTAATTTAGCTCTATACTCTATAATCTGTATCTTATATAAGTTAGCATTAGCTAAGGTTATTAAGCTAGGTAGCTCTAGCTACTAGAGCTTAGATTTGTGTATTAGGATTGTATCTTTAGCTAATAGATTAATCTACTCCTATATTCCCTTACTTATAGCATAGAATTTAAGTTAGATATACTATCCTAGCTATTAGGATTAGTTAGTAAGCGTATAAGCTCCCTTTAGGATTAGAGTGTTAGTTATTACATAGATTAATTAGAGTTGTAAAGATATTAAGAAGAGTAGTTACTAAGCAGTGTATCCTAGCTAAGTACGTAAAGAGAGATTATTTTAGTCTTAAAAAGCTAGGCTTATAACTATTGTTTAGATAACTAGCTTAGAAATAAGTAGGAGATAGATTATTAATCTATATACAGGTGTCTACTTAGGTTACTGTTTATATGCTTATTAAGCGTCCTGTGCTCCTATTAGTTAATTGCTTAGTATACCTGATATAAGCAATTAACACATTTTATACGTTGTATAAGCAAGAAGAGATTTAAATCTATTAGTAAGTTAGCCTAACCTTAGGTAGAGTAGATCTAGGTAGAGTAAGCTTCTAGTAGGTAGATCTTGTGTTTAGTAACGTTGCAACATCTAGCTCTAAAATTAAGATACAAAACAGCTAACACTATAGTAAGCAGGTTAGGTTTTTTACCTAAGATTGTTTAAAAAACACAGATTTTATATGTTTAGTAATAGATTTCTGTGTTTTTTTTTACAAAGAGGAGATAACAGCAGAAGAATAGGCCTAATAAGGTAACTAGAAGCTATCTATCTATATAATTTCCTCTTCTCTCCTTCTCTCCTTCTCTCCTTCTCTCCTTCTCTCCTTCTCTCCTTCTCTCCTTCTCTCCTTTCCTTTTAGAAGAGGATATAATAGCTAAGCCCCTTCTTTACTTCTAGAAAATTTACTAATTTATAAAGGCAGAACAAGGCCTTAGAGGGGAAAGAGGGGTAAGTGCTTAGAGCTGCAGATGTTAGAATATAGAGAGAGAGAGTAGAGAAGACTTAGAAGAGAGAGAGAGTAGAGAGGTCTTAGAGCTTAGCGTAAGCAGATAGATTAGCTAATAATAAAGTAGTAAACACATTAAGTGTTTTAAATACCTATATATTTAGTATATTTTTTACCTGCATTTTATAGGTATAAGCCTATCTAAAATCTAGGAAAAAAATCTAATTTATGCAGGTTAAAAAACCTAATCTGCTTACTATAGTGTAAGAGCTAGAATAGAAGCTGTTATAAATTACTTTTTAAGCATTGTTTACTGTAGTATATACTCTAAGAACCTAGATTTATTAGTATCTTCCTTCTAGAAGAGTAATAAGCATTACTTACTCTATCTATTATTTTACAGTAAAATTATAGGCGTTAAAGCTAGACTTAATTAACAGCCTCTAGATATCTTTACAGGTTAGGGTCTTTAGAGCAGTGTCTTGCTAAGCTTACTTCTTTAGGCCTTTAAGGTTAATAAGCCTAGCTGCTTTGCCTATATTATTCTATTACCTTAGGATTAACAGTTAATTAGAACTTATAACAAAGTTAGCAAATGTAAGAGGAATAACAAATAGTTAGCAGTTAGTATTTACAGGAGCTGAATTTTGTTATCTGTTTTAGTGTTCTTAAGAGTAAATAGATCTATAGTAGGCCTGGCTTGTTAGGATGCGTAAATACTAAAAACAGGATAGTGTAGCACAGCATCCTTAAAACAGTTCTATAACAGACAGCAGGTTGGGCAGGAGAACTTGTTTTCAACGTCCTATGGTCGTATGTGAAAATTGCAACGGACGGTACAGTACATAACTCTCATGCAACAGCATTCGCATATCTTGCTGACATCCGCCATTCGACGCATCACGTCGGCTTTCTATCAATACTGCATGTCTCGCAGTTATGCACTCATTAACTGTTAAAACCAAAATGCTGTCTACTCTAATTAGTTCACCATGTCATGGTTCAGTTGTCCTTGAGTAAACGCATTTTACGATGTGAATCGTTGTATGTAGACACTGTTCACCGTTTCCACAATGATTCATAGCTTTAGCGTTGTTTTGATTTCTGGCACGAATATGTTTTTTTTTTTTTTTTTTTTTTTTTTTTTTTTTTTTTTTTTTTTTGCATCTCCAGCTGTTTACCTTGCCACACCGGCATGTCTTTCGTCTAGCAAAGTCTCTTCCCCACTCCAGGCTCTTTCGTCTCTACGCATATGCTCTTCCATTGCTTTGTTTCTTCCGCCATGGATCGCGATTGCCAGATCCTCCTCACTCCCCCCTTCCCTGAACGTGCTAATCTCAATGTCTGTCTTCCTTTGTATCCCTTTGCCACTCCTGCCCTCCAGCTCATGGAAAGGATGGCAAACATGGTTCGGATCACTGTGCTTCGCCTTGGAAGGGTCTTTTGTAACGCCGTATCCGGACCGAGACAGGTAGTTTGTGGAGACGAACTCGAAGAGAAACCGTAGATACGGGAGTGATGCGCAGGTGATCCCAACATGCGCCTCTACTATGATGATGAGGACGCCGGGCGGGCCGTAACGCATCCATTCTTCTGTACTGTACATAGCGATGAGAAGAGAAAGACGGGCAAACGAGAGGCCAAGGTTGCTGGAAAAAGTGTTAACAGGATCATAGGAAAAGATGGTCGGGAGACGTACACAAGACCGATGGAGAAGGCGATGATCAGCTCAGCGCGAGACTTGAAGGGAAGATTGAGCTTGTAGAGGTAGTGTGCTGGCCAGATGTAGACAATGACGTCGAAACAGCTGTTAAATGCCAAGATGGCAAAGTCTTGGTTTCGCGGGCTGTTACAGACGTAGCCCTCGATGGTTTTGTTCCAATAGCTATTGATGGGTCTACGTACAATGTCAGCATCGTTCGCGTCTGTTGTTTTGTTTGATGCGAGCCACGTACAAGCACTGCAACAGTGTGCTGAGTCCCGCCCATAGCGAGTATGCAATTTGCAGTCCGCACAAGCCCCAGCATAGCCAGCGATTTGTCTGCGAGGGAAACAGTTTGAGATAGGTCAAGAGGATAGATATCCGAATCAAGCTGTAGCACATGGGGAACATGGAGAACAAGGCGAGACTGAGTCGACCGATGGGATAATTGTTGGCAGCGGGGACGAGGTCGAGTTCCATGGCATAGCCCAGGTGGTACAGACGCCATACCATACCTGTCATGGATATCGCCATGCATGCTGCGACGAGTAGGACAAAGTCATCCTGCCGGAGTCAGTTCTGAAAGGTTGGGGTATTCAACTCTTGTTGCGAGTAGTGGGCTGCGGCGTATTTGAGGATGGGTATAACTCCGGGGTACTGTGGGACGGAGTACTGACAAAGGATATGATCTTCTTAATGCTTCGGTTCGACAACCGGAGGGTGATACAGACCACCGCGACACACAACGTCGTGATCTCTACACCGTAGAACAGGCCATAGTTTGGTGCCATTTTGACGGTTGTGACAGCGGGTGGCTTCACGAACCCGCCAGACCGTCCACTGCTGAACTTTATCGGTCAAGAAACCAGTCGAGAAGAGTGGAAAAGTCCCCGACAGCTGTCGAACGCACCGTAAATCAAGTACCGCGTGCTACCCCAGGTGCCCAGCCTGCTTCTCACCCTGAAATGCGAGCATCTCATCCATGCTCTTGAACTACCGGCATTACTTCGCCGAACGATGATCAACCCCGGCACAGTTATCTTGTCATGCACGTCCAGACTGAAAAAAGACTTTCTCTAAGCTCGGCCATATAGTGTTCGGCCACATATAGTGATCGGCCACCCCACCAAAACGCGTCACAGTCTTTGAAGTCGTGATATTTTCAACACAACCTGCTCAAAATGGACGCCCGTGAAGCTGCTATACAATTAGCTATCCATGATCTTAATTCTGGTGTTTTTACAAGTCAAAGGAAGGCTGCCAAGGCGTACGGAGTCCCTAGATCATCGCTTCAGGAGCGCCTCAAAGGTCGCCAACCAAACGCGATAGCACATCACCAACAGCAGCAATTGACTCAGGAGCAAGAGCGCTTCTTAGTGGAGTGGATTCTTGAAGAGGACTTACGTGCTCAGCCCCCGTCCCATCCGCGCGTGCGAGAGATGGCCTCCCAAATACTTCAGATGAATAGGGACCACGCTCCGCTCGGTCAACTGTGGGTACCCCATTTCATCGCTCGCAATCCACAGGTCGCCTCTATCGTCAGGCGTACAATTGAGACGGCGAGGACTACAGGAGCTCAATATGAGACTGTTCGTGCCTTTCTTGAGCTATTTGAGCGTACCAGAATTGAGCTAGGTATACAGTATGAGGATATATAGAATATGGATAAGACTGGGGTCGCCCTTGGGGTATGTACAAACACCAGAGTCGTCGCTAGCTCGTTAAAGAAGAAGGCTTATATCAAATCCCCAGAGGATCGTGAGTGGGTATCAATAGTTGAGACGATATCCGCCACAGGCGTCAAGCTTCAATGCCTCGTCATCTTTAAGGGCAAGCACCTCCAAACCACGTGGTTCCCAGCACAAGGAGTACCCGATTGGCTATATACAACGTCAGAGAATGGATGGACGTCAAATCAGATTGGATTAGAGTGGTTACAGCGTATATTTATACCAAATACAACTCCACGCCAAGGCACTTGGAGACTCCTTGTTCTGGACGGCCACGGCTCTCATATCCCTATCGACTTCATGTGGACCTGCCAGGAGAACAAGATATGGCCTCTCTACCTTCCCCCTCACGCCTCACACGTGCTTCAGCCTCTGGATCTTGCTCCTTTCTCTGTCGTCAAGACAAAGTATCAATCTGAGATCCAGGCTCTCTCTGCCCTTGATAACGCAGCACCTATCAAGAAAGAGCGCTTTGTAGTATCCTACAACAAGGCAAGAGAGGAAGGTTTAACTGAGCGAGTAATCTGAGCTGGGTGGAGAGCCTCAGGGCTCTGCCCATATAACCCAGACCTCGTCTTACTCTCATCCCAGGTATCCGGCCGTCCAGCAACACCACCACGTGATAACCAGGACTCAGAGCTCTCAAATTCTATCCTCAGCACGCCTCAGAGCGCACAGGCTCTATATAGGGCTCGCCAGCAGCTCCTACAGTCAGAATCTCTCTCACAGAGCACTCGGGTAGTGCTTAGCAAGGCAGGCAAGGCTATAGCGAAGGCAAATACTCAAGCAGCTAAGCTCTAAGCTAAGAACCAACAACTTAAATATCAATTAGACAGTACTAAGATTACCTGCTTAAGGAAGCGCGTTCAACCCAACCTAAATAAGCGCTTCAGTAACGTTAAAGCTATTAAGGCTGCGCTTGAGCGAGCGGCGGCATTACAGGCTGAGCAGGCATCACGTTCAGTTAAACAAGAAGCTCAAAAAGCAGCAGAGGCAGCAGCAGCTCTCACGCTTCAGTCCATATGTAATAAGTGGCAATTAGAGACGCTGTAGCTGAAAATATCACGACTTCAAAGACTGTGACGCGTTTTGGTGGGGTGGCCGATCACTATATGTGGCCGAACACTATATGGCCGAGCTTACCTGCCTCTTCCGTCAATCGTCAAGCTCCTTGTTGCAATCTCTGCATCAAAAAACATCTCACGCCACCTTTCGCCCACGTTGTCCATGCAGCATGTGCATTGAAGGACCTACAAAGTCTTCCCCCGACATTACCAAATCCTAAAGGATCTTACGCTAACGGCAAAATCCTTGGCTTGGTAAGTTCCGCACCAATAGGTGGTGCGTCAGTCACGGAGAAGTGCCGGCATGGAACGCACGAGGAACGAGCCTTCCGTGCGGTCCGACTATGTGGACCTTGCAGAGACGGCCTGAGCAGTACCAGCCTCACTCGGGCATCCCACGCATGCTGTTCTGGTCCCTGTGTGGGCCTTGTCCAGTGTGTTTCATCTTAACGGCCGACAAAAACAAGCAGATGTCGCAATGCATTGTGTGCTGTCGCTTATCTTATCGGATCTCCTCGCGGTTGTGCAAGTCAGCCAAAGACATGCACCAACCTCTTCCACTGTGCAATGAAAGCTGTCCTTCCCCGCAGCTGAGTCTGTCAGCAGTCTCACGAAATCGGTGCAACGCGTAGTCTGTGCTGCCAAAGGTACCGTTGCATTTGCCCCTCGTAAATTTGCCTGTGGACCCTTCACTAACGAAGAGTAGCAGCCGCAAGCGTCCTTGTAGCGTCGTGCACGGCGCACCATAATGCGCCATTCACCGGAGTCTGGCACCACGGCGTCATCTTCCTTCGTGTCTGTGAAGCGGACCAAAGCTCAACGTAGCGAGCAGCTCGAGGGCTCACAGGTTGCCACGCTCGACTAGTTCCTCATGCAAATGAGATATATTGATGGTCTGGCCGCCATGATTCAACTTGTCATCCTTCTGCAGCCATACCCAAGGATCGGACAAAGATCTCGGATTGAAATCGGTACTACTCGAGATCATCTACATACAAGATGAAGGTCACACAAACATGGGGAGCTTTGCTCTCGACTGCGCTGATTGCCGCTGCTGCTCCCATTGCCGAGAACTGCACGTCGGAGTCTGATTACGATGTCATCATCGTTGGTTCCGGTCCTGCTGGAATCATCGTTGCCGATCGCATGAGCGAGGCTGGAAAGAAAACTCTACTCCTCGAACAGGGCGGGCCATCCTACTACGTTACCGGCGGACGTGAACGTCCTGGGTGGTTGAACGGGGCTGACCTCAGCCGTGTTGATGTTCCTGGTCTTTACAAGGTATGTTCACCAAATGTGATCATGTAAAGGTTCGCGGCTAATATCTACAGTCCATTTTCTCGGTAACTGGCAATTTGACATGTGCATCAGACGTTGTCAACGCCTTCCAAGGTTGCACAGTCGGTGGAAATACTGCCATCAACGCTGGTCTTTTCTTCCAGCCACCGGCGTCTGACTGGGACTTGTATTTCCCAACCGGGTGGAAGAACTCTGATATGCAGAGCGCGATCGCAAAGGTTCACGCAAAGCAACCATCCACCGACAACCCGTCAGCAGACGGGAAGCGCTACCTGCAGAGTGGTTTCGATGCTGCCAAGGAGTGGCTTGTTGAAGGTGCAGGGTACGCAGAGGTCGGCCTGAATGACGGTTGGGAGAACCACCAAAAGACAAAGGTCTTTGGTCACCCAATCTTCAACTACGAGGGTGGACAGAGGAGCGGGCCGGTCAAAACCTACCTCCAATCTGCGCTCCAGCGCCCCAACTTCCATTTCCAGACCGGCACCAAGGTTATCCGCGTGGTCCGTGACGGTCAGACGGCGACGGGCGTTGAGATCCAGATCAAAGGCTCTAACGCCACCTCCCTTGTCAACATCGTCAAGAGCGGACGTGTCATCCTCTCTGGCGGTGCTCTTCTCAGCCCTCAGCTCCTCATGTGGTCCGGCATCGGTGATGCAGCCACCCTTCGCAACCTCTCTGCATCGGGCCAGCTCACCCTTCCCGCTAGCCAGTGGGTCAACAACAGCGCTGTCGGCGACAAGGTCTTTGACAACCCGAACACCTTCATCGAGCTTTTCTCCGACTCCATCTCTTCCTACAACTACAACTACACCGACCCTATCCCTGCCGATCGTGAGCTCTACCTCAAGTCGCGCTCCGGCCCTTACTCTTTCGCCTCGCAAACCAGTGCCTTCTGGGACTTTATTAAGCAGGGCAACGAGACAATTGGCTGCCAGGGCACCATCGATTCCTCGGGCGCGGTCGACCTTATGGAGAACGGCACCATTACTCTGAACGTGTACGGAACCTCCGGTCTGCGATCATTCGGTCGTGTCGGTCTTGACGCCAAGGGTATTGCGACACCTTCATCTGGCTTCTTCTACTCCGACAAGCGTGATGCGCAGGCTGTTGGCCAGTTTATCCACAACATCTTCCAGGCTCTGCCCAAGAATCTGAAGCCCCTGAACATTGCTGGTAACTCGACACTTGAGGAGATCACCACCTGGATCAGCTCGCCTTCCGACTACACTCTGGGCAACGTCCAGCATTGGTCCAGCAGCTGCAGGTTCGAGACGTGTGTTGATGCGAATGCTAAGGTGATTGGCATCAACAACCTCCACGTTGTTGACGCTAGTATCAGCGCGCCTTTGACCACGAACCCTGTTCTGGGTACGATGATCATCGCTGAGCGTGCCGTCGAGAGAATTCTTGCTTTGTAAGAGGTTCGAGGTAATACGTAATTATTCTGCAGCATATCTAGCATTGATGGCGTCTGGAAAAGCCTGATACCACATTCATAACGAATGAAACAACCTAATAATCATCACTTTCACAATAATCGAACAAACCCCGCATGACTTGAATTGTGCATTCACTCATCATCCTTCGCAGAATTACGTTACGATCTTCGGTAATTATTCAATACTTTTTTTCTTACCACATTACCATTCGCGCATTCACCCCAACAACTCCCTATCAAAGGAAAATACCATAGATATTGATCGCACTCTGATGTTAAACATACATACTGGTATATGCATTGGCAAGAGCTGGGAGTGAATAAGGTTTGGCGTCGTGATTTATCAGCCAACACATGCACAGCGCCTCGCAGACATGCAGCAAATACGACTAGAGGGAGTCAAGGGTGGGTACACACAAGTCTTCACGCTCACTGATCAGGAAAACTTATGTTCAGGACGAATTCTTTCGCAATACGTTCAAGCTTATGCGATGCTGCCTGATGAGAACGCCGATGAATGCAAGATGGTCGTGAATTCGTTAAACTCCTCGCATCTGAATGTCTCCATGCTGCCAGTGTATTCTGCTGGTTTGGAAACCCTAGAACCCAGCCAAGCCCTCGTCATCAAAGTAGTGATCGTAATGGTCCTGCTCTTCGAAATCCTCATCGATGACCATGCCAGCGAGTGCCCTCAGCTCTTTAGGTTGCAAAGCTTTACCCAAGCCAATGGAGAGTTGCATGTCCGGCTCCTCGAGCGTGTGGTACGTCCAGACATAGTCAATGTCGTCGAGCGTATGTGGCTCGTCTTTGGCTCCGACACAGCAGGCAACCTTCATCAGCTCGACGGCGAACACTGACTCCTTTGCGTCCTCTTCATCGCGTTCGAGTTCTGCGGAATCACGACGGACGTGCATGGGCAACCGGGTCTGAGGCCCGGTAGCCTCGGCTGTTGACCCCGCCTTTGCAAGCGAGTGCTTTTGATATGAGGCATTTTTGAGCTTCTGAATGCCGGTGACAAAGTACAATGGCTGATGTTGCAGGGCCGACTTGCGAAGAAAACTCCGGGCTTCGGTGTCGCGGCGGAGGGCCTCGAAGGCAGCAGCAGGGTTAGCGAGTGAGGCAAGAGACATCTCATCAGCGTTCAGCACAATGGTGTTGTCGAGCGATGATGCAGTCTCGCCGAGGCTGGCGACAAAGCGTCCTTGTTCATCCTGAGATACCACTTCTCTGTAGCGAGGATGGGTTGTAGGCTTGTTGCACGCTGGCTTTGTCGCTTGCTTGAAACAAGTGGACTCTGGATTCAATGGCTCGCTGAGCAGCTGGCCCAGAGCAAAGGAGCTAGAAGAGAGAGGAGCTGGTAGAACGAGGATTTGAGACATGATGTTGAAGGCTACCAAAGTACTAGCTGGGTTGGATGATGCGAAGAGGGAATCGGTTGGCACCCTTCTTATATTCGAAGGCTTCTCCGGCGTCGGCTACCTTTTTGAGCAGCATCCATGGTCTGATATCGCACCGAGCCGACATGGTTCTGGGGGCTCTCAACACTTGAATGTCGAGCCATCCTCGTGTGACGCCATGCCGTATGCGACCGAAGAGTCGATGTGGAGGTGGGATCGCATCGAGTTAGGTGAGGTCCCGCAATTTGCCAGCTTGAAGCTGTGAGTCAAGTTGTGGTTCGTTCGGTTGCCATCGGTTGTAAGGATCAATGCTTTGAATGCTGTTCGCTGTCAGAAATGTGCCTGGCGATCCCGAATAATCCCGCATCGTCTGCGGTTTTGCCGAATCGGTCAGGGGGAGCCCGTACATCTGCACGAGGACAGCGATGTGGCAATCGTCTCACGGAAGGCGGTGCGCTGTTTCTTGGGGCACGTCTTTTCGGTGGAAGATACACCGGGGACCGGGCTTCTTGTACATAAAGGTCGCGTGACTTGGTAAAATATGTTTTTCTTTTCTAGAAGTGAGCTACTCGACAATAACACGTATCAAGCGCATGTAGACTCTGCGCAGTTTCTTCGGGGTAGTAATGCTACATAGGGCGTGCGAAACGCTCGCTCAATCATCATTAACATCCAGTGTCGAAGATGCCCAGTGACGTCAGATGTGTGATAGGTTGCAGGCCACGAGATGACGTAGCTAACCTCTGACGGCTAATGGCACACAGTGCACGTGCTGCGAATCGACATAAGCATGTTGTTGTCGTTGTTGTTGTTGTTGTTGTGTGTAGAAATGGGAGAGAGGTGAGTGGAGAGTGGAGAGTGTAGAAGGGAGAAGGGAGAGTGGGGCATGGAGTAGAGAGGGCTTGGCGGTCAGGGGGGAGGTGGCTTTAAGTCATGTGGCTGACGGCAGGGGTGATGGCCCATGGACGTCGAATACGCCTTCTATACGCATACGCAGGCGCACGTTTGCCGTCAACGGTCATGAGCAGCTCTCGGCTGTTGTTGCACGGTCCTGGTCGTTTCCTGATGGAGGCATGGCCCTTTCTCGATGGATCCTTGAAGCGGTGGCTGTCCGTCTCTTCGTCCGGCAGCTCGCGGAATGACAATGACACTGCCACAGCGGGCGAGACACGTTCCTCGATCTTGCGGACAAGGACGTCGCAGCGCAAACACGCACGCAGCAGAGGCACCTTGGTGCAACGACGGCAGGAATGACGTCGGAAACGAGCAACAAGGCAAAGAGCCACGAGCGTCGGCAAAATGCCCTCGCCGACATTCAGTTCGCATCGATTCTCGACGACGAGGACCTGATGCCCGTGGAATCCGGCGATGAGACGGAGCAGGAGCGGAGGCTGGAGCTGGAGACGGTGCAGTCTGCGATTGGGGTCAGCATAGGCAAGCAGCAAACGCATCTGACTTCGCCCAAGACGCCTGCGGCAGAGAAGGCTGCGGCGTTGGACGACCTGGACGGCGGCGCGCTCTTTGACGGCTGGGAACAGCACGCCACGGCTGTCATTGATGCCAGAGCGCGGCACCGCATCCCCTCTGACGGCGACGGCGACGGCGACGGCGACGGCGACGACACGCTGCCTCGGAAACCGGAGCACACGACGTACGGCTCGAGCCCGGACGAGCGTCTTGAGCGTTTGCCCTCCCCATGGCGCGCCGGCCCCAAAACCTTCCAGGGCCGCATCAACGACCACCGCGCAACGCTGCGACAACATCTCAACAACGGCCGGCGGAGAGCTTCGTCAAGCGGGTCCATGGCCGAGGCAATGCGCAAATACGTGCCCTTCAACCTGCCCAAAGCCCCCAAGCACTTGCCCTTCTCGCTGCCAAGCTTCTCCGCGCTCTCGATGGAGTACGAGCGTGCCACTGCGAGGCCGACACCGCGCGCCAGCCCTCGACCCAGACACATAGCCGCTGCGAGCGACGGCAGTGTACCCCAGCACGACGGCAGCTCCGAATCCACCCTGGGTCGTCGGAGAAGCTTGAGCTCACCTCAACAGGTCAGCACCGCACCGATCCACCAACGCGAGCTCGAAGACGACAGCCTCTCCACGCTTGGCCCGAGAGGCACGCCTCGCGCATCCTACGACCGACCTCCGCCCAGGCTTCGTAGGTCCAACTCAGAAGGCTCACTGCTACTCTACCGTCCCAAGTCTATTGCTTCCTCTCTCGGCGACGACTCGAGGTTTGAGAGTGTGTCTGAGCAGGTGAACAGCAGACTCAAGGCTCTCAAAGACAGCTTCCAAGATTCAAACTTCAAGCTCCCAAGTCCATCCATGCCGAATTTCAACTTCTCGCACAAAGATGACACGCTCCGGCCCCGTAACGGTGCCTTACCAACCAGAGGACGCACAATACACGAAAACCCAATGCGCAAACCCGGCGCTCGCCCGAGCCCCTCAGCGACATTTCCACGCAACAGTTCGTCGGTTTCTTTGAGAGCGATGCGACCCTTCAAGGACGGTGCCGCAGAAGCTGATAGCCATCCCAACTTCACAAGAGCTCTTGAGGAGTTGGAAGGCGATTTGGTCATTCTTGGAGGATATCGTGGCTCTATTCTGCGTTCAGCAGAACCGCCCAACCGACAGCTGTGGGTACCAATCAAGGTGGGTCTCAATCTGCGCAAAGTTGACCTCGAGGTGCCCTTTGATGAAGGCGCTGATGAGCGAATGGAGCAAACCATCATTCCAGATGGCATGCTGACGCATATTGGTCCCGTCGACATCTCGAAGCGTCTGTTCAAGCGGCTACGAGCCTCGGAAAATTTCAAGAACGGAAAGCTGAGAGTCCACAATTACGGTTACGATTGGCGGTTATCACCACACTTCCTCTCACGTCGACTGATCAAGTTTCTCAAGACCCTCCCGTGCAATCAACCGAACGTTGCTGCTGAGAAGAAAGGCGCCATCGTGCTTGCACACTCACTAGGCGGCCTCATCACTCGTCATGCCATTAACCAGCGACCGGATCTTGTCGCAGGTGTGGTATACGCCGGTGTGCCCCAAAATTGCGTAAACATCCTTGGTCCCTTCCGGAACGGGGATGACGTCTTGCTCTCATCTCGCGTATTGACAGCGCAGGTGAACTTTAGTATCCGCACGTCTTACGCCCTGCTACCTCTCGACGGCAAGTGCTTCATCAATAAACACACAAAAGAAGAGTATCCAGTCGACTTTTTCGACATCAACACATGGCTTGACGGCCGCTTATCGCCATGCATAGCGCCCCCTTTGCCACGCCCCGAAGCACCCAAGGACAGCAGCTTCAGCGTGAGTGGTGTCTTGAATGCCATGTCGCAAGCTCTGCCGTCGTTTCCAACTCGAAAAGGCAGCATGTCAAGAGGGAACGGTGAGGCGACTAGTGCTGTGTCAGACGTCGCTCACAATGCAGCAAACAAAGTGGCCGAAGGTAACGCTGAAGCTGCCGGTGGTGGCATGGAACCCCAAATGATGGCGGGACGGAGAATGTCGCCCTCTACGTATACCCCAAACGATCCAAACCCTGCAACCGCAGTCACAATATCGCACGACGACGCTATCAAGTACCTCACGCGAGTCCTGGCAGAGACCAAGCGCTTCAAAGAAGAACTTGCGCACGAGCCTAAACACACCGCAGCCAACGCCTATCCACCAATCGCCCTCATGTATGGCAAATCTACACCCACGGTATACGGCGCAAAAGTCGAGTCCCGCGAAGCGATCGCACGAGCTGATGTCTACGATGAGCTGGCGTTTGCGAGCGGGGATGGTGTCGTGCTTGCGCGCGCAGCCATGGTACCAGAGGGATACTCGGTAGTCAGAGGTGGTGTGGTATCCAGCGATCGCGGGCACGTTACACTGCTGGGAGACCTCGAAGGCGTTGGACGGTGTTTGCACGCTGTTATGAAAGCGCGGCGAGCTGGCATTGGTCTAGGCGGGGGATACAAGTTAGATGCAAACCGCAAGGAAAGCCAAGGGTTGGGAATCCAGGTGCCGCACGTCACCACATGAGACGGAGTTGCTGCACAGCCATCGAAATACCATCTGCCATGATTGAGTTGGTTACACATTGTGAATCCCGTTGGGAAGTTAGATCCAGGATGGAGGGGATCAGCGCAAGGCACTTCAGGCGACGTCTGATTGGCATTTTTCCGGATGGTGACATATCGCTGACAAAGTCACCAATTCAAACCAAACATCCTCACCTGATTTCATCTCGTCGTCTACTTCATATTGGCAATACTAACGTGTCATGACGCCTCGCCTACCAGAGCAGCCGAAACCAACCATGAACCAGATCGATGAAGTACCTGACCGCCGGGAAGATGCGTCTCCTCCAGATGGTAGATAGTGACCAACTGCTTCACGTGAGGCACCGTCTCTGTGAGCTGACAAGCACATGGAGGATCGCTTTCTGACAGATTCTTCTACAGGCCTACGGCATCTACCTCTCCCACTACTTAGCTGACGACGTCTTTCCAGGCGCGACACTGTGGGACCATGCATTCATTGGCGGATTCAACTTGTCCATCGCCATGCTCGTTGCACCCCTCGTCACTACCGTGGTTCGCTGGAGGACGTAGATTGGAGGTTGTGGTTGCGAAGTTTTCATGGCGCGCATGCAGTGCGATTTAAAGGAGACTGGACGCTCTATCGTTGTAGAAAAAGGCGATTATATATTATACATTTGGCATCCTCTTCCACATACGACCATAGGACGTTGAAAACAAGGCTTCCCGTTCGCTCAGCCCTATTTAAGCAACGTACCGGCGGATTAGTAGTTAGGTGGGTGACCACTAGCGAACACCCGCTGTTGTATGTTTTTTGCATTTTGCAATGGTTCGCTTCTACATGAACTGGCAAGAAGTACACTAACCGCCAATGCCTCCTGACGTTGTTCTTCACCAGTCAACTGCACATCGTTGCTGTGGTGTCATCAACTCAATAATTTGCGTGCCCAACTTTTCAATGTGTTCACTGTTCCGCATTAAACAATCTCATCTCTGCACCCCCGATACCGGCCAAGGCTTCTTGTTGGTTTTTGAGCCCGTTGCAGAGCCAAAGATGACAACGACCAAGCTTTGATTGGCAATGTTCTTTCACAATGCACCTCTGCAGCAACATTAGTGTACCATGCTACTACAACGATTGTTGAGCCCACATACATCTGCAGTGCTGCTGGCAGATCCCCAACGGGCTAGATCGCAGTGGCTTAGCAACATTGGATGACGCATGAGCTGCCAATGACGACTGCAGCCTCGACAGAGTCTCGTAACATGAAACGTTGACAGCTGTGGTGTACTAACATCTCTATTCTCCAGAGACGGACGACAGAACTTGGACCTGATTTGTATTTCATCGTACTGCGTGTAACAGTTGCATTCCTCGGAAGGTTCTTTTGCCACACAGCAAACCCATATTTGCAACGCTCCCCGCGCCTGCACACCTCAAGAAGAAGTCAATAAATATGGGGCGAAAACGCTCGTCAAGCGAGCCTGTAATTGCTGGAGGCCATCAAGTCAATGCCAGATTGTCCAAGCCACCAAGGGTGGACACTTTACATGAGCGACCTCGAAATCGACTACAGAAGCGAGGCCTTGCAGTCTCTCCAACCCTCACACCATGTACTGACAACCTCGGCTTCACAACAACCTTATACATGCTCGAGTACGAGCCATATTCACCCAACACTCTTCCAAGTCAGTTTTTAGGTGTCTACTCGACGGTTGATTCAGTAACCGCAGGCGCCATCGAAAACGGCGCATACACATTCTCAAGAGAAGGACTGCTTGATGGAAGCGAGTACCTCAATCCAACAGGGCGCATCAAAATCCGATCCCAATTGCTCGAGCAAAGTGGCACCGAAGCCGCCGTGTCAGTCCGCAATCACAGCCTCGATGAAAGTTCACCGGGGCAGCACGGTCCGATCAGGCCGGATATCCCCCACCCAGACTTGGGCTCCAACACACTGAGCAAGACTACCGAAAACCATGGGTCATCGCACCATGCAGCTCGAAGTGCCATCAGCATCAAGAGTTTGAACCAGCCCAGAGAGACTGTGTTCCTGGCGATCCGGCAGGGGCCCACTGCAGCGCATTGTTTGGGAGTGTGTGCGAAGAAAAGTCTGGCGTGGGGCTCATGTCTGAAAAACAAAGCCAGCTGTGCTCTATCGAGCACACTAAGTGAAGAGAGTAGACACGTGAACGAACACGAGATGCCACGAGCTACAGCTAGAATCCACGGGTGTGGGCAGCATGTGTGGCTTGTCGTCGCGCGCGAGATTGACGGTACTGCTCGGTGACGGATTCCATAATCTTGGCGTGGCAAGATACGACGCTTCTGGTTCCGGACTCGGCTTTCCTGGGGCCGTTGCTCAATAGTCAGCGATCATCCGAACACAAGTTCTACTGATTGGAGAGGCTGTGAGTTCCTCAATCTGCTACTGGAGTAATTAGGTACCCATTGAAGCAGCAACATCTACAACCATGGTAGCTCAGTTGCTTGGAACGTTGCGAGGAGCTCATGCTTTGACGACACTCCCCGACCTCAATATCTGGACCTGTCATTCCTGGACCAGGTTCATCTCGTCGCAGCGGCCTTCTGACGTTGTGCCATACTCATTTCTCAATCAACGATGACTGTATGAATAGTATACAGACACTGCTATCGGTCCAGTAATGCTGAGATGAACACTTGAACAACGCCGAGGTTGTCATTCCAGATAGAGGAAGATGTGAAGGTGATATGGGCGAGATGGTGAAGTGGAAAAAAGCCACAACGCATGCGCAGAAAGCGAGAGGTGTATGTGGACTTGCTGATAAGGAGCACAATAATGAGGCCAAAAACGCCAGAAATCCTTCCCTGTCTATCAGGTGCGCCAATTGGTCATATCGTGTCCCTCACCTATAGCGTGTTCTACCAGGTAAGTCATAAGAACAGTCTCCGTCAAGAACTACAACAAAGTGAACGTTCTGGCGGGAAGAAAAATCGCTTCCCTTGTACCACCAAGCTACTCCAAATTCCCAGTCCCCCTTCACCGAATGGCCAAACCCTCTTGAAGCGCTTCCCACCATGCCGGCAAATGCTCAGAACCAATAGGCGTTTCCGCTCTTGCTGATCTCGAAATTACATCCCAGTCCTCTCCCTTCCTCCTTCATCTTCATCTCGCCCTCCTGCAGCTGTCTGAGTATCGTCTCGCCTACTAGCGGTCCATCTTCACATGGGTCTTTGACATGGATAATCACGATCTTGAGCCCCTTGAGTGGCGACTCAAACGCTGCAGAGAGCAGCGCGCGACTGTGACCTGCGCTCACGCTGTTGAGATTGAGCGCTGCTGGTGCTGATGGACGAGAGGCGTGCGGATCTTGTGGGATGGCAGAATGAAGATCGTGAGGATTAGGAGTATGGGTCCCGGTTGGAGCGTTGCTGGGTGCGTAATCGGTCATGTCGTCATCGGTTTGAGAGGGCGGATGTGTGGAGGAGAGCGGTGTGTCGGCGCCTTTGATACCAGAGTGCCATGTTCGTGATTTCGTAGGGCCGTCGAGAAGCAAGTTTTGGCTTGCGCGCTTACGTTTACGACCTTGCCGAGCTGCTTCGCGCGCTTGTTCATGCTCTTTCCGCGCTTCTCTGACCATATCGGCGAGGGTTTGGAGTTCCGCGAGCAGATGACGTGGAGCTAGGTGACCAAAGAGTACGGCATCGGCTTGTGAGTTGGTATAGCTGCATTCAATGAAGATACCTGTAAGTATACCTGATGCAATCTTTGGCGCGGCTTCGGTCCAGATGTATGCCGTGCGCGGCGACAAAGACAATGAGTCGGGCTCAACATCGCCAAAGATTAGGATCTCCTTTGTGGGCGTAGTCATTGTGGATTCAGTGCGTATGAAGAAGGCTGATGAGTCGATCACACAGTGATCGGCTGGTATACTGTTTGCAGCAACGTGACTAGATCTTCGATCTTGGTCAGCGCCGAATGAACCCAAGCCTGGAGTCCCCGGTTGACTGTGTGGCACTGGTATGGAGATGCTATGTGAGCGTCCTTCCCGAGCGTCGCCTTGTTGTAGAGCGGCAGGTGTGTGTTGCAATCCCGATGTCTCCTGCAAGTCTGCGTTGGAACCACGATGTACATGTCCCGGACCCCGCATGCAGTGTCCATGGCTGACCTTGAAGCCCTTCACACCTAGGCCGTCGCAAACCTCGATATATCCCCTCCCTCTCCCCTGGCCCAGGGCAATATTACCCCCTTCCGCAAGTCTTTGGAAAGAAACCAGACCGACGCCTCCATCTTCATCTGTGAGGTTGGGCCAGATGATGTTGTTGAAGATGTGCGTCTTGATGGCGTGAACTGTGAATGGTAGTGCGGCTAACCTTTTCGGACGTGATGTGTTGTGAAAGGCTGCGGTATTGACAACAAAGCCAGATAGGTGGTCCAGGTGTGGATGGGTGATCAAGTAGGTCGATACATGTTCTCTTACAACGTGTAGCGCGTTGGCTCTTGCGCTTGCGTTCGGGAAGGGCAAGCCAGCAAACACCCCGTCTAGTAAGGTCGTTATCTCTAGTGGTACGTCATCCTCTGATACTGGTGTTTCGACTCCTGAGTCATCATCATACATCGGTATATGGTGAGTCTGAGGCGACGCCGCATCATCGCTGATTTGAATGCCGCCGCCATGAATACTGTCTACTTTCGGTGGTGACTGGGAGGGCGGTTCAGAGACAAGCGGAAAGTGCCGTTCTAGAATCCGAGTGATGGCAGCAAGATGGGAGCCTGCATCCACAGCTAAGACTGAATTCTTGGACCAATTGGTGGCTGTCGAACGCACTAGGAATCCGGTTACGTTGTCTTCAGTCGGCCCACCACCAGCACCCAAACATATCACCTGGATAGCTGGCTCGTTGCTATGTCCGGACGATCTTCGAACCTCTCTGTAACCGTCACCGTCCTTCATGCCCACAGTGCTTCTTCGCGCTCGGCGCTCAGCGCGACTTTGGTGACAAATGTTAATCTCAGTTTTGCCGTTGTTGATTCTCAGCCAGGACACAGAACAAATGAGCACCCGTCTTCTGTGATACGTAAACCCTGGTAGACGTCTCGGTGCAGAGAAATGGAGGCGCCGCGTGGTCGAGGAAAACCGTTTGCCAGCTTCCAGGTTCTACCTTTAACCTTTGCTATGTGAACGTGAGAGATCTTTCAGAAACGCACAAGCCAGCTACTTCCTCGGGGCAGAAAATCCTTGCGCGAACTGGACGCCTTCAATCGACGTCGACGTCGCACACGCGGATAGGCCGGACCCACGACCCACGCAGCCCTATGATGCAGGCAGCCGGACCCTGGGTTGAGGTGGAGTCGATCCGGGTGATCCAAGCTCTTTCGCAGTCCAACCCGGCCTTCAGCCTCAAGACGCAACCTCTCGGAGCCTCACGCAACGGCGACGATCGTCTGCGCGCTATCAGTGTGGAAAGGTGTTGCCCAGTTCAACAAGTGTCGCGCAACATGGGACGTCGATGCGGCGTTCCTGATCGCAGCCTGTGCGCGGCGCAATAGTCCTGAAAAGCCGGGAGTGCGAAGATGCTGAAGACTCGAGGACTCGAGGTTGAGAGAAGTCACGCCCTTGCCTGCCGTCCCTTTCTGCGCTGTTGCGCCAACAAAGCTGCGACTGCGGCTGCTTGTCCTGCACACTCGACCAATCAACGAGGGCACAAGCTACCCCACAAACGCCACAAACAGCTCGGGAACGGTCGAGGTCAGGTCGAGGTCAGGTCGAGGTCTGATCGAGCCCTTGAGCTCCCGACCTCTTGGGATGACCGAGACGGCGCAGCGCTAGTCTATCCAAAGCATCCTGGCTTGGCCCTCAGCTACCATTTCGTCCCTCGGAGCGCGCGTGGAAAGCGAAAAATCACTGCAGCTAGAGCACCAGAGAGGAGGGCTAGAGGGATTCGAGCACGCTTCGCTGCTGGTTAAGCAAGATGCGGGTACCAATGCACAGCACCTCGTAGCGCCTCCGTGACGACACCACTGAGCGACAACGTAGAACTAGGTGCTGTGCATCGCGTGCTACTTTGCAAAGAGTCAATCTAGGTGAGGGAATCCATAACACCCAACATCAGATGCAGTAAATCATTTGCAAGCGCCCTTGACGGCGTACTGCACAATCACATGTGATTAGCGAGGGCGGCGCGGCCTGATTTGCCAATGTGGGTGGGAGTCGTTGCAGGGTGCCTGACGAGAACGGGAGAAGAAGTTGGCCCTTTGCCTTGAGCAAGGCACCCTGAGTCCTCGGGTACGAGCTGGCCGCTCACGTTGCAGACAGATCTCAAGTCTCTAGGTAGTAGTGGTACTACGGGTAGACTAACGACAGAGAACTGCAACTTGTGAGCTGTTCCTGCAACAAGAGCGAGCCTGGCAAGAAGCCTTGATAGTAGAGGCTGAACTTCGCAAGCAATCGAAGAGCACAGACCGAGGGACAGCCCCTGAAGTTCGAGCGTTATTGGTTACATGCACAATCACGTAGTTGCAAGGGACTAGATGTTGGACATCGTGAACATTCGGCTTTTCCCTCTATGTTCGAGTCATAGCAGTCTTTTTGATCCACTATACCCATTCACAATCCCTCATACCCATCCGGTTCCAGGTCGTAAAATCATCCACATCATTAACAAAACTAACACCGCCGAGGAGCAAGGCATCTACTTGAAGACCTTGCCGTCGGCCCACTCGTACGACTTGCCGTTGACCTCAATGGGCTTGTCCCAGGACCACTGGTCCTCGACAAACTTACGGTCCTCATCCTTGGTGGGGTCGAGCTTGGTGAACTCGTAGGACTCGTAGTCGGGAGCGACATCAAAGGCAGGGAGAGCTTCCTGACCGCGGACGAGGAAAGCACCCTTGACGATGGAGTCGTTGGACTGGCCGTAGACGGAAGCGCAGCCGAAGATGTACTTGCGGGAAGCCTCGAGACGGGCGAAGAAGCCACCAATCAAGTTGGAGGTCATGAAGGTGAGAGTAAGCTCGTCGTTGTACTTGTAGTCAACGGTCCAGAGGGAGTACTCCTCGAAGTTGACGTTCTCCCAGAACCAGGGAAGGGCCACCTCGCGCGTCTCCTCGTTGGAGTACTTGCGCTTCCAGTCGTCAAGGACGAAGGTGGGGCGGGGGAGAGACTCAAGGGGGTGCTTGGGCTTGGGGGCGGGAGGAGCCTCGTCCTCGTCCTCGGGCTCAGCAGCCTTGGGCTTAGCGGCGGCCTTGGGCTTCTCAGCCTTGGGGGCCTGCTCCTTCTTGGGGGCAACGTTCTTGATGGCCTCCTCGATGAAGTCAAGCTTGCCGGCAACCGCCGAGTAGCTGGGGGTGTTGTAGACGGTCTCGTACCAGCGAGTGACGTTGGGGTTCTCGGACCTCCACTTCTTGTCGAAGAAGTACTGGAAGCCACGGGCAACGATGCTGGTGGCGAAGATGTCGGCAAGCGTCAGACGCTCACCGACGAGGTAGGTGTGGGTGAGGAGGTGCTCCTCGAGGACGTGCACGGCCTTGAGGGCGGCCTTCTGTGAGTCATCGACGTTCTTCTTGTTGTAGGGGTCACGGCCGATGATGGGGCGGAACCAGCCACCGAGGGGGGTGAGGACCTCAGTGTTGGCGAAGGACATCCATCGGAGGATGGTGGCGTAGTCCTGCTTGGTCTTGCCGAGGAGGCTGGTCTTCTCGTTCTGGGAAGCGACTGCGGCGAGGTCAGCGGTTGAGGCACTGCAGAGGCGGGCGGGGCGGGAAGGGAAGAGGAAGCGGACAAGGTCGATCAGGATTTTACGTTGTTTCAACAGTAGTTTTCAGACAGGGATAACTGAATGAAGGACATTCGCACATCATCTAACGCCATGGGCAGAGGGTGCGGGGTACTCACGGTAGACAGCAATGGCAATCGTCTCGGAGAGGACGAAGCCGTCGGCGCCCTCGAAGGTGGGGACCTTGCCGAGCTTGTTGATCTTGAGGTAGTCGGTAGAGACGCCCTTGGCAGGCTCCGTGTCGACAAACTCGACGTCGAGGCCGTTCTCCTTTGCGACGGCGAGGAGGGACGTGGTGCGCGGGTTACCCTGTTGGCGGGCTGGTCAGTTTGCGGTGCTCGGCCAGAGTTGGGCGCGGGGCAGCGCGGCAGAAGCACTTACGCTGTAGCTGTAGATCTTTCCGAAAGACATGATTGCTGGTTGACCGTGGGCGGAACTGTACAATCAAGGGAAGGGGAGCTGAGGCGTGCGAGGAGAGGAAAAAAGGTTGTTTGGTCCAAGTGGGGTTATGTTGGTTTTCGCTTTGCTCTTCGCACTAGTGGCGCTAGCGCCAGCGAGGCAAGGCCCAACCAACCTTGGCGGAGATTTCGCAGCATCGCAGCATCGCAGCGTCGACTGCCGTCCAGCAGCATCAGCACACACACACACACACACACACACACACACACACACACGCACGCGCGCGCATTGCCTCTCGACGACACGCCACCATGGTGTGCAAAAACATCGCCCAAGGCCTGTCGAGAGCCGTCGATGCGCTCGGCAGCCACTCGAGGGTGCCATGCGCACAAGCAACACGACGCAGCTTCCCCCCCTCGACGCCATCACGATCCATCTCCACGACCGCATCGAGGCCCGCCGACGTGGCCACCGAGGTCCAGGAGCCCTTCACCGCCGCAAAGCCTTTCGACTTGGACGCTGAAGACGGGGCCAAGAGCGGTGGCCCCAAGCACGGCAAGAACCTGCTGCGCACCCTGCGCATCGTCCCTGCATCGCCCTCGTACTTCAGCGCAAAGCCCACCTTCACCGACGACTTCCTCTCGCTCTCCGCCCTGCTTCGCAAAGTCGCCACCCTGCCCACAATACCGAATGCCGAAGCACCCAAGGTCGCGTGGAAGACAGTCGAGCAGTACCGCATCATGACCAACGAGCCCGTCAAGACACAGCGCTTCCACAAGATGCTGCACATTCTGCGGAGACTGAACTGCATCCACCCGCAGCTGATGCCCGACGAGGTGGTGCAGGCGATGCAGCGCTACAAGAAGCCCAGCCAGCCTGGCGACGTCAAGCCAAAGCCCGGTGTCATCGACGAGCTGGGCAGGGCAAAGGGTGTTGGACGGAGGAAGACGTCTTCTGCCGTCGCATGGCTCGTCGAGGGCGAGGGCGAGGTCTTGATCAACGGCCAATCCCTCACCGACTTCTTCGGGCGGCTGCATCACCGAGAGAGCGCTGTCTGGGCCCTGAAGGCTACCCAGCGACTGGACAAGTACAACCTGTTTGGCCTGGTACAAGGCGGTGGATCGACTGGTCAGGCCGAGGCCATGACGCTGGCAGTAGCAAAGGCGTTGCTCGTGCATGAACCGGCGCTGAAACCAGCCCTGCGACGAGGTGAGTTGTACCACTCCTCACCCCCTGATTCTGTTCACGTCCTGCATTCTGTTCCCATCCTTGCCTACACGTGCTTGTCAGAAGCTGCACACCGCACCTATTCGCTACAGGTGTACGTGGACGCTTTACGTACAAGCTCGAGTTCCTGGCCTTGCCCACGACAAGTACACCCTCGCTGACTTTGACCCAGCTGGCTGCATCACTCGTGATCCGAGAAAGGTGGAGAGGAAGAAGCCCGGCCACGTCAAGGCCCGCAAGATGCCTACCTGGGTCAAGCGTTGAGGTTGCGCCTCTGTACATCATCCTGTATCTTCCTACTTGTTGGCATTTAGCGCAGTCGAATGTAAGATGGTCATGAGCAACGAGCAAGGTACCTTCCATGGCTTGTTGTGCATAGGAGTGTCTTCGTGTTCCCAGTTGACCCGAGTGCATGTCACGGCGTGTTCATGCACGGTGTGCTTAGGCTCTGCGCAGCCTGGGTGATACCAGGGTGATGCTGTTTCTTGGGCGAGAGAACGATATGCACTCACGTGGCAGGTGGATGAAACGTTGACGGCTTTCGTGCCATGGATACCCATTCTCTGTAACTCATCATTGTCGCAAGGCGCCATCTCCCAGCATGCGTGGTTGAAACATGTTCGTGGTGTGGTTTCATAACCTGTCGTGCGACCCCTCGCGACCGGATTCCTGGAATGCGGTCCAGCAAAACCGTTGGTACCCAGCATTGATCTTCCTGTCACCTCGGATTGGGTGTGCGCCTTGTGTCCACGTCGACAAGGCACGCGGGAGTGACGCTGCGACAGAACGCTGCTTGGAGCTTGGCGTCTTCTGTGACCAAAACAGAGATGGGTCGCGAACGAGTGTATGGGGGGCTGCTTGCATGATCGTGAATTCCCGTGTGCTCGTCTACGATAGATTTCCCCTTTGTTGTGCAGCTGACGTGCAAGTGAATGTCCATGGACCTCTATCAGTGGCTGGATATATCCGTGCTGACCGTGCGAAATTGGACGGAACGTAGGCGAAGACATCCTGCAGATCGCAGGCGAGCGCACCTCAAGGCTCACGGAGAGAAACGAGCTGGCTGTTCACAAATCGGCCTCAGCCGCGGATCGCGCACGCAGGGCTTTGCGGTGGCCAACATCGTGCGTGGACCTGGTGTCGCAGATGGTGACACGGCGAGTGGGTGCGGCCGTGTCCATCGGTGTGCGAATGCGCCAATTGGAGAATTTCCGTGTTGCTGCACGCCAACGACGCTTGTCGTCATTGCCAGTGATCTTACTCGTGAGAAGTTCGCTTGGATGCATCTCGTCAACGGCAGCGGGTAGGGCGGAGACAGCCTCAACGGCGAAGACGATTTGTCCAACGAGGGTGGGCTAGTGACGCATGGCCGCCTGATGGAGGCAAGTGCCGGGTCAGCCCTGTGTTGTGATGCTGATAGGGTTCACTTTGTACGAGCACTGCCTGACCTCACGGACGTCACTTGTCGTGAGCTGCAGCGCTGCCACCATGATGCTGTCTGACTCGCAAGCCGGTAGGGCTGTCGGTCGGCATTGCATTCGCAGGCCGTATACCGCGGGCAGCTTGGCCTTGTCGAACGCAATGAAACCTTCTCGAAGCATGTTCGCCGTGCCCCTGTGTCATTTCCACAGCGCATGGTGATACAGGAGCCAGGGTCGCCAGATGATGGCCGTTGAAAACGAGTGACGCGCTTGGCCATGCGAGGCCTGTACCTACTGCACTGCACCCTGGTCTGGGTGATTCCCACGACGCTTGTTTCATTTAGCGGTTGTGCGAGAGAAGAGCACAGCGCACCGTGGAATCTTGGTGGGCTTCCAGAAGGTCACAGCTGCTGGCACGTGAGCAGGGTGCCGAAGAAGAAGGATGATATGATGGCGGCCACAAGCAGCCGGCGCAGAGCGGCCGTGAGCGAGTCATGGGGCATCCTTTGCGCAGCGCAGTGCTCTGTTGGGTGCAGTGGAAGCGGAAGCGGACTATGCGGCGTCAAGACGGGCGTCGCAGAAAGGCGCGGGCGCTGAGGTTGGGAAGATGACAGCCGTGCTCAGGGCTCGAGCGGTCGAGCCAGTAAGAGATGCAGGCAGATGGCTCCGACGACTCGCTTGAGGTGCCGCAACCGCCGCTCTCGTACTGCAGCTCGGAGATAGGGCTCACCAAGTGGGAGGCGCGGCACTGCACATGGCAGTGTGTGCAGGATGGGTCAGCAGGCGTTGATGCAGTGAGGAGGGAGCGGGCATCGTGTGTGATCGACGAGTGAGGCTGGAGCCAAGTGGGTGATCTACCACGATGCGCGCCATCCTTGCCGCAGTGCGGGAGGGCGCACAGGAGAGCAGCGTCCTGACTCCTGTTCGCCATGGCATGGTGGCACGGTGCTGGCGTGTATGTACGCAGACCCCTGAGCGTGGTGGGCAGCGCAACGAGGGCATTTGTCCGCACAGGACGCCGAAGGGCGCTGCGCGTCTGACATGAAGCTAGGAAGCGCAGCGCAGCGCAGCGAGCAGAGGTGAGGCCGCGCGAGTTGGACAGCCGTTTGATGATTTGGCAGCAGAGAAACGAAGCAGGCGTGCGTTCGCCGTCTACGACGCTGGCGCATGAAACGCATTTGCAACAGGCCCGGGCACCGCTGTCTGTCGATGCCCGGTCGACGTGCTGACGTGCTGGCGTGCTGGCGTGCTGGCGTGCTGGCAGCGAGGTTGGGCCTCGTCTGGGCCTCGTCTGGGCCCCTCTGCTTCAGCTGGCCTGGCGTGCCTGGCTCACGCTCCATGCTCCTCGTCCCCAAAGGGCCGCCAAGCGCGCTGGGGGAGGAGGACAAGGTGGTGGACGAGGGGGAAGAGAGGCGTGCGGCCCTGACCCAGCAGCACGGCGACATTTGGCCGTGGTGGAGCCGCGCACAGCCCGGGCAACCAGCGTTGCGCGTGAGGAGACGAACAGCGGGCATGTGTCAGACAGAGGCGCGCAGCGTGCAGTCTGGTTGACAGCATGTGGTGGGCACGCTGCTCCCTGAGCGCGACCACGCCTCTCACCAGGCCAGAGACTAGCTACCAGGGCCAGATACCAGACGTCAAAAGCAGATACCAGACGTCAAAAGCAGATACCAGACGTCAAAAGCAGATACCAGACGTCAAAAGCAGATACCAGACGTCAAAAGCAGATACCAGACGTCAAAAGCAGATACCAGACGTCAAAAGCAGATACCAGACGTCAAAAGCAGACACCAGAGACGAGAGACTAGATACCAGGGCCAGATAGACACCAGACACCAGACACCAGACACCAAAAAGCAGACACCAAACACCAGACCCCAAAAAGCAGACCAAACTCCTACAGCAGACTCCAAACACCAAACGCGGTGGTGCCCTGCAGCAATGGCTGCCCAGGCGCCGATCCACCACGGCGATCTGTAACTATGGCTTACAGGGAGCCTGAGCCTGTCTCCCTGCTAGCCCCGCCCGAGGCCCCAGGGCCATCTCGGAAATCGGAGACGATGCATCATGGACCGACGCTTTCTAGCTACCCAGCGCCCACTCGTCCAGAACCCCCCCCCAGCCATCACCTCTCCTTACTCGCCAGCCCTCACCCACCTGGCGCGCAGCCACATCCACTCTTTAGCACCCCCCCGGCTCCTGTATTTACACTTTGTTTCGCCGGCGTGGCGCATTGGCGAGTTTCTGCTTCCTTTTTGCTTCCCACACGCGCGGATGCTCTGAGCTCCTGCGTGCTCCCAATGAATGTGCCTCTGCGTCTTTCCCTTCACCAACCACCACCACCATTCCAGCACCCCCCCTCAACACCTACCCCGGCACCCAAGCACTTTCCCCCCTACCCTGTTCTCGCCCTGCTGCCGCCAGGGCCTCTGCTGGACGTCTGCCCTGCCCGGCCGCGAGCCGACTGGGACCGCCGCCTCGTCAAACGACTGCTCCTCGCCCGTGACGCTGGTCTGCTGGTTTGGTGTCCGTGCGGTCACCACTTTCATTTGATCTCTGCACCCTCACCACCGCCGCTGGCCGTCTGGTTCCAGCAGCGGGCAGACTCCAATTTAGCCTCTGTCGCACTTTTCTCCTCTGCTCTCGGACCGACCGCTTCACTTCCCTTCCCTTCCCTTCCTTTCCCTTCCCTCCTGCCATTGCTGTCCGCCACCCAAGATATCGCCCGTGTTGCTACCGTAGAGAGCTCCAGCACGTGTCAGAGCCGTTGAGCTACCGGACGTTGAAGCTGTTTGAAACTGTCTCCTTGAGGGACCTGCTCCTCTCCCGACTCGCTGGGAAACTCAATTGCGTGCAAGGACTGCCCTTCAAACACCGCACGCCCTCGCCGTGCTTCACCACCACAAACCACCGCCCGCAGCCTTCTCCACGCTTGCTTTTGCAGGGACCATCTCCTGTCAACTAGTGGCTACGTGTCTAGCCGGCCCACATTCACACTCGCCTCTTCTCCAACATTTCCACATCGGGACCAGGGATTCCGGGTTGTGCCAGCATCGCTGCCCCCCCCTCATCCTCGTCGCAGCCGTGCGAGGATACCCCGGGCACATCACGCGCGTCTGTGAGGCTTCTGCCCGCAGCTACTTTTTCTGCTTCATCGGGCTCCATTGGCGCACTTGTCGACGCGCCAGCATCGAGTGTATATCACATCCGTTCGCCGGTTGCTGCGACCATCTTGATCCATCCCATTCGGAAGTCACCTCCCCCTCCCCCTCCCACTCCCACTCCCAACATCCAAACACTGCCCCGTCTTGACCGTTGACCCCGTCTCGCCCGGCTTCTCCCATCAGTATAGCTCTTACTGTCGTCACCTTTCAAGACACGCACTCCATCTTAGCCTAGCTCACCACCACCACCTCCTCCTCCTCCTCCTCCTGTCCCTCCTCCTCTCCCTCCTCCTCCTCCTCCTCGTCCGCCGCCGCTTCCGCCGCTTCCTCCCAACGCTTGCGCCCTTCCAGGTCTGGTAACAAGCCTGCAAGCTGGCCAACTACGCGACGCCGCCAGTCTCGCCCTTGGGGTACCGGGCGCTCGAACCGCCCTTCAGTCTGCAGCTCAAGCCCCGCCTGGGTGGGATGGACAATGACCGTCGGCCGCGGCAGAACCCCTCAGGTTACGCGAGCCAGCAAGGCACGCTGCTCCCACCGCAGAGCGCATATCCCGTGGTAAGCGCATCCGATCGCTTCAGGCAGGCGCCCCTGACTGCACCTGCCCCACCCACATCGGCGCCCTCTTCTGGAAGCCGCCCCAGCTCGCAGAGTTACGGTTACGCTTACGGGGAAGGCTCACAGTTTGTCGGCTCGTCGATACAATCCTCGGGTGTGTCCTACGGTGCGCAAGGCTACAGCCCAGACCAGCAGCCCCCGCAGCAGCGTGCAGCGCAACAATACTCGCCCTATGGCCAGAGCGTCATGTACAGTGTGCCTGGCGCGCAGGGCTCTGCGACAGGGTCGTCACAGTATGAGCCTGTGGAACCGTACCAGCAAAACAGGGACTCGGCAATAGAGGTCCTCAGCACCGGCTTTGGGGTCGCACAACCGCAATACTACAATGTGGCCGGCGAGGGTGGTCTAACGAGCGCGCCTGCCTCTGCCATGGCAACGCAAAACGTCCCTTCCCAGTACCCCTCGCTAGGATATACAGCGCAGCAAGCCCCGGTCGGACGAGAACCGCTTGCTCCCGCCTACACCGCCGGCGGAATGACAGATCCACACCACGCCACCGCCCACGCCGGCTACTCGCAGCAGGGCAACTACAGCGAGCAGCACGGCAGCGGCAACGAATACGACGACTTCTACAACAACTACCAGACCGAGCTGAAAAAGACGTTCCAGTTTGTGCACGATGGGCGCGTCAGCGAAGCCGGAGCGCAGCTGCACAGGCTGTCCGAATGGCTGCTGCACTGGGCCGAGACGTTGGGTGAGTTTCCTCGAGAGCACAGGGCGGAACGAACAGCTGAATTGACTACAGGCCTAGTGCGCGACGACGAGACCCACTACGCACAGCGTTTGAAGCTGTGGGAAGAATTCAACACCTGCTGGCTCTCGACGTTGCAGAAGCAGAAGGCCATGACGCAAGAAATGATCAACACGGGCCAGCGACCGCAGCCCCCTCAAACGCTCGTTGACTACGATACACTGGAGAAGATGGGTACCCAACTCGTGAAGAACTGCGACAACATGGAGAAGCACGGTCTGGTGGACTATCAGATGGGCGTGTGGGAAGAGGAGATCATAGCGAGTGAGTTTCACGTTTGCCCCATCTACCGCGTTGCTGACTCTCAACAGTGTTGACTTCTTGCCTCGATCTCCTTGAAGAAGTGGGCGCCGGCTCTTCAGCCCAGCGACCCACTGCGAGCACGCGCAGACGATAACCTCATGACACACTGTCCACGCCGACTTTGTACCCACTTGGCTACTCATGCATTGTTGCCCTCTTTTGCAAAGTCCACAGCCACGCGCGCGCGCATCATGCTGGCATCCACCTAATATCTTGATTGTCTGTTTCGACGCGTCGTTGAGGAGTACTGTCTCATTTCTTCTGTACATGTACCAAGTGCGCAACATTTTCCCTCTTCCTGTTTTCCTTTCTTCTGATTTCTTAGACTTGAATGGGCGCCGCTACGGCAGCGGATACTGTTCCGGGCGGCTATCTGCATATGGCTTTTCTTGCATCAATTGTATTTGCATTCGCGGGTCCCGCGCTACTTGACGGCGCACTCGCTTGGTTGTGCGTTACCGCTTGTTCTTACCGCTTCGTTTTCTCTTTTTCTCCACATCAGACCACGTACGCCAAGGGATTGGTGTTTTGTCTACGACTTTGGGACAAATGGGTACGGTAGCTGGGGTATGGGGCGCAGGCAAGAACAAAAGGGCATGTCTGGGAATTTGAAATCAGGTTGCTTCTACAACCAGGGTTAGGTAATGATGGAACAGACAGGTCTGCGCAGGCGCTGGTCGGTCTACGGAATCTATGATAATGAGCGGGGAAACGAGCAGGATGATGGCGTTGTGGAGACTGGGCGTAGCGGCATGCAGAAAGTCACCGGTATGTCCATGCTCAGCTGCAGCCTCCGGTGGCCTCGAACTTTGCAGCAAGAGAGTTAGGAAGGTGTTCGACTACAGGTGCCCGCCGGGACATTGGGTGGCAATGAACATTCCTTCGCTTGAGCCCAAGCTTCGGAGGCGTGAACTATAGATGCCAGGGGTTGTAGGGTTGTTGTACTTGATATGACGGCATGAAGTGGCATGATTGGGCTGCACGGTCGGGCCGCAGATGTACCATAGACGATTCATTACCATAGACATCTCAACGCTTCATTGCAAACTGGCTTGATACCGAGCCGCCATCCCAACTTGTTGATCTGGTTGCTTCTGCTGCTTCATTGTTGCGTGAGGTGCCGTCTTCGCCCCTTCCGTGACAGGGTTTGCGATCCTCCTCGCCTCACAATATTCCTGCACTTCACCAACCTCCCGTTATAGGCTGACTGGCAGCCCCACGCTTCTCGCAGTCTCGTGATAGCTTTACAAGCTCCTTGGAATCAAGGCGTCACATCAGGCATCCCGCCTCATGCCGTGCGCCGTGTGCATGCCGGCGACGTAGACACGGCGTTCCCTCCATCGAAGAACAAGCAAGCAACGTCCCCAACCAAACCTTCGGAAACATGATCGACACATGCTTTTCCCACCAGGGGCCGTTCGCCAATCTCCAATGATCCGCTGCGCGCTGTCTGCGGTTCATCACATCTCGTCACGTTGCAGAAGCGTAGCCCACCACGGCGGTGTTACGTGATGCCGGCTGCCGTCTTCGGACAGCCATCATTTCGAATGCAACAAGGGCGCGCGACCTTTCCAGTCCACGGGGAATCGCATCGAATGCAGTGGCAGGCAGCAAGACATGCACTCGACACGTTCACAACTGTTCAACGTGTACATCATGATTACGCATGGATGCTGCGACAACCCCGCACCGCCCGCCATGGGCAACAGCAAATACCCAGAATCTTTGTCCTACTCTCAGAAACAGCCTCTTTATGCGACAAACTCTTAGCCACATGCGCTTGTCCGGCCGGCTCGAACTGCATCAAAATGCTGGCTGATCGCCTTCCCTTCCCTTAGCGCAGATCCTTTGGTGGAGACGAAACATGCCGGGTCGTCTCCGAGCCCTGGGTGCGCCGCAGCTGACAGCGGCTGCCCACATCCAACCTGACTTGTGAAATCCATGTGTTCTGTGCTCTTGGGCGGATTGCGCCTGCGGCACCCTAATTACTCAATTTGCGTAGATGACAACCGCGCCGACTTGGACATCTGCAGCATCCACTGCTTTAGCTGACTGACTCAAAGACGGACCAACAGTCGCGCTTGATTACGCATTCCTCGGCATGTAAGGACGCAATACCAGACCTCGCGAGCTTGTCTTCATTTCCTTGATCTCGCGTGGTACGCCTGACTCGTGTTCAGAGAGATTGGTGTTCATGCCACCGGCCCAGGGTGCTATCACACATGCAAGGATCCAACCGCCCTCGACCACAACCCCCGTCATTAGAACCCTTGTTATAACCGTATCGTGAGAGGGAAGCTGTCAGTCTGTTTTCGTTCGATGGACGAGGAGATTGTGTCTACGCAAGCTTGGTAACATGGGAACCTGCGCCTTCGGGCCTGCCACTGCAACTAACCTTTTCGCTGCTGCGTTCGCCGGGCGTCGTACGAAATACACCAAACGCGCACGAGCACGTCGTGTGTCATTCATGACTTGCGCATCGATGTACTGAGCCTCACCTGTGATGCAAGCAGATGAACGGTTGAGATCCCCAAGTACCCTCGTGATCTACAGGACCATGCACAGCATGCTTTGATACTTAGTTCTGATGCACACAGAAAGAGGTGAAGTTTGGTAACACAGCCACAGGCACCTGCATCACCGATATCAGCACGGCAGCGTGACCACGGTGCATCTTGATTAGGACCATTTACCCTCGAGCGCCGAATCCCGTACCTCGAGCATGGCCGCCACTGTGTGCCTCTTTGCCATGTTTTAGCCACGCCTTGGAGCCACAGTTACATCGTCGTCTATTGACATGAAAGTTATACTGCAGTCGTCCACCGTATTGCGAAGTCAAAGGAGCATCGTCTCGACGCTCTTACTATACAGCTGCGATGTGTTGGTAAGGGTCTCATCGCCGTCTGACACAGCAGGCGCTGGTCGGCCGGTGGCAGGTAGTATCGTAAATTGAGTTGCAGATGTGTTGTTAGGCTACTGCCTATGTGCTTTGACACGTATCGTGCTAAGCATGGACTGCATGGAGCACGACAGCCGTGAAAAGTTTGCTAGTATCATCGAGACCCATCAATTAACAACCTACCATTGAGGCTGAATGGTCCAGGGTTGGTGAAGGGGGGGGGGGGGGGGGGGGCACTCACATCAAAGATGTGATTTAGGTAGCATACTTGATTCTCTTGTCACACCATGCCAGAAATAGGACATGGCTTGGAAAGACAAGCACAGACGCACGTGTCTCAGTAACCGCTTACTGTAGGTGAGCCCTCTGCAAGCTCGTGAGATGATCTTACCAAGTGGCGCGACTCGTGCCCATTCCCTTCCTTGTTGCTTCCAAGACATGCACTACCTATTACGCTGATCCGTGGGAACGTTTCTAAAAGAGGCAGCCATGCGATAAGTGGCATCCTTATCGAAAAGGGCGACATGAAGGGGAGGAAAGCTAAGAGCACAAGGGCACAGAGGAGGGCTGCATGGGCGCTGTTTGCCATCATCTTACTTGGATCGAGCTCCCCGTGCTGCGGCGCTGCTGTTCGACTGAAGAGACCCCGACTTTCTCATGGCTCGTGTTTGCGTCACAGTATTCGACCAAACATCATTGTAAAAGTACTGTGCAAAGTGAGTACAAATCACAAATCATTTGTGTGTCCGTTTTGTAGGAATCTGTCGTATTTATACGCAGAGTAGATTCAAATGCTGATTAGTTGTTCCTTTGGCTCGCTGCTTGGCCACTCTTTCCGCCATACTTTTCTTTTTTCTTCTGCTTCTTGCTGGTCCCCTTGCTCTCCTCATCTTCACTATTTCTCTTACCGTTCGCATTGAACTCTCGCCCCTCGCCAAGGTCTTCTTCAACCTCTTTGACCAACAGCTCGTTGAGGGCTTCGTTGTATTTCTCCAGCTCAATGATATCCTTCAGCTTGACTCTCATGTAATCAAAGGCGATAGCGACCTTCATGTCCTTGTTCCTGACCTTAATCACGCGCTCGTTGTCCTGTAGAGAACTCGACTGCTTGACAAGTTTCGGCGGCTGGGGAATTGCAGGCCCCCCAGGAGGAGGCCGGATGTCGGGGTTTTGCATAGTCGAGTCGGCGCTCGGGTCTACGTCGTCGGCTTCTTCCGTCGTCGCTGCGACTGTGTCTTCTTCGGCGGATGAGGCATCACCGTCCTGAACGGTCTGTAAAACAGGAATCTTCTGGTAGCGCTGAGAGAAATGGGTCAGCACGACGGCTTTCGCTTTCATTCTTGCGCCGATACCGAGGGCTTCGGAGGTGGTGGAGTGCTTCTTCGCCCTTGCGTCGCCCGCGAGCTCGTCGTCAAACGTGGCTTCGTGGATCAGCACGGTGGTGTCGCGACCGATTTTTGAGAAGGGCTGGGACGGGCGGCAGTCTCCTGAGTAAGAGACCTTGAGGGGCTTGACGTTGGGCTCCGAGGGAGACCGGGGAAAGGTGATGCTGACAGCCATGGCGCCGTGACAGTGGGCCACCTTTACGGACTGGATATCGGCGAATCCGAAAAGCGCGGTGTAGTCCTGTTTGGCAACCCTAAGGTCTCCCGATGTTTCCATGCCATTGATAGAAAGCAGAGAACCCCCCACACCGACTGTGGCCGGAGAGATCTCAAGTGGAAGAATGCGAGAATATCCAAAATCCTCGATAGAGGCGTACTCACGCAGCCACTGGAGCATGCCATCGTGAGAGATGACGGAGAGGCCAAACTTACTGACATCGCTGGCGGCGGTTGCGGCGACGGGAAGCGAGGAGTTGGGCACGTTGTTGTGCTTGATATGATACCAGGCCCGAATCACTGAAGCGGTACCAAGGTGGTGATCTGCATGCAGGTGGGAGATCCAAATGACGCGCAGCTCTTTGAGAATTTCGGTGAGCTCCTCAGGAGGATACACTCTCTGCAACTGGCCCAAGGTGTTCTCGCCGGCATCGAAGAGATAATTGCCTACGCCCGGGACGCGGACGAGCGTGGCGGACACATTACGATACTTCGACGGGAGTGCTGAGCCTGTGCCGAGTGTGGTGATCTCGGTGTCGGGGTGGGCCAGCAGAGCTCGCCACGGTTCGTAGTGCTTCTGGCTATCCTGCACAGCCTTTTGCGCAGCCACAGCTAGCTCTATGACTTCAGGCGCCGTCTCTTTTTGGATCGTGTCCGGATGGAAGCCTGCTTGCAGTGTGTCGGTTTTGAGATGAAATTTCGGCATGAGTACGGCAGAAAGTCCTCTGTCAGCGAGGACAACGCCCTGAGGTAGATGGGTTGTTTGCTGCATCTGGTCGGTTTCCGAAAGGGGTTTCTGGGGAAGGCTGGTAAGGTCGTATTGTGGGGTGCGATATCTGGTAGGGTCGACCTGGGCTAGTCGTGTTGTCTGGGCGGCTACAGAATCGAATGCCACACGATTGGGCGCTGTATCTGCTGATGAGACGATGTGCTTGACGGTGTTGAATTTGGCCATGAAGTCGTTCAAAATGGGGTGTCCAGCCACGCCTGAGCCAAGGGTCCAGATGAAAGCTTCGATGCCCTTCATCAAGTTGGCCGAGTGGAATTCGCGTCGCTGGACGACAGCTTCGAGATAGTCGATAGAGGGTATGTCCAACAGCGCAAAGCCTTGACCGGGCCTGTCTGGTCCGAGAACCTGCTCCGGGGTGATGGTGTCCCCGTTGGCGTTTTGCACGGACTGACCATTGCTGAGCTTTCCAAAATCAGGCCCAGGCTTGACGCCCAGCTCTTTGGCGCGTTTTACATCGAAGGAGCCGCGAGCGGGATAGGTGCGTACCATGTATGAGATACTTTCGGGGGCGGGCCTGGTTGGGGGCAAAGACATGATCTTGGCTCCCGGCCAGGGGGTGCGAGTCCAGACGGTCATGTCGGGCAGAGGCTCTGTGCCGCCTGGCTTGGGACCCGTGTAGGGCTGGTAGCCATGGGCGTCTGGGCTGCGCACAAACATGGCGGCAGGCATCTCAACCTGGGAGATGTGGCGCTCGACGAGCGTGTCGAAGCTCCAGCTCGAGTCGAACATGTGCTTGACGGTCAGGGTGCGAATGCGATCATGGCGTGCGTGGCGGTCGTGGGGGCTCTCGTTTGCGGGCGCCTGGTGGTCCTCAAAGGTGTTGCCGGTGAGCTCCCAACGTCGAATCTCGTCGTCGAAGGCGGCCTCGGCCTGTGCATCTGTGGCCTTGGGCAGAGGGGTGACGGGCAGCGCCCAGACCTGCAGAAAGTCGTCTTGGTATGCGGGCAGCGGGTCGTCGTGGCTGGGCTGGGTCGAGGCGCTGTCTGCGTACTCGGTGGCGATGATGGGCACGCCTTTGCGGAAGATGAAGCGGCGGCAGGTGCCGAGCATGTGCTTGAGGTTCGGGGGCCCGTAGATGTTGAAGTGGGGCTTCACGGGCGGGTCCGTGGTCCTGCCGCGGCCTTGAGCCTTTTCCCACGTGGCCAGGGCTTGGGCGTACGAGGTCGAGGTGGAGTCGGTCATGGTCAGCATCATGCCGGCCATGCCACCGACGTTGCGCCACTCGGTCTTGCCGGTGAGGAAGAAGTCCTGGACCTTGAGCAGACGGGTGCCCTGCTGCACGAGGGCGCGCTGGATGCCCTCGGCCTGGCTGCCAAAGACATAGTGCTTGTGGGTTTGGGTGCGCAGGATGAGCGTGGTGCCGGGCGTGTCGGCCGTGGGCGTGGTGATGAACTCGATGCTCGACGACATGCCGCTGGCCGAGAGTTTGCCGTCGTGATGTCTTGTGGGCTGGTGCTCGCTTGTCCTGTTGCTGTGGTCCGGGTCGTGTTCCAAGAGAACAATGCGTTCGGCCGGGGCCTGCTTGTGATTGCGCTCACTGAAGGCGCGCACTGTCTTGCTGCCGAAGATGGGCTCCTCGCGCTGCTTTGCACTCTGCTTCTGGTTCTGCTTGTTGCTGTTGCTGTTGCTGTTGCTGTTGCTGTTGCTGTTGCTGTTGCTGTTGCTGTTGCTGTTGCTGTTGCTGTTGCTGTTGCTGTTGCTGTTGCTGTTGCTGTTGCTATTACTGTTGTTGCTCTTGCTCTTGCTCTTGCTCTTTTCCTTGTTCTTGTTGCTGTTCGCCCGTGCCTGGTCGTCGGCGTCGTGCTGCTCCGCAAGCGCCTGGAGGGATGCGAGGAGCGCGCTGACGGACGCACGGCGCGCGGTCGAGGCAAACGTCTGACGCCTCTCGCTCGATCTGATGGCCGGCTTGGACGAAAGCGGCGTGCGGTGCTCCGAGGCTATGCGCGACGACGAGAGGAAGGAGCGATGGGTCGTGACAGTCGTAATGCGCCTGGTGGCGACGAACCTGGAAGCCAATTTGGCGAACAATCAAGCGAATGACGCAAGGAAAGAAAGAAAGAAAGAAAGAAAGAAAGCGCTACAGGTTCATGAATAGCAACGGGGCGTGGCGCTCTTCATGGTCTGCGCAGTGGAGCGCAGTGCGGTACCTACACATTCAGTTGCGCGACAGGCACGCCTAACTTTTTCCATGCGTCAATGACATGGGTCAGTCAACCGAGGCGCCTTGTACCCACCGACGCTGCACGTGCAGAGACCAGCACCAGCACCAACACTCGAAACTCGACACTCGATAGTCAACACTCGATAATCAACATTTAACACTTAACCAACAGATACACAAACCCAAACACCCACAGGTACACAACCACACCAGCCTTGAAAAAGGCTAATGCTGCAACAACAGCCTGGCTCCAGATTTATATGGTATATTGACATGTTTGTCTTCACCTCTAGCCTTTAAGGCTCGTCAACCCAAGCATGTGGGGCCATGTTAGGCCTGAGCACCTTCACAGTGAAGCGGCCAATGGACGGTCACTTTGCCTTTTACCATTCACCTCTGGGGGCAGTTGACGCCGAGTCGCGACCCTCCAAACTATCTTCATACAGGACAACAGCACCATCTCTCCCTCTCTACTTCCTAAAAGACATCCGTACATCGCTATTGTCGCTTGGTCCTACAACAGGCTATCTTGTAACAGCTCAGTTACTTTCAAACGACACCGATTGGCTCTGTTCGTCATCACTTCGAATCGGGAAGCTCAGATGGCACCCAGGCGCAAACCTATACCTGTACGCGAGACGGTGATGTATCCCAAAACGAGAGTTAGCCCGGGAACAAGTCCTTGTCGAAACAAGTCTTTGCCATGTGAGCATCTCCTGGACTGCGGGCACCTAGTCACAACAGCAAAGCCAAACGAGCCCTGTGCACGGAACTGTTACCACAACGCGACATGGAAGAAGCAGAAGAACGCCGAAAAAAGGCTCCAGCAACAGCCTGAGTTCTACTGCGATGCATGCATTGAGACTACGTTTGAGTCGATGATCACAGCGAGTGTATCGTCGGAAGGAGCAGGTAAATCGGCCAACGCTAGGCACATGCGTCCGTATGGACCTTACTGACCAGCTGAATGTAGAGGCGATTCGCGCAGAGCTCCGTCAGCGAGAGGCGACAAGACGCGATAAGGAATCCGAGTTCCGCAAATGCTACATTGCACAGAAGATCACATCCGTACCGTGCGATGAAGAGGGAAACATTTTAGATGGGTATTCTCCGCTTGACAACAGCCATCCATTTGATACAGCGACACCTCGGACTGGCCCGAATATGTTTGATGGTATCGAAGTGGAGCGCCCTCAAACCAAGGATCCAAAAAGAAAGAAGACATCGAAGAAAGTTGCACCGATGATGGTATCATCACGCAAAGGAGAGCCCGAGGATGGTTCATCGAGCGCTAGCGAAGCGGCCAGCGAAAATCTCGAAGATCCACTTGCGGAAGGAGCGAGATGGCTGAATGAGCAAAAGGAGCTTGCTCGTCGCCGACAAGAAGAGGGTACTTCACCCATTCGCAGGCGACGCGCTACTGCCAGACCAACTGTGCTCAGTTCGAGTCCAGAAACGGACATGTCGAGCTTTGTCGTCCATAGCTCGAGCCCCTTGGTCACACAGATGAGTCCTCACGATCAAGTCCATTCCCCACGATCATCGAAGAAAAGGAAAAGAGAGCCGGACAACACAACGAGAACTACAGAACATCGGCAGTTTGTGAGACTGACACGAGCAAATCAAAAGGCACCTAATAGTCTGCGAGCGAACAAGAACACGAAGATTGGTGCCACAGTAGTACCTTCAGCACAGAAAGGACATCACAAAGCTGCTGGGAAGTTGACAGCACCTCAACCCGTTGCAAAGGCCCCGAAAGGGTTGTTGTCGAAGCGAGTGTACTCAGCGCTCTGAGACTGGCTATGGTCGTCTGAATGCATTGCCATGGCGGGTGTTGAGAGAAATAAGTCGGAGGATGATAATCAATCGTTCAGAATGTGAATAGAAAGAGTGAAATGTATGTCGCCTTCGAAAAAACAGGATTTGCTCTCTGGATGCGAGTCGTAAAGTGAAAGTATGTTTCTGCTTTGAACGCACTAGATGAGTTTGTGAAGCTCATCAGGTCCGCAACATTGAGATCGACAAGTGTCTGGTCCGATATGAATCTATCAGTATCCTGCTCCCTACTCTCTGCCTAAGGGAACAGTGACAAACGAGTGCTTTGTGATCGATGGTGGTCGCTGTCCTTCCATTCTAAGTTGAGCAAGGTATGCACAGGATCAGATCTCTTGACATACTGAGGAACTCACAGACCCATGCAGTACAATGTCAATCATGCAAGGACACAAGATCTGGTTCCAGGCTGTTTCTGTCTTCGTCTGTCCACTTTCCTCAACAGTTCGCCCATATATGTCTAGAGTTGCCGTTTGTCCAGATAGGCCCATGGTTCTGGCTGACAGAAACATCTCATTAACGCGAATTTGTACTAGGCATTTGTGCGATATGTATATTTGGACAGGTGAGTAGATCAAAGTTGTCATCTTGGCCGAAGAGAGATGCATATCTTCTCGGTTATCGAATACGCTAACGCTAGTCGCTCAGAGCTCGTCATGTCGTCGTGTCTTCCTAACGTTCCTTATCATCGGCCTGCCTCTCCAATCTTTACATGTCACGACTCGACAGTCGCACATCGAGCCCAGGCCACTCTATATGGCACGATCTTCCCGAGAACACCTTTCGTCAGCACCTCGTGGATCTCGAGAAACGCACAAACGCGGTCCCAGTTGAGCCGCAGATTTTCAATCTAGAACACAACGTGAAGGATCATGCTCACACCCTGCCGCTGCATGTCGAACAGCAACTAGCAGACGATTTTGCCTTCTTGGCTGCCATCGAGGAGGGTGCGCAAAGTGTGGCTGCTGCATGTCTCGAGGAGCATGTGCATCCAACCGCGCTTACCGTACGGTTCGCAGCTCTAGACCTTTCCCTAGGCACCGAGTTGAAGACTGCTTTACAGCAGATAGCTGACGGTCTGGCTTCACGTGCATCCAATACCGACGAATTGACGCAGATTGAGGTGTTGTTCGAGCAAATTGTGAGGCTGCATTTTCGCCGACTGCTCGCTCGACTCAGGTCCCATAAATGGGAAAAACCTAAGTACCTCTCGCGACAGCATAAGAAACCCCTATGGCAAGACTTTGCCAACCTGATACATCGAGTACAGTTCGTCTTTACTAAGAAGGAAATATCATTGAGATGCTCCGTGCAGGCAAAGCTGCAAGGTCTGGCTGCGTCATACGAGGCCTTCGAGATCTCCGGCTCTGGCTCACAAAACGAACTCTCTCTCCTCCAAGACCTTATTAAGGCAAGCTATCAAGTCTGCAAAGCTGAGGACGTTGCGTCGTTTGCACGGCGCCTGGAGGACAGCGTCAACACCACACCCACTGCGAAAGTCGCATCAGCCATCAAGTGCCTCCGACAGATTGAAAAGATTGCTGCGCACTGGCGTATCCCCTTGTCTCTCATTGGGACAAGTCGCAGGTATCCTTCTTTGTTCCACTTTGGGCTGCATTTAGCGTTCTTGACGCCATACACGAGCGTTCCGACTACAATTGGACACGAATCCTGGGCGACCAATTGCCACGTACATGCCGAGGTGCAGTTGGCTGTATATTATGATTTGCTGCTTCAATCGGCATCCTCTGTATCCGGAACGAATGGGGATCTGCACATAACATCCCAGCTGAACTACCACCGCCCTCGAGTCATTGGAACATCCAAATGGCTTTGCTATCTGTGCTATCTTTTTCTCCGTTCTCACGGTTGCTTCTTTCCTACCAACACTCACGGCCGACTTTATGACCAGTGGACTGTGCCTGATTTGGCTGAGTACGGAAATCAGTTATGCACCCGCTATCGCAGCATCGTGCACGCCATCGATGAGGAGGTCGTCAAAGAGACAAACAAGGTTGGCGCATCAGGAATAGAGGGACCCGGTATTGTGAGATGGCGCGCTGAGCCAATGACAAGCAGACAGAATCTACTGGGTGCGTAGAGCAGTACTTGTGCCAAGCCACTGAATATTATGCAATGTCTTGTTAGGAAATTGTAAAGACGTAGATACGTGTAAGACGACGGACGCTGCATCAAGGCGCGGTACTTATCTAGCTTATCGATAAGCTCGCTCTCACAAGCAAGTACGCAATGTGAACAGCGATGTCATCGGTCTCGACAATCATCACACCTCCCCTCACCCAACATTGCCCATACTGGACCATTTACTGAACATAGCACAGCTGTTAGTGAATATGCCTGTCATTCTCATCGTGGGCGCAACTCGAGGACTTGGAGCGAGTCTTGTAAAGCTGTATGCTTCAAATCCCAACAATAATGTGTTTGCCACAGCGAGGGTGCCCAATCCCCCGGCAGACGGTACGTCCAAGATCTCAAGAGAGGGAAAGTTATGCTGACAGATGGAAGACAAAAACATCTTCTACATCCCTGGTGTTGACATTGCCTCGCCCGACGCTGGTAGCAACGTAATCCAGTTTCTCAACACCAGAAACATTTCGAGTGTGGACACAGTAGTGATTACCGCCGGCTATTTCGCAACAGAGAGCCTCCAGGAGCCATCATTCGAAGCACAGGAACGCATGTACCGTACTTGCGCAATAGGACCGACCATATTTGTCACAACGCTCGCCAACAGATCAGATGAACTGCTCAAGAGGGACTCCAAGGTCATCTTTGTATCATCAGAGAGCGGCAGTATTACACTTAGACATGAGAAAGAAGGAGGAGGCAACTACGGACACCACGCCAGCAAGGCTGCGTTGAACATGTCCGCGAAGTTACTGAGCTTAGACTTAAAGGCGCGAGGAGTGGCTGTAGCAATTGTTCATCCAGGGTTCATGCGGACCGAGATGACCAAAGGAGTTGGGTTCGACAAATTCTGGGACGCAGGTGGCGCTGTCACTCCCGACGTGGCGGCTAAGTCGCTTGCAGAATGGATAGAGACATTCGACATTGGCAGAACTGGGGAGTATTGGGCACCGCGAGGGCCCGGGTGAGTCCTTACAACATCTTGCTAAATTAATAAATGATGTGAACTAACTGTTGCAGGGATATCGGCACTGCAGAACCAGTACTTGGTGCTGAAGATGCACTCCCAACACCCATTCAGTTGCTATGGTAACCACCAACTCTTGCCTAGAAACGCTAGATACGTCGTAGTTAAAGAATAGAAAATGCCTTAGGCTGTACTAAACTCTGCCTTCACAATCTACACTTCAACTTAAGGTTGTTAAATTTCTTACTTTAGATGTAAATAAGTAGCTAATAACCCTTTATAGCTGTTGTTACATATATCTAAGTAACTATTTACAAATAAAAAACTTTTAGCTAGTCTTTATTTAGCTTTTCTAAGTAATTCTTAGATTAAGTATACGCTTTTTAATTGTTAGAAGCTTTCTACCTTTAGTAAACTAATTCTTAGGAACACTTTAGAGTAACTACAGTAACTTCTTAGTGCCTATACACATGTATATATTCTTCTAAATCCTTAGCAGCTTAACTTCTATGGATTTATCTTATCTTACCTAATACTATATATTTTTATTCTATCTCTGTTACTTACCTATAGTGCTTTTATAATTTAAATCCTTTATACTTTCTCTTAGAAGAGGTAGTTAAGAGATATCTAATTTTTTCTAGACCTATTATAATAGTTAGAAATTAATATTGCCTATATACTGCTAGTAATAGCAACACACTAGGCTTATAACAGCCTAGCCCTAGTAGCAACCTAATATATACCTAGAAGTATTCTATTTATAATATAGTAGTAAACTTATTACTACTTAGTATACTCTAGGCTAGAAATATAATACCTAGTATATTTAATAACTAAGTATTAAGCCCTACTAAATTAGGAGATAAATAGGCTTATAACCTAACTAGTTTTCTAATAGATATACTCTTCTATTAAAGTTAGATAAACTTAGCAACTAGTTTAAATACAGACCCTCTAGCTACTACTAAAGCACTTAGAGTAGAACTTATAGCTACGCTAGCAAATAGGTACAGCGTACTACAGTGTATAGTAGAGGCAGAATAGAAGCTATATAGACTAGTAGTAGAGTTAGGATAGAGGCTACATAGACTAGTAGTAAAGGTAGGTGTAAAGCTTTATTAACAAAGAGTAGAAGCAAAATAGAGGCTGTATTAACTAGTAGTAGAGTTAGAATAGAAGCTGCATTAACTAGTAGTTAGGGTTAGGTAGGATAGAGAGTACCTAACTGTAATAATTATACGTAATATTACTTAGATCTCTTAGATCTCTTAGATAAGTTAAAAATTAATCTAATCTAACTAGCTAGATCTCTTAGATCTCCTAGATAAGTTAAGAATTAATCTAATCTAACTAGCTAGATCTCTCTTAGATCTCTCTTAGCTCTCTTGAATCTCTTAGATAAGTTAAGAATTAATATAACAGGCTAGGCCTAGGTGCTAGCTCCTTAGCGTATACTGCCTTAGCACTACTCTAGCTTTTACTTTCTAGTATAGACTAAAGCTCTGCTATAGACCTAATATGTCTAAAACAGAGTTATAAAAACTCTATAACCTCTCTTCTAGGGGTTGTTCTCTATTAAATCTATCTTGTATTTTACTAGCAAACTCTCTTAGAGGTTAGCTCCTTATAATTAGATTTAATTACTAAATAAGAATTAATAAGTAAGTTGTTTAACAACACTGCTAGGCGTTTAGAAGAGTGTAGTATTAGGCTATACACTAGTAACAATAATTAATTAGATATTAAAACTAAACTCTAGAACCTTACTACTATATTAGTACCTAGGAAATAGCAAGAAGAGCTACTAGCTTATATACTAGAACGCCTAACTACCTACCTATTATAAGCAACTCTACTTAAGGCTACAGTAACTATTACTAACCCTAAGGCCTACTCTACTACAGACTCTAACCTAGACTTATAATAGAAGAATATAGGTAAGACTATATAAAGGCTAGTTAAAGCCTAGGTCTAAGCCTATATTGCATCTATAAGATTACTAAACTAGGGTATAATACTTCCCACCTCTATATAAGTAATTAATAATAAGCTAAGCAAGACTATAAAGTTACCTAATATAGGCAAGTTTAGCAGCAACTAACACGTATACAGGACGTTTAAGTTCTAAATAAAGAATAAGTTAAAGTCTATAAGAGACTAAGAAGCTGTCTTAGGAGTTGCCTATATATTTAATAAGCTAGAAAAATAGGCTGTGTATGTTAGCTTATTATAGAGGGACTATAACTTAATAAGTACAACTACTTAGTTCTAAGACTTTCTAGATAAATAGTATAAAGACTCTCTGTTTAAGACGCGCTCTTAGCAGAAACTCTAGACTATTACTATAAAGAAGAGCAACTAGAGTATTAAGTCTTTTAATACAGAGTTTATTTAGCTAGCCTATAATACTGCTAAAGAGGATAATATAAAGAATCTTAAGACTAGGTATATATCTACACTCTAACTAGACCTCTAGAACAAGATAGTGTTAGTAGACATTTTAGACAATTAGGACTTCTAGAGCCTTATAGCTAGAGTCTTAGTAGTAGAGGTTAACCTCTGTAAGTCTAAGGCACTAATAAACAGCACTTTTAGATAATATATACAAAGAACAAACCTAGATAGTATAGACTAGGAACCTACTAAGATCTACTCTAGGAAGATTAAGTCTAATAACTAACTATAAGTAGAGTAGTAGACTTAGAAAGTTATAAACTAATAGAAGGCTGCTAACATCTATCTAAGATGCAGGAAGAAGAGTTACTACGTAAGCAGATATAATCTAGCCCTAGCTAAGAGACTAGAGAAAGTCTAGGTTAGAAGCATAATTGCTAAGATTTCTAAAACTAATAATTTAACTAATAAAGGTTTAGAAAACTAGCAACTTCTGTTTAAAGGCATAAATAAGAGTTAGGAAGAGAAGTTATAAAGAGGAAGAAACTGTTCTAAGAGTTCTACTAGTAGTAGCTAGATAGTAAGCCTATATCACTGCATATAATAGTATAAGACAACACTATAGTATATACATTAATTAATACTAGGTGTTTAATATATAGTATAGTCTTCTCTAAGTTTATATTGTAAAATAACTTTTAATACACCTCTACGTATAGACATAAGGTATTAGGCATAGCTAGAAAAGTAACTTAGGTAACTAATGTTATAATAATAAAGAATAATAAAGATAGCTATAGAGAGACCCTCTAGGCATATGTAACGAGCTAGTAAGAGATAACTTAGTTAATTAATGTATTTAATTAGTGTTTATCTGCTTTATATGTATAAAGCCTACTTATATACAAATGGAATTAAGAGATTACGTAATCTTGCTAAATTAAGTTTGTAGGCAGTTGTAGAGACGCTTATTTTATAAGTGCTAAATATCTAAGCAACTAGTAGTGAGCCTACAGGCTCTATCCTGCGCAACACACCCCCTAGATAGTTTAGAATAGAGCATCTGTTTTCTAAGCGCCTAGTATATAACCTAAGTAATTGTCCTATATTTATATTCTGCTTCTTACTATTTTAAGCTTCTAGTTATTAACTAGTTGCTTATAGATAGGTTTTCTTAATTTTAGCGTGTGTAGGTGTTAATTTCTAGAGGGTACAAGTAAGAGTAAGTTTTATAACTAATCTGCGTAGTTCTGTCGTTATATAACGCCTAATTTTGAGAGAAATTAAGTGTTACCTTTACTTTTACTAGGCTTAGGGCGTTCTATATAAACTGTTAACTCCCTTAATTTCTCTGTTTCTTTAGCTATCTTATTAAACATAACTGTATATATGCCTAAATTTAGCTCTAATTAACTCTTACACTCTTAGTTACTTACTAGCAATCCTTCTCTTATCCTATTACCCTCTAGTAGATTATCAGCAGCTTTGTTTTATTCTCTTTCTAGTTATAGTAGCTCTAGGGCTCTATTAGTAAGCTTTAATAGTTATTATAACTAGGTAGTATCTAAACTAAGCTTCTCTAAGTCCTTCTATTAGCTCTTTTAAACCTTTAGCTAACTATATATAGAGATAATCTAAAAAGAAGCGCTGTATACGCACTACTACTGCTACTGCCTATAAGCGTGCCCTGTGCAACCTTGCTGCTGCCCCCCTACTGCTACTACTACTACTACTACTACTACTACTACTACTACTACTACTACTACTACTACTACTACTACTACTACTACTACTACTACTACTGCTACTGCCTCTGCTACTTCTGCCTTTGCTTCTGCCTCTCTGCGCGCTTAGCGCTCTGTGTAGCTACTCTGTCTTACTACTACTACTTCTACCTGCTCTAGCTTTAGCTAATTAAGTGTTATCTGTTAAGCTCTTAGGCTTGTTTAACGCTGCTGCTATTATAGCTATAGTTGCTGTAGCCTATACTGCCTACGCCCTTGCCCTTGCCCTGCCCCTGCCTTTGCTTCTACTACTACTGCCTATACCTCTAACTATGTTGTTAGCTACTCTAAGGCTAGGACGCTAGCTAATTCCCTACACGTACTGCATAGACACACTGCTAGTAAGTAGCTTAGCTGTGCTGTGCCTAGAGAACCTAGATATAGGTTTACGCAGTAAGCACTATAAGCGCTATACCTTTAGGCACTTTTGCTACTCTTTGTATATTACCTAAATAGAGCTATTAGATAGTAGACTAACAGCTTGTTAGGCACCCTATATTAGAGCTGCTAAGGCTAGAGCTAGTAACTATGTTAGTTGTGTCTAGTAGTATAACAACTCCTGTAAGTAACCTTATTCTAATAATTAATTATAGCTAATTAACTGTATAGTAGGCTAGCAAGCTGCGTGTTGCTATCTGCGTAATAAAGAAGATAGTTAATAATAGCTACTATACCTAAACCTCTCTAGAGTATAGATAGGTAGCTGTTTATTAGGTTTTTAAGCCTTATAGCTGCTAGGCATACGCTTAAAAGAGCTGCTACTAGTAGCTGTAGTAGCGTTCTGTACTCTAGAGAGAGAGTTATCCTCCCTATTAGTTTTAATAAAAAAGATCTTCTCTTTCCCTATTAACTAGCTCTTTCTAGTAACTATTTCTTTATAATATATACTGTATAGGTTAAGGTATAACAAAAAGCGCTTATAAGCTTACCTAGGTAGCGCTTTTATAAGTCTGTTAGCTAGCATCTTGCTTGTTTTTAGATACGTTACCTTAATTATTCTCTTAGTATACTCTTGTTTTAACTACATGTTTTAAATATCTATATAGCGTAGCTAGGTAGTAAGCTCCTTACTCTCTTTAATAACTAATTAAATTGTTCATTAGTTATTATAGAAGATCTCCTACAGCACCTCTAAATCTAAACAGAGTTCTATTAGAAATTGCTTTAGAGCAATTAACTCCTTAGCTACGTGCTCTAACATAAGCAATTTAGCTTCTGTTATAGAAGTAGTTATAGTTAATTAGTATACTACTTTCTAGATAATTAGACTTCTAAATAACTAGACTATATACTCTTAGGAGGATCTATAACTCTTCTAATTATTAGTAAATAACACGTTGCTATAGATAAGTAATTAACTGCCTTTATAAGCTCTATACCTTATTTCTAGGTGCTTAGTTCTGTAGAGGTACGCTAGTACTTAGGTAGCTGCTTTAAAGTAAGCTGCTCTTAGATTAGTTAAATAGTAGAAGAGTTAAGAGGCAGTATATGCTATGTCTAGTTAGATTATAATTGCTGTATAGAGTATAGACCCTACCTATTCCTAGTAAGCTTTAACCTCTTGTTTTAAAGCTTCTCTAGTATACTTAAGTAGCTCTTCTACTAGCAAGGGTACTAATAGGAAGGATCTATTGCCTATAACGTTAAACTTAGTAGCTATTTTCTTAATATAGGCGTTATAGGCGAGTGTTATAGTTCTAGCAGATCTATCCTATATAATCTAAATTCCTAAGAACTATTTAGCAGCTCTATAATCCTTAATCTAGTACTTACTTATTAATAAGCTTATTAGCTTCTTAGCAGACGCTTAATTATTGTTATAGAAGGTAAGGAGGATATTGTCTACATAGAATAGTAGCACAAGTTTCTGCTTAGCGTTAAAGAATAGGCAGGGCTCCTCTTTTAATACTGTAAGTCTAAGCTCCTAAAGGGTGCTAGAGAGCTCCTTATACTATAGTAATAGAGAATCTTAAAGGCTATACAGAGCTTATAGTAGTAGTACTACCTTCTCTAGGTTCTAGAAACTATTAGGCAACTTATAGAGCACTTAGAGTTAGTCCTAGCAGCTTATATTAAGAAAAGCTTCTGCTATATTATACTGCTAGAGTTCTAGGTTAAAGTAGGCTACTATAGCTATTATAGTGCAGAAAGATTAAGAAGCAAGCGTTATAGCGTAAGTAGAGATAAATAAATCCTTAGCCTAGAGGTCTCCTCTAAAACATACTTAGGCTTTATACTTAATAAAGTAGCTGTCTTAGTTAAATTTATAAGCAAACACCTACTTAAGCAGCAGAGGCCTTACTATAGTGCTTAATCTGTTAATTTCTACCTAGGTTTTCTTCTTAATTAGAGTTATAATCTTCTTTTTGCACGCCTAGTAGAAAAGAGCTCCTAGTAGGTAGTAGAAAAGATCTTTCTACATTTTTAGAAGAGGTAGAAGATTATTACAGTGTATCTAATAATTTAGTTAGATAACTCTCTTATTTTGTAAGGTAGCAGCAATAATTACTAAGTATAATATAAGGTGCTCCTTTCTATTACTGTACTTATCTAACTAATCTATTAGTAGAGATAGAAGCTATAAGTACTAGTTATAAGGCTAAATAGAGCTTATTACTGCGTACTAGCTTGCTCTGTTGTTAGCTAGTTTGTTACGTTCTCTATTAGCAATCTAGCAGCTCTGCTTTATTAGTAGGCTTTAGACTCTACGCTAATAAGAGCACCTGCTACTAGCCTTATCTACTCTTTCTATTATTCCCTAAGATAGAGAGGTAACAATTTATAATACAGAGGATAGATTATTAAGATTCTAGTTGCTTACTAGGTTGCTCTCTTCTCTTATAGTTAAGTGCACTTTCTATAAACACCTAGTTAGGTCCTCCTCTTAGGGAGCTTCCCTGCTACGTACTAGCTGCTCTAGTTCTAGTGTTTAGTTAGGGGAAAGTAGGCCTATCTCTTAATTTTGCAATAAACAGATCTCTAGTAGCTAGCTAGCTAAGCTAACTGCGCGTTTAGTCTTTTCTATAAGAGCTCCTTCTGTACTAGACTAGCTATCTAGTACTAGAGTTTCTTTCTAAGTGTTACCTCTAAGCTGTTAGTTAGTAGGCAAATTAATAAATAGGTTCTGCTTAGTAATAGAGAGTTTAATTACTTCTTCTGTATCTATAATCTCTCTAGGTTTATATAGAAGGTCTATAAACACAGCTGCCTTAGCTACTAGAATAGCAGTAGACCTATTAGCTTTGTTGTAAAAGAGCTCCTTATTAAATATTATGTTACGCGTTGTAATAACCTAGTTAAGTGCAGAGACCTATATCTAGTATATATTAGACGCTTAGTAACTAACTAAGTAAATAATATAGCCCTTAGAAGCAACTTTAAAGCCTCTTTTATTACGCCTAGCTGCTCTTTCTCTGTTTAATAGATAGGCACAGCATCTATAGGCGTATATCCTGCTCTAATTAGGTCTTAGACTAGCTGTAAGTGCTCTTACCTGCTCTAGTTTATACTAGCAGAAATAGTAAGTAAACTAGTAATTAAGCTCCTTATTAGGGCTCTGTAGCTTATTTAAGTGCGTTAGACTTATATTATAAAGCTATACTGCTACTATAACAACCTCTAGCTAGAGCTTCTTAGGTAGGTTAGCACTACTCCTTATCTTAATAGATTTAGTAATTATTTCCTGCCTTACTTACTTAGCTGCTTTATTTAGTTTGTGTGTGTATAAAAGTACCTACTTAATATTAATTCCTTGTTTAAGCACCTAGCGTTTGTACGCAGAGCTCCCTCTCTATAAGAAAGTAGTAGTGTTGTTATTCTAGCTAATTTTGTAGATTTAGAGCTTGTACTAGGTAGCAACCTAGCTTAAAAAATTTGTAAGCACCTGTAAAATCTTAACTTAAGTTTTACTTTGCAAGGTATAAATAAAGAGCTTCCTACTATAGTACTTCTTAATTAAAAGTACCTATAGCTCTCCTCTTCTTCTAAGTAGTATATTAAACAAATCCTACCTAATTTTCTAAAACAGCTTAGTAGGCTTTTTGTACTTTTGCTAGGAAATTACTTACTTAGTATAAGTTATAGTATAGATCTTATAATTCTTTTAAAGCGTCTTATTAATAATCACACTATATGCTCCTTTTACTAGGGCTTATAGTGCTTAAGGTCCTAAGTAGCCTACATGTGCGTGCTATAGGTGCTCTAAAGAGCTCCTAGAGTATAACTTATAAGATTGTTTTATTACTGTATTTAGAATAGGGGAGTTAAAATAGCAGAAAAGTAGCTTATATTTAAAGAAAGTAAGGTTGTAAGTACGCTTAAGCGTAGCACATATCATGCTCCTGTTTAGATTATTAATATAACTAATGTATAAAGAGCTGTCTAGCTCTAGGTACTAAACTCCTTTCTTCTAGAGGCGTGCTTTAGAAATAATGTTAATATAGAACCTCTCTACTACTATAACGTCCTAAAGGATTAAGTTCTTAGTGTTTAGGCTGCGCTTTCTATAAAGGGCGTTTTTACACAAATAAGTGCCTTATCTACTAATAGAAAAAGCTTAGGTACTAGCTTCTACTATATTAGTGTAGTTAGAGGGTCTAAAAGATCTAGGGATAAGTTAATTAGAGCTGTTAACTAGGTAGGTAGCAGCTCTATTGTTAAAAATAGTACTGTTAGATATTAGATAAGCGTTAAAATCTATAATATTGTAGGCTCTAGTTAATAGTAGGTTAGTAATAGCTATTATCTTAGAGTTAATTAGAGCAGCCTGTACGTTGCCTAGAAACTCTGCCTTAACTAGTTAGGTTAATCCTGTAATAGCTAAAGGAGCAGCTGCTGCCTACTTAGCTTGCTTAATTGCCTTCTAGACTTTAGAGTACTTATTACTGTTAAGCTAGTTAAGTACCTCTTGTTAATAGGTTTAGCTTATCCTAATAGGTAGTAAGGAGCTCCTTTTAACTACTGTTTAAAGGTAATAGCACTTAGTTAACTTCTACTTATATATAATATTAACCTTCTTACAGGAACAGAGATAGCTTTTAGAGCTTTTAGTGTTGCTAGAAGAAGAGCTTTTATTATTTAAATCTAATTAATTTCTAAAAGTAGCAAATACTCTAGGATTATTTTTGCCTAACCTAATAGTGTGCTTATGCATTAAACTACTAAACAACCTACTTACTTATTCTAAAGTAAGCAGTTTAAGCTCTAGGATACTATCCTAGATAATCCTTTAGTATATTAATTAAGCCTTCTCTAGGGCAATTCTATAACTTAAGGCATCTAAGAAATCCTATACAGTAAGCGCCCCTTTAACCTCTGCGAGCTTATATAACTTAGCTTGCATATAGAGGTATAACTACTTGTAGTACTAGCCCTAAGAAGCTACTTATCTCTACCTAGCAGCTCTAAGGTATTGCCTGTATTTAGCACAGACCTAGTTCTAAGTGCTAACGTCTGTAGGAACAAGCTCCTTCTTTAGTAATTAGATAAGCAATTAAAGACTAGTAGAGTTGTTGTTAACAAGCTTAACTATTACTAGTAAGAGGATTGCTAGGGACACTGTAGTGTTAACCTAGTTCTAAAGCTTCTAGAGTTGCTCTGTCTGCGCTGTCTACTTACTTGCCTCTACCTTATACTTTGTAAGCTCTTAGTTATAGATTTTAATGCTTAATAGCCTAATATAGACAGCAGGTGTTATATAAAGTGTTTCTACTATAAGTTGTTTAGTTGCTGTTTAGCTGCAGGTAGATTAAGCAGGTAGTTGCGTATTAGTAGACTTAGAGGACTTAGCGTTAAACAACTTAGACTCTTACTACTAGTCTTCTAGTATAGGTGTAGGTGCTAGTGCTAGTAAGGAAGTTAGAGTAGGCGTGTTAGAGCCTATTATAGGTAGCCTAGGTACTCTATAGTGTAATCTGCTAGCGTTAGCAGCGTCTAGGTTAATAATTTCCTACATATTACGCAGCTTAGCGTGCTAAGTAAACTAGATATACTAATTAGGCTAGTTAGCACGTAACTTAAGTTAGTAGAGTCTAGATAGGATGCTTAAGAGAGCTTACGCATTATAGCTAACTAGCTTAGCTATTGTAGGTAGGTCTTAGAGTTAAGAGAAAAAGGATAGGTAAACAATTAGAGCAGATAAGCTTAGTCTTACTAGCTCTTCTAAGTGCGCAGAGAGATCTACTACTTTAGAAAGCTAGGCTTATAACTGTAACAAGCTAGTAAGAGGTAACTTAGTTAATTAATGTATTTAATTAGTATCTATCTGCTTTGTATATATAAAGCCTACTTATATACAAAGGAAATTTAGAGATTACGTAATCTTGCTAAATTAAGTTTGTAGGTAGTTGTAGAGACGCTTATTTTATAAGTGCTGAATATCTAAGCAACTAGCAGTAAGCCTATAGGCTCTATCCTGCGCAACAGCATATATACTAGATAAGAAAAGAGAGTACAACCTTATCCTAAAGAGACTATAGATAGATAAGAACAATGTTACTATAGCACTAGCTAAGAAGTTGTTATTTATCTACTCCTTACAGACACAAGTTAGAAGTAGAAAAGGTACTTATCTTAATTAACTACCTAAGCCTATAAGTCTAGAGCTATACTAGGCGCTAAAGAAGAAGTCTAAGACAGACTAAAACATAGAACTATTTACTATATTATTAGCAGATATTTAAAAGGCTTTAAAGAAGAAAGAGCTAACATATCTCTAAGACTTTCTCCTAGAGTTTCTAAGAGATAAGTTTAAGATATTTATAAAGAAGAAAGTAGATAAGCTTATACCTTACTACAGTCCTAATATAGATTATATAATTAAGCTAATTTAATAAAACAGTAAACTTATAACAGTACTATAGGGACTACTATATAATATGTTCTGTAAGGGGCTTCTAGTGCTCTAATAATAACTTACTAGCTACTTAGACAAGAACTTTATCTAAGTTAGTAAATCTAGTACTTCTACTCTAGTGCTATTTGTTAAAAAACCTAGTAGAGGCCTCTAGTTTTATGTTAATTATTAGGCGCTAAATATAATACTAAGAAGGACTAATAACTACTACCTCTAATCTATAAAACTCTTTTACAGATCTTAAAAGCAATATAGTTTACTAAGGTAGATATTATCTAAGCCTTCTATAAGATTAGGATTGCTAAGAGAGATAAGTAAAAGATAGCTTTCTAGACAAGATTTAGACTCTATAAGTAGGTAGTAACGCTATTTAGGCTAGCTAACGCCCTAAGTATATTCTAGCAGTATATTTACTAGGTCCTAAGAGAGTACTTAGATAAATAGTACTCTGCCTATATAGATAATGTGTTAATCTACTCTAACAGCACTTAAGAGGAACATAAAGCTAAGGTTAAGGAAATTATCCAGAAGCTAGAAGCTGCGAAGTTATACCTTAATGTAGAGAAGAGTAAGTTCTCTATTAAGAGTACTAAGTACTTAGAATTTATTATTAAAGCTAGTAAGAGCATCTAGATAGACTCTATAAAGGTTACTGCTATAAAGTTATAGAAACCTCTAAAGATAGTAAAAGAAATCTAGAGCTTCTTAGGGTTTGCAAACTTCTACTAACAGTTTATTAACTAGTTTTCTAGCATAGCAGAGCCTCTTACACGCTTAATAAAAAAGAACGAAATCTTTAAGTAGAGAGAACCCTAGTAGTAAGCCTTTAATACTATAAAGCTGCATTTACTAGAGAACTAGCACTTATAAACTTTAACCTAGATTTAGAAATAGTACTAGAGTGTAAAGTGTTAGGATAAGCAATAGGAGAAGTACTATCTTAATATTAGAAAGATAAGGTACTCTATATAGTAGTATACTTCTTAGCTAAGAACTCTAAAGTAGAAGGCAACTATACTATTTATAATAAGAAAATGCTAGTAGTAGTTAAAGGCCTCTAAGAATAGAGTATAGAGCTAAAATAAGTAAAAGAATTTATAGTTATTACTAACTATAAAAACATAGAGTACTTCTGTAAAGCCTAGCTTCTCTTAAAAAGGTGCGTCTAATAGTTAAGGCTTCTTAGCTAATTGATCTTATCTTTCCCTATAGGCCTAGCAAGGTTAATAACTAAGTAGACGTACTCTTAAGGAAGAAAGACATCCCTCTGTCTACAGCAGATAAGAAGACTAAGACTAGACAGTTTTAACTATTAAAACTACTTATATAAGTAGTAAGAACTAGCCTAGAAGACAACTCTGCTAACAATATACAGGTTTTCTCCTTAGGACTATATAGAGTAGACTTACTCCTCTCTATAACACTTCTAAATAAAGAACTATTAGAGAACTACTATAAGGAATAAGACTAAGCGCGTATAAAGACGCCTTTAGTTAGAAACTTAGAACTATATAATAGTATTAAAGAATTTAAAAAACTTTAGAAAAACGCTGCTAAGACTAATAAGACTTACTAACTTACTAGGTCTTCTATCTCTTTAGGAGCCTAGAAGTTTTTTATACAGCTTAACCTTAAAGTTTCTCTCTCTAAGTACTCTGTAGATAACAACGACTAACTATACTACTATAGAAGAGTATAGGTTCTAAACTCTAATATCCGTAGAACTAGAATTATTAACAATACCTACTATTCTCTAACTATAGGCTATTTAGGACAAGGAAACACATCTACATTCCTCTTCTCAGCCTACTTCTAGCTAGGAATATTAACTGCCTTGTAACAGTATATAGAGAACTATAATATCTATATAGAATAAAGCTATAGAGGAAACTAAAGTAAAGACTTCTTAAACCCCTTTCTCTACTAAATAGCATTTAGAAGAAAATCTCTAGAGACTTTATAACAGACCTATCTAAAAGTAAAAGTGACTATAACCTTATAGTTGTAACAGACAGACTCTTTAAGGATATTATCTTAGTCTCTCTACTAGACCTATTAGTAAGAACAGTTACTTATGCATTTATATCTAATATAGTAGCTTACTACTAGTTACCTAATATAATTGTTTCTAATTAAGAGACGTAATTCCTTAGTAACCTCTAGTAAATAATGTGTTAACTACTAAAAATTATACAGAGACTTTCTACATCCTTCTACTTCTAAATAGACAGAAGCACTAAACGTAAAAACTCTATAGTAGAAGCCTACTTAAGAGCCTGTATTAACTAGGCCTAGAATAATTAGTCTGCTTAGATGCCTATAGCCTAGATTGCAATTAAAGAATAGGTAGCTATATCTACAAGGTTTAGCTCTTTCTTTCTTTAGCATAGTTATAATGTAGATCTAGTCTAAATAGACCTAGACTTAATAGCAGAGTTATTATACTAATATATAAGAGAACCTACTAAATAAGCTATAGTAAGTATAGTATAGAAGTTTACTAAAACAATTAACTTTGTTAAAGCCTAGATAGTAGAGGCCTAGTAGATATAAAAACAGTAAGCTTATATACACTAAAGGGAAGCCCTATACCTAAAGGTTAGAGATAAAGTCTAGCTAAAGCTAGGAAACTAGTTTTTAAACAGCTAAGCAAGTAGAGTACTAGACTAAAAGAACTAGAAGTTTATAGTTATAGAAGTTATTTCTCTTTATAATATTAAACTAGATATTAATTGTAAAGTCTATCCTTTCTTTTATATTAACTAGCTTAGGTTATGCCTATAGAACTTTCTCTATAGACAATTAAATAACAACCTCTAGCCTAGCCTCCTAGTTATTACTAATAATAACAGTATATTCTCTAAAGAATAGAAAGCTAACTCTATCTATAGACAAAGATAATCTAGATAAAAGAGTAAAAGATATAAATACATAGTATAATGGGAAGGCTATGTTAGTAAAATATAGAAAAGAGAAGATGTTTTTAAAGACCTAGAAGCGTTAGACAAATAGCTGTCTATAATAAGAGATAAGAAAAATAGGAATAGGAACTTGCCCCTAGGATTCTAGTTAGAATCCCTAGAGGAGCATAACTAACTCTCTTACTTCTAATAGAGAAAGGAGGAGAAGAGTAGAAAGAGAAGATAGGTATAGGTAAAAAGAGGAGCACTAGTTTATTAGAGAGATTATTTATTGTATTAGCCTATTATAAAGGATAGACTACTCTAAATAGAGGCTATATTATTATAAAGAAAAAGAGCTATAAGCCTAGGTATTATCTAGCTAGAAAATCCTAAACACTGCAGATTGTAAAGTTATAAGACTTTCTTCTTATAATCTTTATTAGATAGTTTTCTTTTTAGGAATAGTTATTACCTAAAAAGGCAACTTAAGCTATTTAGCCTAAATATATACATATTAGGCCTAAATACAAGTACTTTCCTAGTTAGGTTTAGCTCTTACCTAATCTAGTAAAGTACTATCCGAAGAATGCCTAACTAGAGAGCGTTAGAAAGCTGTGCTTATTATTGCTATAGCTTTACTAGATCTAGAGTTAGCTTTCTTACTATAAATAGCTTAAGAACACGTTGCCTTTACTAGTAGGTTACGTGTACACCTACGTAATCTGCTAGTAGGTTGCGTAATTGCCTACGCAATCTGCTTAGAAATTAACTCTTAATTTTTAAGCATCTATTTGTAATAATTATTCTAGATCCTTCTGATTTGTAATAGAGAGAACGGAAGTAGAGTATAAATACTACTTACTTTCTCCCTCTCTTAGTTCTGTACCTAGCATTTAATATAATAACTTGTCTATTATATTATCTGATTGTTACTATATTTACTCCTCTTGCCTCTTTAGGCTATACGCTTCCTATTTTGGAATTACCTAGTCTAGTTAGTCTAGGTCTTCTAGATTAGGGAAGAAAGTAGCCTGTCCTCCTATTTCCCCCCCTACTTTCTTTACAATAAGCACACTACACGCTTCTTTTACTAGAGCTTATAGTACTTTAGGTTCTAGGTATTCTACATATACGTGCTATAGGTGCTCTAGTAAGCTTCTAAAGTATAACTTATAAGATTGTTTTATTACTGCGTTTAGGATAGGGGAGTTTAAATAGTAGAAAAGTAGCTTATATTTAAAGAAAGTAAGGTTGTAAGCATACTTAGGTGTAGTATATATAATACTCCTATTTAAATTATTAATATAACTAACGTATAAAGAGCTGTCTAGCTCTAGGTACTAAACTCCTTTGTCCTAGAGGCGTGCTTTAGAAATAATATTAATATCGAACCTCTCTACTATTATAATATTCTAAAGGATTAGGTTCTTAGTATATAGGCTGCGCTTTCTGTAAAAGGCGTTTTTAAACAAATAAGCGCCTTATCTACTAATAGGAAAAGCTTAGGTGCTAGCCTCTACTGTATAAGTATAGTTAGAGAGTTTAAAGAATCTAGAGACAAGTTAATAAGAGCTGTTAATATGGTAGGTAGCAGCTCTATTATCTAAAATAGTACTGTTAGATAGTAGATAAGCGTTAAAATCTATAATGTTGTAGACTCTAGGTAATAGTAAGTTAGTAACAGCTATTATCTTAGGGTTAATTAGAGCAGCCTATACGTTACCTAGAAACTCTGCTTTAACTAGCTAGGTTAATCCTGTAATAGCTAAAGAAGCAGCTGCTGTCTACTTAGCTTACTTAATTACCTTCTAGACTTTAGAGTACTTGTTACTGTTAAGACAATTAAGTACCTCTTATTAATAGGTTTAGCTTATTCTAACAGGTAGTAAGAAGCTCTCTTTAACTACTATTTAAAGGTAACAGTATTTAGTTGCCTTCTACTTATATATAATGTTAACCTTCTTATAGAGGTAGAGATAGCTATTAGAGCTTTTAGTGTTGCTAGAAGAAAAGCTTTTATTATTTAAATCTAATTAATTTCTAAAAGTAGCAAACACTCTAGGATTATTTTTGCCTAACCTAATAGTGTGCTTATGCATTAAACTACTAAACACCCTACTTACTTATTCTAAAGTAAGCAGTTTAAGCTCTAGGATAGTATCCTAGAGAATCCTTTAGTATATTAATTAAGCCTACTCTAGGGCAATTCTATAACTTAAGGTATCTAAGAAATCCTATATAGTAATTGCCTCTTAAACCTCTGCTAGCTTGTATAACTTAGCTTGTATATAGAGGTATAACTACTTATAGTACTAGTTCTAAGAAGCTACTTATCTCTGCCTAGCAGCTCTAAGGTGTTAGCAGTATTTAGCACAGACTTAGTTCTAAGTACTAACTTCTATAGGAGTAAGCTCCTTCTTTAGTAATTAGATAAGCAATTAAAGACTAGTAGAGTTGTTATTAATAAGCTTAACTATTACTAGTAAGAGGATTGCTAGTACTAATCTAGCGTTGACCTAGTCCTAGAGCTTCTAGAGTTGCTCTGCCTGCGCTGTCTACTTACTTACTTCTACCTTATACCTTATAAGCTCCTAGTTATAGATCTTAAGGCTTAATAACCTAATATAGACTATAGGTGTTATATAGAGTATTTCTGCTGTAGGGTATTAGAGTGCAGTTTAACTGTAAGTAGATTAAGTAGGTAGAGGTATATGAGTAGACTTAGAGAACTTAGCGTTAGACAACTTAGATTCTTGCTACTAGGCTAACAGTGCTAGTATTAGTAAAGGAGTTAGACTAGGCGTGTTTAAGCCTATTATAGGTAGTCTAGGTACTCTACAGTGTAATCTACTAGTATTAGCAGTGTCTAGGTTAATAATTACCTACATATTACGCAGCTTAGCGTGCTAAGTAAACTAGATATACTAATTAGGCTAGTTAGCACGTAACTTAAGTTAGTAGAGTCTAGATAGAATGCCTAAGAGAGCTTAAACGTTATAGGTAACTAGCTTAGCTATTATAGGTAGGTCTTAAAGTTAAGAGAAAAAATAAGTAAATAATTAGAGCAGATAAGCTTAGTCTTACTAGCTCTTCTAAGTGTGTAGAGAGATCTACTACTTTAAGAAGCTAGGCTTAAAACTGCAACAAGCTTGTAAGAGGTAACTTAGTTTATTAATGTATTTAATTAGTGTCTATCTGCTTTATATATACAAAGCCTACTTATATACAAAGGAAATTTAGAGATTATATAATCTTACTAAATTAAGTTTATAAGCAGTAGTAGAGACGCTTATTTTATAAGTGCTAAACATGTAAGCAACTAGCAGTAAGCATACATGCTCTATCCTGCGCAATAATTAGTAATATCTACTAAGAGGAAGTAAGGAAAGATTAAGGCGTTTAAAGAGCGTTTAGTAGACTTAAAGGTGTCTTTTTCCCTATAGACATTCTATAGTCAATAAATACAGTCTATAATTTATTTAGTTTAGAAAGACATAATAAAGAAGAGTATACAGTAAAAAGCACTAACTAAAACAAGCCTAATCTCTCTACTAATAGCACTAAAATTGTAATAGATATATTGCAATAAAGGTTTATTAAAAACCTAGTAAACGCATTCTATAAAATACTAGAGCTAGAGTAACTTAGTAATTTAAACGTTAAGTAACTTATCTACCTACTAGTTAGGGACTAAAATCTATAGATTTGTAGGTTAGTAGGTTAAGAGGTTAGCGTCTACTAACTGTAGGCAACAACCTCTTAACTAGAAAACACTAGCCTATTTTGTAAGAGGGGCCTAATAACCTAGCTATAAGAAATACAGTCTATAGGTTTAGAATAAAAGCGATTAAACCTAAGTAGTTCTTAGAGCAAGGCGTAAGCAAAGTCTTAAGTATAAACTATAAAAAAGTCTGCCTAATTACTAGAGTGCTAGTAGTTAGGTCTGTTTACTTATATGTAATAAAGGCAATTAAAGAGCTATTTATTAAAGTTGTTCTTAGAGCTAGAAAAATATTAAACTTTCTTTATAGCCTTGTCTAGCTAGTTCTTATATTACTTTAGTAACTATAGGAATTAAAAAGTACTAGCTAATATAGAGGTTAAAGACATAGCAGACTAGCTTCTAAATAGTATAAAAGTAGTAGAAGTAGTCTAAGTAGCTAGCATAGCCTAAAATTAGTCTATAGTAGCTAATGCATTATTGCATTGTTAAGATTATAAAAGAATAGTATATAGCTACTCTAAGTTGTTATTAGAGCTAGTAAATAGATTCTATTCTAGCTTAGTAGTGTAAGGAGCTAACCTCTAAGAGAATTTGCTAGTAAAATACAAGATAGATTTAATAGAGAACAACCTCTAGAACAAAGGTTGTAGAGTATTTATAACCTTGTTTTAAACATGTTAGCTCTGCAGTAGGGCTCTAGTCTATGCTAAAAAGTATAAGCTAGAGTAGTACTAAGGCAGTGTACGCTAAGGAGCTAGCACCTAGGCCTAGCCTCTTATAGTACCTTTCTACATATTCTTTATTTATTAACGCGCGCCTTAGTTAAAACAACTCTATTACGTGCTCTCTACTTTCTATATTCTTTATTGTACTATGTTCTAAGTCTACGCGTCTTCCTCTTATAATTCTACTACCATTTAATTATTTAACTACTCTACTCTACTCTCTTTTAACAATAGCGCCTTCTAGATCTCTAACTACATTGCGTTCCCCTAATAAGAAGACGCAAGGTAATTAAGTAAGTTAGCCTTTTCTTACCTATAGTCTACTTATTTACTAACTCTTTTAATTTGCTTAGGCCTGCAGTGCTGCTCCTGTAGATCCTACCTCTTCTAATATACACTTAGTTAAGAAGGTAAAGCTTATATTAGAAGACATTATCTTTAAGAATAAAGAGATTAAGAATACCTTTAAGGACGCTCTAGTAGATAGTTAGGCTTAGGCTCTAGGTAAGTAGTCTCTATATACCTAACCTACTAGCAGCTTTAAAGATTCTAAGGTCTATATTAACTATATACTAGCTAGCTAGGTTTACACCTTTACTCTTAGCAGCTGTTCTACTAGCTACACTAACTATGTTTTTAGCTATACTTACTACTATAAGCTAAGTTCCTAGTTCCTATTACTTAGTGTTTTTCTTTTTAGCTAACTATCTACTAGGCTCTATGTAAGACTTAGAGGACTCTAAGTAAGTACTACTTATACTTATAGTTTACTAAGAGTAACTCTATAAAGCTTCTAAATGTTTTTAAGCCTATCTAGGCAGACTTTAAGAAGTGTAAGAACCTTCTATTTTATACTAACCTTACGTCCTAGCCTAATACCTACTTATTTGCTACTAGTTATAAGACTAAGTAGTCTAAGTATAAGGCTAAGGTTAATAAGGTTAAGGCTTATCTCTCTGCTACTGTAGTCTTTGCAGAGTATACTACTATTACTGCTAAGAAGGCAGTAGTCTAGGCAAAAACTCTAGTAAGTTATTTCTCTCTTTTCTTACCTATTTTTAGAGGTGTTTACTAATTCCTTACTTTTTATAGCTTGCTATTAACTTAATACTACTTATACACTTTATCTAGTTTAAGGCTAACTCTATACACATCTTAAGCTCTTCTCTACTACTAAATATAATAACTTTGCCTAAATACTTATTAGGAATATTACTAACGCTACTATAGGTAACAAGGATAATAGTAGTAGTAGAGGTTCTACTAAAAGTAGTGCTTAGGTCTTCTCTTATCTGTGTAAAGAAAGTAGGGGGGAAATAGGAGGACAGACTACTTTCTTCCCTAATCTAGAAGACCTAGACTAACTAGACTAGGTAATTCTAAAATAAGAAGCGTATAGCCTAAAGAGGCAAGAGGAGTAAATATAGTAATAAGGTAAGGTAATATAATAGACAAGTTATTATATTAAATGCTAGGTACAGAACTAAGAGAAGGGGAAAGTAAGTAGTATTTATACTCTACTTCTGCTTCTCTCTATTACAAATTAGAAGAATGTAGAATAGTTATTACAAATAGATGCTTAGAAATTAAGAGTAGATTTCTAAGCAGATTGCGTAGGCAATTACGCAACCTACTAGCAGATTGCGTAGGCAATTACGCAACCTACTAGCAGATTACGTAGGTGTACACGTAACCTACTAGTAAAGGCAACGTGTTCTTAAGCTATTTATAGTAAGAAAGCTAACTCTAGATCTAGTAAAGCTATAGCTATAATAAGCACAGCTTTCTAACGCTCTCTAGTTAGGCATTCTTTAGATAGTACTTTACTAGATTAGGTAAGAGCTAAACCTAATTTGGAAAGTACCTGTATTTAGGCCTAATATGTATATATTTAGGCTAAATAGCTTAAGTTGCCTTTTTAGGTAATAACTATTCCTTAAAAGGAAACTATCTAATAAAGGTTATAAGAAGAAAGTCTTATAACTTTACACTTATTAATAGAACGCTCTAAAAGAATTGTAAGATCTATACTATAGCCTATGCTAGGTAAGTAATCTTCTAACAAATGTGTAAAAAGCCTGCTAAGCTGTTTTAGAGAATTAGGTAGAATTTGTTTAATATACTACTTAGACAAGGGGGAGAGCTATAGGTACTTTTAATTAAGGAGTACTATAGTAGAAAGCTCTTTATTTATACTCTTTAGGGTAAAACTTAAGTTAAGATATTATAGGTACTTACAAACCTTCTAAGCTAAGTTACTACCTAGTATAAGCTCTAAATCTATAAAATTATCTAGATTAATAGTACTACTATACTTTTATAGAGAGAAAGCTCTGTGTATAAACGCTAGGCGTATAAACAGAGACTTAATATTAAGTAAGTCCTTCTATATATACATAAACTAAATAGAGTAGCTAAGTAAGTAGAGTAGGAAAAAATTACCAAATCTATTAAAATAAGGAGCAGTGCTAATTTACCTAAGAAGCTCTAGCTAGAGGTTGTTATAGTAGTAGTATAGCTCTATAATATAAGTCTAATATACTTAAACAAGCTACAGAGTCCTAATAAGGAGCTCAAGTACTAGTTTATTTACTGTTTCTGCTAGTATAAACTACAGCAGGTAAGAGCACTTACAGCTAATCTAAGACCTAATCAGAGTAGGATATACGCCTATAGTTACTGTACCTATCTATTAAACAGGAAAAGAGTAGCTAGGTATAATAGAAGAGGCTTTAAAGTTGCTTCTAGAGGCTATATTAGTTACTTAGTTAGTTACTAAGCTTCTAACATATACTAGATGTAGGTCTCTACACTTAACTAGGTTATTATAATATATAATATAACATTTAATAAGAAGCTCTTTTATAACAAAGCTAATAAGTCTACTACTATCTTAGTAGCTAAGGTAGCTGTGTTTACAGACCTTCTATATAAACCTAAAAATATTATAGATATAGAAGAAGTAATTAATCTCCCTATTACTAAGCAGAACCTATTTATTAATTTACCTACTAACTAACAGCTTAGAGGTAACGCTTAGGAAGAAACTCTAGTACTAGATAGCTAGTTTAGTATAGAAGGAGCTCTAATAGAAAAGACTAAACGCGTAGTTAACTTAGCTAGCTAGCTGCTAGAGATCTGTTTAATGCAAAATTAAGAGATAGGCCTACTTTCCCCTAACTAAACACTAGAACTAGAGCAACTAGTACGTAGCAGAGAAGCTTGTTAACTAGAAGAGGACCTAACTAAGCGTTTATAGAAAGTGCACTTAACTATAAAAGAAGAGAGCAACCTAGCAGGCAACTAGAATCTTAATAATCTATCTTCTATATTACAGATTGTTACTCTTCTATCTTAGGGAATAACAGAAGAAGCAGATAAGGCTAGTAGCAGGCGCTCTTATTAGCGTAGAGTCTAGAGCCTACTAATAAAATAGAGCTGCTAGATTGCTAATAGAGAATATAACAAACTAGCTAACGATAGAGTAAGCTAGTACATAGTAATAAGCTCTGTTTAGCCTTACAACTAGTACTTATAGCTTCTATCTCTACTAATAGATTAGTTAGATAAGTTTAGCAATACAAAAGAGCACCTTATATTACACTTAGTAATTATTACTGCTATATTATAAAATAAGAGAGTTATCTAGCTAAATTGTTAGATATACTGCAATAATCTTCTACCTCTCCTAAAAGTATAGAAAGATCTTTTCTGCTACCTACTAGGAGCTCTTTTCTACTAAGCGTGTAAAAAGAAGATTATAACTCTAATCAAGAAGAAAACCTAGGTAGAAATTAATAGATTAAGCACTATAGTAAGGCCTCTACTGCTTAAATAGGTATTTGCTTATAAGTTTAACTAAGATAGTTACTTTCTTAAGTTTAAAGCCTAAGTATGTTTTAGAGGAGACCTCTAGGCTAAGGATTTATTTATCTCTACTTATACTACAACGCTTACTTCTTAATCTGTCGACACTATAATAGCTGTAGCAGCTTAATTTAACCTAGAACTCTAGTAGTATAACGTTGCAGGAGCTTTTCTTAATACAAGCTACTAGGAATAACCCTAGGTACTCTATAAATTGCCTAATAGTTTCTAGAGTCTAGAGAAGGTAGTGCTACTCTTATAAGCTCTTTATAGGTTACAGGATTCTCTATTACTATAGTATAAGGAGCTCTCTAGCACTCTCTAAGAGCTTAGAGTTACAGTGTTAAAAGAGAAGCCTTACTTCTTCTTTAATACTAAGCAGAAAATTGTTCTACTATTCTATGTAGATAATGTTCTTCTTATCTTCTACAATAATAATTAAGCGTTTGCTAAGAAGCTAATAAGCTTATTCATAAGCTAGTACTAGATTAAAAATTATAGAGCTGCTAAATAGTTCTTAGGTATTTAGATTATATATAATAGATCTGCTAGAACTATAACACTAGCCTATAATGCCTATATTAAGAAAATAGCTGCTAAGTTTAACGTTGTAGGTAATAGATCCTTCTTATTAGTGCTGTTGCCTATAGAGGAGCTGCTTAAGTATACTAGAGAAGCTTTAAATTAAGAAGTTAAAGCTTACTAGAAACAGGTAGAGTCTATACTTTACACAGTAATTATAATCTAACTAGATATAGTACATACTGCCTCTTAAATCTTCTACTATTTAACTAATCTAAGAGCAGCTTACTTTAAAGCAGCTACTTAAGTACTAGTATACCTCTATAGAACTAAGCACCTATGCATAAGGTATAGAGCTTATAATAGCAGTTAATTACTTATCTATAGCAATGTATTATTTGCTAATAATTAGAAGAGTTGTAGATCCTCTTAAAAGTATATAGTCTAATTGTTTAGGGGTCTGATTATTAAGAAAGCAGCATACTAATTAACTATAACTACTTCTATAATAAAAGCTAAATTACTTACTATTACAACGCCGGATCTACCTACTAGAAGCTTAGCTTACCTAGATCTACTCTATCTAAGGTTAGGCTAACTTACTAATAGATTTAAATCTCTTCTTACTTATGCTACGTATGTAACGCGTTAATTGCCTATGTTAGGTATACTAAGCGATTAACTAATAAGAGCACAGGACGCTTAATAAGCATATAAATAGTAACCTAAGTAGACTCCTACATATAAATTAATAATCTATCTCCTAGTAATTCCTAAGCTTATTATCTAACAATAGTTATAAGCCTAGCTTTTTAAGACTAGGACAATCTCCCTCTATGTACTTAGGTAGGATACACTACTTAGTAACTACTCCTCTTGATATCTTTACAATCTTAATTAATCTACGTAATAACTAACGCCCTAATCTCTAAGAGAGCTTATACGCTTACTAATTAATCCCAATAGCTAGGATAGTATATCTAACTCTAATTCTATGCTATAAGTAAGGGAATATAGAAGCAGATTAATCTATTAGCTAAGGACGCAATCCTAATCTACAAGGCCGAGCCTTAGTAGCTAGAGCTACCTAGCTTAATGTCCTTAGCTAATGCTAACCTATACAAGATACAGATTACAGAGTATAGAGCTAAATTAAATAACTAGGCCTTCTAGTTAGCGCGCTTGCAAAACTTATAGAACTAGGTTAATACTATAGTAGACCTAGTAATTATAACTCTAGCTATAATAACGCTTGTTAAAAAAAAGAAGTTAACTTTCTAAGCTCTAATAAAGGTACTAAAGAAGAAGCTAGCTCTATCTAACGCTAGTAAAAAGAACTTAGTACGTATATAGTACTAAGCTTATCTACAGAAGGCTAGGTAGGGTTAACAGAATTCTAAGAAGTAGCACTAGAAGTAGAACTTTCTATACAGTAAGGCTAAAGCTCTTAAGATTACTAACGTAGAAGGTAAGCTTATAGTATATAACTTCTTAGACTTATTAACAAAGATTGCACTAGACTACTCTAGAGCTATATAACAGTCTATTGTGTAGAACTTAGTACTAGGTAATAAAATACTTACTCTAGATAAAGTTAGCAGAGTATATTTAGGTTTCCTTTAGGAGTACTCTGTTTAAGCTCCCTATAGCTTAGGCAGGGTGTTTGCCACTATAGGTTAACTAGCTTAAACCTAGTTATTATTAAACAACTAATCTAACTAAGAAAAGATTAACTGCCTATGCAGATAATTACACTTTTAAAAGCTAATTAACTATAACCTGTTAGAGGGAGCTCTTACAGGTAAACTATTTACCTCTAGTAATTAAGTTAAGAAAGAGATTCTAAAACGCCTTAATAAACCTAAGTATAAGAACTAGAAGGCTAAGGTTATTAAGAAGGGATAGATAAAGGATAGTAACAACGTAATAAGTAGCAACAACTACCCTAGGTTAATTGCAGCAGCACTAATAGATCCTACTCTAATAGCACCTTAATCTATAGAGCACAGGATCTACTTAACTATAGATTTTAACGCTTATCTCTTATTAGAGAGCACTATCCTTAACAACAGAGCAGCTCTCTACTTAGTTAACAAGCTTAATCTTATTAACCCTAGCACTTTCTAGAAGGCTAAAAAGCTTATATGTGTAGAGGCTGGCACCTAATCCTTCCTAACTTTAGGCACTAATACTAGAGTAATTAAGAAAGTACTACACAGGAAGAGCAGAGAACGTATAAAGAATATAATCCTTTATAACATTACTTTAGTAGAGGGATTTTACGTTAATATAGTGTTAGAAGCTTATTTAAAGAAGGTAGGCGTATAGTACTTAGGATTTAATTTAATACTGCGTATTAGCTTACTATAGAAGAGCGTTGTACTAGCTACTCTAACGCACTATTATAACCTTACTTTTATAGAATACAAGCTACTATTAATCTATTTAGCTGTAATAAGCGTAACTCTATTTACTTAGAAGCTTAGATTATAGACTACACACTCTAGATCTAATACTAAGGATCTATAGCACGCCTAAGCAGAGCATCTACAACCTACAGTGCTCTAGGCACTTGTAAAGAACGCTTAAAATATAAGGATTAATAGAAGCTTATATTAGCAGTGTAAGCACTGTGCTACAACTTATGCTAGCTAAGTTATATCTAGGCAGCTAAAGAAGCAATCTCTCTAGCTATACTAGCAAATTACGTAGGATCTCTTTAATATGCCTAAGGGTTGTCTAGAAGAGGTATAGATGTTGCTAATTAAAGATAAGTATAGTAGAAAGATCTATACCTACCTAATCTATACTAAGTTATTAGATAAGATTATAAGGGTATTTAAGAAGTTTACAAACGTTTTTTGTACACGTTGTAAGCTCTGTATATCTATAATTCTCTAGAATAATAACGTTGCTACACTACCTTAGTATAGCTAATTATAATTTAGTGTATAGGCAGAGGATTATAGAATAGAGATCTAGAGTACTCTAATATATACACATAATCTAAATAGAGGCGTAGAAAGAGCAGAGTAGGAGATTATTGCTAAATCTATTAAGATAAAGAGCAGGGCTAACCTACTAGCTAAGCTCTAGCTAGAAGTAGTAGTAGTAGCTACATAGTTATATAATATAAGCCTATCTTATAGCTATAGGATAATCGCCTCTAACACAGTATTAGATAATTAGTTTATACTGTACTTTACGTACTATTAACTAGAGCAAATCTATTACTACTTAGCAGATCTCTAGCTAGATTAGAGTAGAATTTACGCCTATAGATGCTAAGCATATCTCCTAAACAGAGAATAAGTAGCTAGGTGTAATAAGCAGGGGTTTAAGGTAACTCTAAGGGGCTATATTAGATATCTAGTAGGATATAGAGTATCTAATATATACAGGATATAGATTCTTAAGCTTAATTAGGTTATAACTATACGCAACGTTACTTTTAATAAGAGCTTATTCTATAAGAATAAGACAGTAGTAGAGTACCTATAAGAAGAGCTTAAGTTAATTATAGATCTGTTGTATAATAATAAGGTTAGAGATGTAGAAGAAGTGTTTTAAAGTATTTTTAATTAGCTCTACGCAGTAGCCTATAAGTAGGCAGGCACTAATAATCTAAGCTACTCTTAGCAGCAGCTAGAAGGTAAGGATCTAAGAGATAATAATTAACTGCCTAGCTAGCTAGTAGATTATACTAAATAAAGAACATCTCCTATATAAGTAATAAACAAGGCTAGTAAGTTATAGGGAATCTACACAGAGAATCTAGAGTATTTAGGCCTAAGAACACTAGAGCTTATACCTAAGCCTAGCGTTGCACACCCTAGCAGCTTCTAGGAAGAGCACTTACCTAGAAGAGTAAGCCTGCTAAGAGGAGTAAGGTTAGAGAGATCTAGGTAATATAACGCTGCACCTATGCACTCTAAGAGTGCTACTTCTATAGCTCTAGGTGTTAAGGGCAACGTAGCTACTATAGAAGACTTAAATTAATTAAAGGCAGCACTAATTCTAAGCTTACAATAAAGAAGGAGCAGAAGGTTACGCTATCTAGATCTGGAGAATCCTAGAAGTAACACACTAGAGGCTTACTTTCTCTTATATAACTGTAGAATAGATTATAGAAAGAGCTACCTATTAGATAAGTTAATTCTATTCGAATTAACTAGCTCTAAGCTTAAAACAGTATATGCTGTAATATAAGCATTAGTAGAAAAGAAGAAGTAACTGCTAGTTCTAAACAAAGCTTAACAGCTATACAGAGACTAACTTCTAAACCTACTATAATAATAGAGAGATCTACTATCTTATCTACATAGGCAGCTATTTAAAGAAGCTGTAGGTAAAGAGATTAATACTCTGCACAACGCAGGTACCTAGAAAGTAATTAATTTACTTACTAGAGATAATAAGCTCCTACTACTTAAATAGGTGTTTACGTACAAACTAGATTAGAATAGCTACTTTCTTAAGTGTAAAGCTAGGATAGTAGTACATAGAGATCTCTAAGTTATTAACATAATCTAGTCTAACTACGTAGCAATACTTGCTACTAGGTCTTTTAGGACTGCTATAGCAATTACAGCTAAATTTAACTTAGAAATTATATAGTATAACATTGTTAGAGCTTTCTTACATGCCTATAGAGATTACTAGCTAGTAGTAACCTATAAGCTACTAGATAGGTATAAGATACCTAGAAAATGCGTTTAGCTTAAACAAGCACTATATAGCTTAAAAGACTTACCCCTCCTATAGTATAAGGAGCTCTCTTAGACACTTAGAGTAACTAGGCTTATAGCATCTAAAGAAGAGCCTTAGTTATTCTTTAGCAGTAATTGCTAGATACTACTGCTTTTCTATGTTAACAATATACTAGTAATATACTACTCTACCTAGATCTTAGAAGCTAAAAATATTATAGATATAATTACAGCAGCCTATGTAATTAAAGAGCGTAGCCTAGTATAATAGTTTCTTAATATTAGAGTACTTAGGAACTAGGAACAGCAGATAATAACGCTTGTTTATAATAAGTATATTAATAAGATTGCTAAGAAGTTTAACCTTAATAAAACAGAACTCTTTTTATATCCTCTACTTTCTACTATAGATCTAGTAAAGAGCACTAGAGAAGCTACTAGGCAGGAGATTAGGAGCTATTAGGAAAGAGTTAGATTAGTGCTATACACTGCAATTATACTGTAACTATATATAGCATTTACAGCAGTTAAACTATCTCTATACCTTACTAACCTAAGCAAGAAGCACTTTAAAGTAGTACACTAGATAATTGTCTACTTATACTAAACTAGGTATTAGTTAATCTCGTATAGCAGGCATAGCAGAGCTAAGCTGCTTATTTATAGTAACGCCTTATTTGCTAATAATGTTAAGACTTAGCAATCTTCCTATAGATACCTTATAATGCTCTTTAGAGAGCTAATAGTATAGAAGGCGTCCTAACAGGCTACTGTTACTACCTCTACTACTAAGGCAGAGCTCTTAGCACTTAAGCACGTTGCTAAAAAGACTATAGCGCTTAAACAGCTATTTACTAAGCTTATACTAATCTTAGGAGCTGCCTAGATAATCTTCTATAACAACTAGTAAATAATTAGGCTAGTAGTTAGGGAGAAAAGTGTATAACAACACAGCTGCGCTATATAGATATATAAAATATGTAGTTACAACAGGAGTATGCTGTAGGTATATTTAAAGTGCTTTACCTCTTTACTAATAGTATGCTAGCAGATAGATTAACAAAAAATCTATTAAGGCATTAGTTTAAGAGGTTTAGAGACTAGCTTAATATTAAGGATATAATTATAATAGTTATAGAAGAGTAAGACACAGGTATATATATATATTAGAAAAGTAAATAAGGTATTATTAAGGAGTAAAGCTCTATAGCCTTAGGCCTAATCTAAACAGAGAGGAGTTTACTAACAAACTTATTAATAAGAGCATTAATAAGCTTAACAGCTCTCTCCTTATAGCGCTTACCTAGAGCATAGACCTTGTCCTTATTAGTAGCAGCGTTAGCAGCAGAGGTAGAAGTAGCAGGTGTAAGCAGAGGTAGCTTAGAGGAGGAGAAGGGCAGTAGAAAAGGGCTATAAGCAGTAACTACTACCTTAGCAACTACTAATACTGTATAGAACTTAGTTCTTAAGTTCTTACAAGCTAAGTCTAAGAGCTAGAGATTGCACTGTACAGCTACTAAGAGCTTATAGGTCTTAGAGAGAGTAAGTAAGAGGCTATATATATTAGCAGATAATTAGCAGATAAGAGAGAAGAAAGATCTTACTAGAGGTTGTAGTTGTACCTAAAAGCGCAACGCTAGCAGCAAGAGCTACTACCTAAGTAATTATAGTACTTACTATTTAAACAGCTAGCTAATACACTGTTAATACACTCTAAGTAGCACTTATTACACTAGGTTGTTTTAGCACTACAGGTGCTAGAGATAGGAGCAGAGGGCAGAGATAATATATAGTTCTTCTTATTGCCTAAAAGCGTGTAAGGCAGTAAGAGCAAGCAAGGTAAGAGCAGAAGTAAGAGTAAGCGTAAGCATAAGCAGAGCAGCGTAGAAGAGAAAGAGCTTAATAATAATAATAATAGCAACAGTAACAGCTAGCAGAGTAGTAAGCCTAAGAGAGAAGCTAGTAGTAAGCTTAGAGAGCTTAGGGGTGCAGAGGTAGTAAGTAAAGCAAAGTGCCTATAGAAAGATTAGGCAGTAGATATATTAGTAGTATACACCTTCTATGCAGTAGAGCGTTTCTATAAGCATTAGTGTTTAAGTAATAGATATAAGTATAGATTAATTAGGGGAGTACTAACCTTAACTATAGTGTAGGATTATACTATAACAGAAGGTAGAATAAGTAATAAATTAGTGTTGTAGAAAGCTTACTTAATAATTTCTTAGTATATATAATGTACGCCTTAATAAAAACAGCGTAAGCTCCTAAATAAGCAAGTCTTATATACTTTACTTGCCTAAGAGGTGTGTTACAACGCTAGATCTACCTACTAGAAGCTTAGCTTATATAGATCTACTCTATCTAAGGTTAGGCTAACTTACTAATAGATTTAAATCTCTTCTTGCTTATACTACGTATGTAACGCGTTAATCGCCTATATTAGGTATACTAAGTAATTAACTAATAGAAGCACGGAACGCTTAATAAGCATATAAATAGTAACCTAAGTAGACTCCTACATATAAATTAATAATCTATCTCCTAGTTATTCCTAAGCATATTATCTAACAACACTTGTATTTAAGTATATAGCTAAGGAGTTAATTGCTCTAAAGTGATTTCTAACAGAACTCTGTTTAGACTTAGAGGTACTATAGGAAATCTTCTATAATAACTAATAAATAATCTTATTAGTTATCAAAGAGAGTAAGTAGCTTACTACCTATCTGCGGTATATAGACATTTAAAACATATAGTTAAAATAAGAGTATACTAAGAGAATAATTAAGGTAATTAATCTAAAAATAAGTAAGAAACTAGCTAATAGACTTACAAAAGTGCTGCTTAGGCAAGATTATAAGTGCTTTTTAACACACCTTGTCCTATACAGTATATATTACAAAGAAATAGTTACTAGAAAGAGCTAGTTAATAGAGAAAGATAAGATCTTTTTTATTAAAACTAATAGAGAAGACAAGCTCTTTCTTAAGGTGTAGAACGCTACTATAGCTACTAGTAGCAGCTCTTTTAAGCGCACGACTAGCAGCTATAAAGCTTCAAAACTAGATAAATAGCTACCTATGCACGCTCTAGAGAGGTCTAGGTATAGTAGCTATTATTAACTATCTTCTTTATTACGCAGATAGCAACACGCAGCTTACTAACCTACTCTATACTTAATTAGCTATAATTAATTATTAGAATAAAGTTACTTATAAGAATTATTATACTACTAACGTAATCCACTATCGAGTTAGCCACCCTATCGAGTTGGCCACCTAATACACCCCCCTATTACTCTACCCCTAATATCTCAACACTACTGCAACCAATTTTAATAAAAAGTAGATAGAATTAATTGCCTAATGCAGCTGCACCTTTTGTGCAGGTTCTTTTGTTGTGCCCTAGCTCGCTGCATGTACTGCAGTAGGGAATACCCTGGCTGCTACCACTAGCTGCACGCCTCTCCTTACGCCTTACCTCCCCTGCTAGCACTACTGCGTCTCTCTAAGCTACTATATCCTCTGCTTCCTCCTGTGTAAGGGTCCCCCCTCTCTGTATACGCTTCCTTTTTTAGCTTCTACGCTTAGCTGCAGCAGCGTTAGCAGCTTAAAGCTTAACAATCTTACTAGCTAAAATAGTTCTAGTGTGCACTAGCATTTCTGCGCCTTTCTGCATCTACTGCACTATAGTTATAAGCACTGTTAGAGAGGACCTAGCGTAGGTTTAAATACAGTTCTTAATTAGCGTAGATTAGGCCTGTAATTTAAAGGCGTTGCTAGGGGTTCTAGGGTCCTAGGGGGTAGTAGGCAGCAGTAGTAATAGCGTTTAAGGCTTAATCCCTAGCTTTAATAGCACCGCTTCTAGGTCTAGAGGCACTAAACTAGTAGCTCTGAATCTAGCTTTAATATTATCTAACAAGAAAACACCTTAGTATACTGCTAGAAACGCTGCTAGAAATGCTAGCTTATTAATATAGTTAATGTAGCTGTTTGCTAGGGCTCCTACTTCCTTCTTGTACGCACGCTTTAGGGGAGAGAAGCACCTAACGTCTAGGGGTTGTAGGATATAGGAGGCGTGCGCAGGTATACAGAGGGTAATAATGTTATTCTTCTTACAGATATCCTGGAATCTAATTAAATTGTAGGACTTATAGCTATTAAGAATAAGCAGCTAGTAACTACTAACTATACGCTAAGTAGTATGCTTAATAAAGTGCTGAAGCTAGGCAATCCCTACTTTATTAGTAGTCTAGCTATTATTAGATACAGCAATCCTCTATCTAGTCCTTAGGATTATTATAATACTAGGCTAAGTTGTAGTTCTTTCCTTTAAAGATAAAGAAAGGTAGGATAAGCTAGCTACCTGCACTAACAGCAGTAATTAGAGTAACCTACTTACAATTACTAGGTTAGCGTCTAATAGGGTTAAGACAAATCTCTGCTGCAGTAACTACCTTAATAGACCCCCCTACGCCTATTTAGAACCTAGTCTTGTTAAAGTTGTAGGTATCTTTATTAAGGATACTATACTTAGCTTTTACGCTAGCTACTAGCTTAAACTATAGCTTAATAATTGCAGAGTTGCTGCACAGGACCCTACAGTAGTCCCTAGATTGTAATAGCTGAGATTTAATTTATAGTTAACGTAAGATAAAGCGTTCTACCTAGTTAATGCTAATACAGGTGCTAGCGCGTACAGCTAATAATTAATCAGCTATACTGCGTACTTCAGCGTAAGAGGGGGCAAATCTACGTAGAGATAGGTCTCTTATACGTGTAACAAGACTCTCCTCTTTGCTCTTAGTAAGATTTAATTAGTTAGGGTAGGTATCGCGTTAGAAATGCATTCTAACGCGTTAGTTCGTTAGGGTACTCTAAGACACCCTGTACACTAAAGCAACGTGCCTAAGGCTTAGTAACGCGTTAGATTTAAGTAATTAGATAGCAGGGATTACTCTCTCTTTATAGGAAAGTAATCCTATATCTAGTTGTAGTTGCATTGTAGGTAGTTAAGAAGTTTAATAGGTCTTAGCATTAAGTAGCTAACTCGATAGGGTGGCCAACTCGATAGTGGATTACGTTAGATATAACTAGCATGTCTACTAGCTCTAGCTCTAGCAGCTTTAATGCAGAGTACCTAATAAGCTATTAGTCTACTATCTAATAGCTCTATTTAGGTAATATATAGAGGGTAGTAGAAGTACCTAGAAGTATAGCGCTTATAGCGCCTACTGTATAAACCTATATCTAGGTTCTCTAGGCACAGCCTAGCTAAGCTACTTACTAGTAGCATATTTATATAGTATATGTAGGGGATTAGCTAGCGCACTAGCTTTAGAGCGTCTAATAACACAGTAAGAGGCTTAGGCAGTAGTAGTAGAGGCAGAAGCAGAGGCAGAGTAAGAGTAAAGGTAAAGGCACAGGTAGTATAAGTAGAGGCAACTATAGCTATAACAGTAGCAGTGTTAAACAAGCTTATAGGCCTAATAGACAACACGCAGTTAGCTAAAGCTAGAGTAGAAAGTAGAGGTAGTAGTAGTAAAATAAAGTAGCTGTGCAGAGCACTAGGCGTGCAGACAGATAGAAGCAGAGGCAGAGGTAGTAGAAGCAGTAGTAGTAGTAGTAGTAGTAGTAGTAGTAGTAGTAGTAGTAGTAGTAGTAGTAGTAGTAGTAGTAGTAGTAGTAGTAGTAGTAGTAGTAGTAGTAGTAGTAGTAGTAGCAGTAGAGTAGAGGTAGTAGTAAGGGCACGCTAGGCGTAGTTGTAGGTGTTAGCAGCAGCAGTATGTATAAGGCGCTTTACTTTAGATTATTTCTATACTATATTAGCTAAAGGTTTAAAAGAGTAGATAGTAGGACTAGAAGAAGCTTAATTTAGATACTATCTAGTTACAATAACTACTAAAGCTTACTAACAGAGCCCTAAAGCTACTGCAACTAGAAGGAGAATAAAACAAAGCTACTAGAAGGGGTAATAAGATAAGGGAAGAAAGAGAAGAATTACTAGCAAGCAACTTAGGAGTAAGAGAGTTAATTAGAGCTAAATTTAGGCATACGTACAGTTATATTTAGTAAGATAGCTAAAATAATAGAGAAATTAGAAAAGTTAACAGTTTATATAAATGCCTTAAGCCTAGTAAAAGTAAGAGTAACGCTTATTTTCTCTTAATAATTAAGCGTTATATAATAACAGAGCTACGCAGTAAGTTAAAACCTTACTCTTACTTTTACTCTCTGAAAATTAACACCTACACACACTAAATAGAGAGGAAACCTATCTACAAGCAACTAGTTAATAACTAAAAGCTTAAAGTAGTAACAGACAAAATTTAACTATAGAACAATTACTTAGGTTATTTACTAGGTGCTTAGAAGAAAGATAATCTATAGTAAATTATCTAGAGAGTGTGTTACGTAGGATAGAGTATATAGGCTAACTGCTAGTTACTTAGATATTTAGCACTTATAAAATAAGCGTCTCTATAACTGCCTACAAAGTTAATTTAGTAAGGTTATATAATCTCTAAATTTCCTTTATATATAAGTAGGCTTTATAGATATAAAGCAGATAGACACTAATTAAATACATCAATTAACTAAGTTACCTCTTACTAGCTCGTTATACTAATACTTTAATTACTTTCTCTATCTTTTATACTAAGATAGAACACTTTACTTAGTCGCTTAACTAGTCTTCTAAAACCTACTACTACTGCCTACAGGCTAATCTACTAGATTTTTACTACTATTCTATAGCTAGTGTTTTCTATAACAAGTCTTTCTTTAGCCTGCAAGAATACTATAAATAGCTTAGTACCTTCTTTTCTAACTATGCTCTTACCTCTAATAAGCTAACAACTTAGGATTTTATAGGTAATTAGCCTAGTTGCTCTGCTCTACGCAGTTAGTTAACTACTTACAACATTCTGCTAGTACTACCTACTACTACTATCCTAGCTTAACCTATATCTACTTCTAAGGCTAAAGATACCTGCTTTTACTATCTTAAGGACTACTCTTCTAACTCCTCTAACAAGTTTACTTATTTTAACTATAGACTTAAGGGCTATAAGTCTAACTAATATCTAGAACTACTAAAGCCTAGAGTACCATCTTTAGCTGTTCTCTAGGAAAAACTAATAAACTAACATATAGCTACCTTAGACAACCTAAGAAATAAGAATAAGAACCAATTTTTAAAATCCTTAGATAATAACTCTGCCTCTAAGTTAGAAAACTAGAGCCCTTAAGTTTAAGTTACTCCTTAAGGTTAGTTTACTAAAAACTGTGCTCTAAGAACCTATTTTCTCCTTAGTTAGGTTTAGCAGAGGCTAATACTATGCTTTAAAAAGCTAGTAGTAAATAGAACTAAACTAAAGATAGCCTACAACATTATAATTAAATTGGCTTTTTAGCTTTCTTAGAACGTAGTTATAATATTCTACACAGAATCTACGCTTTAGCTAATAATAGAGCTAATTCTAGCTTTATATTGTGTAAATTTCTAGAATATACTAAGGCTCTTTACTTTATCTCTTTAGCTACTCTAACTATCTGCTAAGAATATAATAGTCAACCCTCGAAGACTATTACCTACTATGCTAGGTTTTACCTCTAATTAGGTTCTTACTTAAAACGCACTAGAGCCTATGTTATAAACAATTGCAGATTCTTTTAACTTATCTTAGAATTCTGCTAGAGAGCTATTTACAATCTCCTAGTCTTATAGCACAACTACTCTATCTGTTTTAGTAATAAATATTACTTTAGATACTGTAATACTTTCTCTTAAACTCCTCTATTGCGATATAAGAGCTCTAAGTTAGACACTAAGCTTCTGTAATTATTATAGTCTAGTTTATACAAACTCTAAAATAGAAAATCTACTTAACTTAAACTTAGCTCTACTAGCGCAGCAGTATACAATAATAAATCAGTTAACCTACACTTAGTTTTAGCTAAGGCTATTTGACTCTATAGTAAAAGACCTAGGTATCTAGTCTTTGTTATTTAACAATCAGACACTGCTACTACTAGAAGGGCTTTAGCTAATAATAACTTTAATAAATTTCCCTAGCCTTTAAAAGACTTCTTACTCTCTAACTTGCTTACTGCAGTAGAATTAGAGGAATATACTAACTTTATTCCTACTTTTAACTAAGCTACAGCTAAAACACTGCCTGATTATAGCAATTATTGTGAAAAGGTGGAAGTGATAGTTGAACTGATTGATCATTTTTGCAGTACGAGAGTACAGTATATAACTACAATAAGATCGGACGAATAATCTATCCGATATTTGGATAGATTTGTCTCCGAGTTTCGGATAGACTTAACTCTGAATACTAGTAAAACACTTAGCTCAAACAACAGTTAGAGACAGTAGATTGCAACGTTTGCTGTAACGTAGTTTAATACACTAGTTTTATATCTAAAACACACTAGTGTTTCAAATTGTTTCAAAAACTTAGAAGTATTACAATACTATTTGTGTTAAAATTCTACTTAGTTTAGTAGAGTAATATAGTTGAAACTACTAGTAATTACAGAAAACGCGTTTTAGCGCAATTGTAAACCAAGTGTTAAAAAGTTGATTTAGATAAATTGATTACGCTAGCTTCGCTAGTACTATATGCTTACTAAGCTCAGTTAAGGTGCACTAACTAGTAGTAAATCTAGTCTAAATAGAGCTAGTGTAATTTATAATATATTACGCTCAGTACTAATAGTTTTACACGAATTTTGTGTGTTTGTAAGTCCTTTTTCAACTTCTAATATAGATATCAGATTAGTCTTTCATGCTAGAGCTTAGGTAATATTTTTATTTTGTTTATTAGGTATGTCATACCTTATTCCAGGTTTAGAAGTATTATATTACTCCTATCTTAGCTTCTTAGAGCTTATACTAGAAACACTTAGAAATATTTTAGGTTACAATCTATTTGTTGTAACTTCCTTAAAAGGGTTTTTTGTAATTAGCTTTTATTTAATTATTTAGCTGTAAGAATAGTTACATTGCTTAGTTTAATAATTTTATATTTAAACAATTATAACTATAAAATTAAACTTAAACTAGGTACTAACCTACCTAATTACTGCCTTTAACCTTTTTTAGGACAATAAATAAAGGCTATTAAACATTATATTAAGAAAAACAGGTCTAGAGGATTTATTAAGCACTATAACTTCCGAGCTTAAAATAATTTCTTTATTATAGCTAAGCTAGGCACTAGCCTGCGTGTATGCGTAGATTATTAAGGATTAAACAAAGCTATAGTTAAAAACTAATACTCTATTCCTTTTTTTTAAGAGACTATAGTTTACCTTAATAAAGCTAAGTTCTTATTAAAGTTTAATATTATTTACATCTTCTATTAAATTTGCATAAAACCTAGCTTAGAGTAGCTTACTGCATTCTCTGCTTAGAAGAGCATTTGTTTGTATAAAGTTATACCTTTTAGTCTATACGACGCTCTTATAATATTTTAACAGGCTATTAACAAAGTGCTTTTTAAATTCTTAGACTAATTCTATACTACTTATTTAGACATTATATTAGTATATTCTAATACCTTCTAGAAATACAAAGCGTATGTTAAATAAGTTTTTAGCTACTTTAAGAAATATAGATTCTATGTTAACTCTAAGAAGTCTAAATTCCATAAGAACAAAGTTAGGTTTCTTAGTATAATTGTTACAGATTAAGGCATACAAATAGACTCTAATAAGATTTAGGCTATTTAAGAATAGAATATGCCCTAAACAGTACCTAAAATTCTTTTATTTCTTAGATTTACTAGATTCTGTTGACAACTTATTTAGGGCTACTCTTCTATTACTCTGCTACTTACATAAGCTGTTAAGTCTACTGTTATTACTAAACTATTATAAAAAAACCTTAACAAGCTCTATTGCATAGCGTAGTACAAGAAATTTAAACCTATACAGGCCTATGTTAACGCTTTTACTTAACTAAAGAAGACTTTTACAGTTTACTTAGTCTTACAGCATTTTAACTCTAGTTAGCTAATCTTTATTTCTACTAACGCTTCTAGGTAGGCGTCTAGTAGAGTTATAAAACAACATAACACTAAAGGCGCTCTATAACTAGTAGCATTCTTCTTAAAAAAGTACTTCTCTACTAAATATAATGATAATATCTACAAGATAGAACTAATAGCTATTATTTAAGCATTTAAAGAATAGGAGCCTAAATTTATAGGCTGTCTATACCTAATCTAGGTTATAACTAATTATCAGAACCTAGAAACGTTTATAACTACTAAGAAACTTAAGTAAGGGCAAGCCTACTAGTTACTTTTCCTCTCTTTATTTAAATTTAAGACTATTTACGCACTAGAAGAGACAAATAGCAAAGCAGACACTCTTAGCTAGTAGGCCTAACACGTTTCTAAACACAAAAATATTATAAGACTTATTAATACTTACTAGATTGTTTTATAATTAAAACACCTACCTTCTAGTGTAGCACCTGCAGTTTAGGTTACTTTACAGGCCTTATTACTCTCTCTTAAACAAAATTCCTTATTTGTTACTCTAGATGCTTAAGTAGTAGCTCAACTCTGTACTACCTAAAGCCTATTACCTAACTCTAATATAGACAACAAAGAGCCTATTAACAATATTAGCAGAACAGTAATATTAGAACTGTTCAATATAAAATTATAAAACTAAGTAATATAACTATTATAACATCTAAATAATTAAAAAGATGTTAAATTACAGAAAACACTTCTAAGAATGTTGCAACGAGTAGATTGCAACTTGGAACATTTCTAACTGTTTCTAGTCTAAGCTATAAGAAGCTAAGATAGAGGTAATAGAATACTTCTAAACCTGGAATAAGGTATAACATACCTAATAAACCAGATAAAAATATTACCTAAGCTCTAGCATGAATGACTAATCTGATATTTAGATTAGAAGTCGAAAAAGGACTTACAAACACACAAAATTCGTGTAAAACTATTAGTACTAAGCGTAATATATTATAAGTTACGCTAGCTCCTTTGAGACTAGATTTATTACTAGTAAGTGCACCTTATCTGAGCTTAGTAAGCATATACTACTAGCGAAGCTAGCGTAATAAATTTCTCTAAATCAATTTTTTTACACTTAGTTTACAATTATGTTAAAACGCGTTTTCTGCAATTACTATTAGTTTGTACTATATTACCCTACTAAACTTAGTAGGATCTTTACACAAATAGTGTTGTAATACTTTAAAGTTTTTAAAACAATTTAAAACACTAGTTGCTTTAGATATAAAACTAGTGTTTTAAACTAAATACAACAAACGTTGCAATCTACTAGTGTAACTGTTGTTTTAACTAAGTGTTTTACTAGTATATCTAAAACTTAAAGAAAAACCTATCTAAATATCTAAAACTTAGAGACAAATCTATCTAAATATCAGATAGATTGTTCCTCTAATCTTATTATAGATATGAACTGGACGTTCGTCCTGCAAAAGAATAATCAATCAGTTCTACTATTACTTCTACTTTTTAACAGGTTATAAGCCCAGCGCTCTATTACTTAAACAAGATCTGAACCAACTGTTTATCTATCTAAATTAACTTAATTTCAACGTTAATTCTCAAAATCAACTCAATTTCAACGTCAATTCTCAGAATTAACTCAATTCCAACTCAATTTCAACTTAATTTCAACCTAATTTCAACGTTAAAATGTTAGACTCTTTTAAAATTGAGAAGCTCTCTAGGCAGGCCAACTACGAATTCTGGAGCAATTAGATAATAGCTATCCTTACTACTAAGGATCTCTATTAAGCTATCCACAACAACAATAACAAGCTAATTACTGTCCTAACTACAATAGATAGAAAGGCTAAAGCATCTATTATGCTTAGTTGTAAGAAAGGCTCTAGTAATTAGATCTAACAATGTACTACTACTTTAGACCGCTAGATTACTCTAGCAAATCTATATGTGCTAAAGGGATTTACAGCTAAATTTCTTCTTTTAAAAGAATTCTTTAAATCTTTTCTCTAGAACTTTAATTCTATAGAGAATTTTCTGAGCACAATTAAATATCTAGATAATAATTTAAGCTTAAAAGGAATTCAATTACCTAAGCAAGTAGTACTTGCTTATGTACTTAACAATCTAACACCAAATTGTAAGAGATTTGTTACTATTATGACTTAGCCTTTTTAACAGAGTTCTAAGGATATAAACATAGAGACTCTATTCTCTAATTTGATTAATAAATCACGTTGTTAAACTAGTACTAAGAAAGTACTATATTAGGCTAAGTTTAAGCTAAATTTAAAGAACAAAATTACAAAGTAACGCTATTGTAATAAATGCAAAGTAAACACACATTAAACAAGTAGCTGCTAGTTTCTAAATCTAGAGAAGAAACTTAATTAGTTTAAAACTAGGCACGCCTATAATTCTGTTCAGCAATCACCTGATCCAGCTAAGAATATAGCAGAAAAACGAGTTGAAAAAGAGCAGGACTAAGCTCTTTTATCCCTAGATCTAATAGATCTAGATTCTCTAGGAGATTTAGATAATAAGGTATACTATAACAACCTATAGTTTAGTTCAACTAAAGCAAACTTAATACTAGATTTAGGAAGTACTTAACATTTAATATGCAATAAATTACTGTTTTTAGAAGGAAGTTTAGTAGATAAAGTAACTAAATTAGGCTAGGGTAATAGTACTACTATAAATGCTGTAGTAATTAGGAAGATAGGTTTTGTAATTAATAATACAAAAATTATACTTAATTACTGTCTCTTTATACTAAGCTATTCTGTTAATATCTTATCTATTTAAAAACCAATAGAAAAAGACTTTAAAGTAATTTTTACAAAAGAAGAAGCAATTCTAACTAGAAACAATCTATTTATTAAAGCAAGATTTGTTGATAACATGTATATATTAAACCTTACAGACAAGATAATTGTTAATAACTCTATAGATAAATCTAATATTAAAAATTATATACTCTATCTAGATCTAAACAAATCTAGTATAGATAAACTAAAACTATATTATAAATGCTTTAGACATAAAAGTATAGATACAATAAGTAAGCTACTAAATATAACAATACTATATAACTATAAGCTTAATTGTATAGCATGTATACAAGCAAAATAAACTAATAAAATATTAAAAGCTATAATTTATTTAGTTTAGAAAGACACAACAAAGAGGGGTATACAGCAAAAAGCACTAACTAAAACAAGCCTAATCTCTCTGCCTATAGCACTAAAATCGTGACATATGTATTGCAACAAAAGTTTATTAAGAACCTAGTAAACGCATCCTATGTAACGCTAGAGCTGGAGTGACTTAGTAAGTTAAACGTTAAGTAACTCCTAATAAATCTAAGAGTTAACAGCGTACCTTAGTAGGCAGGTAAGACTTAACATCCACCTACTAGTTAGGGACTAGAATCTCTAGATTTGTAGGTTAGTAGGTTAAGGGGTCAGCGTCTACTAACTGTAGGCAACAACCCCTTAACTAGAAAACACTAGCCTATTTCGTAAGAGGGGCCTACTAATAACCTAGCTATAAGACCTTAATCCTGCGCCTACAATATTGTACACATCTACCTCTTTAACTGCTCTAAGCAACATGTTATTTAAAAGAATTCCTAACAAGAGATACTAGCTTCCTTTACATGCCCTAAGCCCTAGAATAACGCTAAGACCTAGACTTCTCTAATACTAGCAGCGTAAAAGCATGCCCTAAGCATGCCTGCTTAGTACTATTGCGCCTATTAACAACAAGGCCCTACGTTATAAATGTGGCATTAATTACATACAACCTCTCCTTGTTAATAGTGTCCTATGCTGCTAGTTTAACATTAATAAAGCAATAAGGGTATATGTGTTTAGTTAGCGCGTCTTGTTAGCGCTTACTTTAACAACACTAGAGCAGGCTACCTAAGCTGCAAGACAGAACAGGACTATTCTAGGTATTCTTTTTACAGGCTCCTTTAAAGGAGTAGGTTCGCTAGTCTTTAGGGAAGTAGAAACTGCGCAAAGCACAGAGTAGCTTAGGTTATTGCTTGTTAGGTAGTTAATAGTTAGTTATTAACAACAGAGTTGTTGTAAGTGTGAATAAATAGCACTGCTGCAAGTCTAGGGTCTGTAGAATAATGATAAATAGACGTTGTTGTTTAGAAGAATTGACTAGGGAGTGTAAGGCGATACTGTTGCTGTAATCGCTGTCGTTTGTAGCACTGTTGCAAATGTATTAGACAAGTTTCCTCCTCAAATCCAGCTACAAAATTGAGACACAAAACGGCCGAGGGCCGGAATTAAAAGCTATAACAGATAAACCTACTATTTATCTATAAAAAGTAGTTATAGATATCTGTAGACCTATAACACCTAGTTTAAGAGCTAGATATAAATATATTATTTTCTTTCTAGACTCTACTACTAGAGAACTTAATTTTAAACAGTTAAAACTTAAATTAGAAGCTCTAGAAGTATTTAAAGAATATAAACTTTAAGTAGAAAACTAATCTTACTTGTCTATTAAAATAATAGGCTCTAATAACAGCAGAGAATTTATTTATCTTCTATTAAACAGGTTTACTATAGAAAATTGTATTATACATGAATTCTTAAGTCCTTATATACTAGAACAGAATAGATTAATAGAAAGAATCAATAGAAGTATTATAGAAACAACTAGAGCTCTTTTATTTAATGCTAATATAGATCTACTATATTAGGCTAAAGCAGTTAAAACAGCTGTTTACATATATAATATAACACTACACTCCTATTTATCTATATCACCTTTTAAAAAGCTATATAATAAGAAACCTGATCTAAAAAATCTAAGAATTTAGGGTTCTATAGCATATTATAAAGATAGATTAACAGGCTTAACAAAGCTAGAACCTAGAGCTAAAAGAGGTATATTAATAGGTTTTAACCATTAAAACTACTATATTTTAGACACTGTATCTAATAGAATTATACAAATAAGAGATGCTACTTTACTAGAAGGTACATTTAATACTAGTGTTAAAAACAACAAAACTATTACTACAGATTTTAATAAAGACCTAGTATTTAATAAAAGAAACTATTAAGAGTGCTCTAATAATATTAAAACTAATATATTAGATAATAGAGACAATAGTAAAAACAGTCATAGTACTATATAATAATCTCTAATACTAAGTAACAATTAAAGCTAAGCTATTAATAATAGCAATAACTATTATAGTAACTCTGAAGACAAATTAGCGTTTATTACTAGTAATACTAGTATAGAGCTAGAAAGCTATATAGAAGCAATAAATTTAGATAATAAAGAGAAATAGCTAGAAGCCTGTAAACTAGAGTTTAACTAATTAAAAGAATAAAATACCTAGTCTTTAGTAGATCTACCTAATAACAGAACAGCACTAAAAGGTTGCTAGGTATTTAAAAATAAAAGAAGACTCTAATAATAATATAATTAATTTTAAAGCAAGATAGGTTATGAGAGGATTTAGTTAAGTATATAGACTAGATTACCGAGAAACCTTTGCAAATACAACTAGAATAGAGATTATTAGATCTCTACTATTTATAGCAGCTTATCCAGATTTAGAAATTATGCAGATAGATTTTAAAAATGCCTTTTTATGTTTACCTATAGATAGAGAAATAAATATACAATAAACAGGCTTTTTAGAAGATAAAACTAAAGTTTTAAACTAAATAAAGTAATTTACAGACTTAAACAAGCACCTAGAGCATAGTATATATATCTAAAAGCTATACTAAGTAAGGTAGATTTTGAAATAATGTTTGCTGAGCAAGGTATCTTTATTAATAAGAAAACAAATATCTACTTAATTATCTATGTAGATATTGTTCTAGTAACAGGAAATAGTAAAGAACTAATTAAAGAACTAAAGATTAATTTAGCTAAACTCCTTGATCTTAGTAATCTTAAAAAAGCTAGTCATTTTCTAGGAATATAACTTATAAGAGATAGAAGTAAAACATCTATTTACTTAAAACAAACAAAGTATATGAAAGATATATTAACAAAGTATAATAAACTAGATCTTAATCTTATTAGTACGCTAGCAGTTTGTAGAATTAAATTACAAAAGAATAAAGAATAAGCAAATCTAGAGGATATAAAGCTAAATTAGCAATATATAGGTAGTTTAATCTACCTAACTACTTACACTACACCTAATTTAGCGTTTAGTGTTTATAGCTGTGCAAGACCTATATCTAATTCTGCTAAAGAACACTTTATAGTAGCAGATAGAATATTTAAATATCTAAACTATACTAGAGAAAATATTCTATATTTCTAATTACAATTAGCACCTCTATTACCAAGTTATACTAATGCTAATTAGGAGGGTGACCTAATTACTAGAAAAAGTACAACTGGTTATATATTTATGTTTAATAATACCCCTATTAGCTAGTTAAGTAATCTACAAAAATTAACAGCTTTAAGTAGCTGTAAAGTAGAATATATAGCCCTAAAAGAGGCTACAAAAGAATGTGTATATCTAATCAGCATCTACAAGCAATTAGAGATAAACAAGCTTTTAAATCCAAAAGAAGAAAAATTCTATCTATTTAGTAATAATTAACCTGCTATAGCACTAGCGAATAATCTTTGACATTACTTAACAACAAAGCATATAGATATATAATAAGACTTTATAAGAGAAAACATTCTAGAAGTTATAATAGATTTAAACTATATATTTACTAAAGAACAACTAGCAGATATAATTTCAAAAGCGCTAAATACACCTACCTTTACAAAGTTGTTCAATACACTAAATATTATAAAAAAGATATACTGCTAAAAGAGGTATGTTTAATATAAAATTATCAAACTAAGCAATATAACTATTATTACAGCAAAATAATTAAATAGAAGTTAAACTACAAAATACTACTTTTGAGAAAGTTGCAACAAACAGATTATAACCTAAAATATTTTTAAGTGTTTTTAGTACAAGCTATAAGAAGCTAAGATAGGAGTAATACAATACTTCTAAACTTACAATAAGGTATACTATACCTAATAAGCGGAATAAAAATATTACCTAAGCTCTAACATAAATGACTTATCTGATATCTATATTAGAAGTTGAAAAAGTACTAATAAACATACGAATTCGTGTAAACCTATTAGTACTAAGCGTAATATATTGTAAATTACACTAGCTTTTTTTTAGACTAGACTTATTACTAGGTAGTGGACCTTATCTGAGCTTAGTAAGCATATAGTACTAGGGAAGCTAGCGTCATAAATTTATCTAAATTAACTTTGTAACACTTAGTTTACAATTGTGCTAAAACGCGTTTTCCATGATTACTAGTAGTTTCTACTATATTAATCTACTAAACTTAGTACAAGTTTTACACAAATAGTATTGCAACACTCCTAAGTTTTTTAAAACAATTTAAAACACTACTGTGTTTTAGACATAAAACTAGTGTTTTAAACTACGTTCCAACAAACATTACAATCTACTATTTCTAACTATTGTTTAAACTAAGTGTTTTTCTAGTATTTAGAGTTAAGTCTATCTAAATATCTGAAACTTAGAGAGAAATCTTTCCGAATATCGGATATATTATTTGTTCGATCTTATTATAGTTATACACTGTACTTTTGTACTGCAAAAGAATAATCAATTAGTTTAACTATTACTTCTACTTTTTTACATACAGTACTACTTATAGAAGTAGAAGTTTAGTAAGTATTAAATAATATAAGAGATAAAATTAGAGATTAACAGTATAGGCTTTAGGCTATAAAGATGCACTAGATTATAATTCTTAGGAACTATTTATCTCCAGCACAGTAGTAAGAGCAGGAGAAGGAGAAAGTAGGCCTTAGAATAGATAACGTAGAGAAACCTTTTAAGCTACTAGCTTGTTTTAATGTATATATAGAGGATTGCTCTAGTATAGATATAGAGAATTATTTAAGTAAAGATATAGACAATTTTACTAGTAAAGATATAGAGGTTATAGAAGTAGATATTAATAGTAGTAGTGCTAAGAAGAAGCCTCTAGTAACACTATCTTAGTAAGAAACAAGACCTTAGAAAAGAGCTAAGCTGATATAGTACTAGTAAATCTTAGATTTATGATTATTTTAAATAGCTGTTATTACTACATCTCTCTATAACTATAATAATCTAGCTCTTAGCTGTTTTGTGTCTTAATTTTGTAGCTAGATTTTAGGAGGAAACTTATCTAATACATTTGCAGCAGTGCTGCAAACAACAGCAATTACAGCAACAGTGTTGCCTTACACTCTCTAGAAGTTAATTCTTCTAAACTACAATGTCTATTTATTATTGTTCTACAGACCCTAGACTTGCAGTAGTGCTATTTATTTACACTTAGAATAACTCTGTTGTTAATAACTAGCTATTAACTACTTTATAAGTAACAACCTAAGGTACTCTATACCTTACGTAGTTTCTACTTCTCTAAAGACTAGTAAACCTACTCCTTTAAAGGAGCCTGTAAAAAGAATACCTAGAATAGTCCTATTCTGTCTTGCAGCTTAGGTAGCCTGCACTAGTGTTGTTCAAGTAAGCACTAACAAGACGGGCTATCTAAATATATATACCCTTATTACTTTATTAATATTAAACTAGCAGTAAAGGACACTATTAACAAGAAGAGGTTATATGTAATTAATGCTACATTTATAACATAGGGCCTTTTTATTAATAGGCGCAATAGTACTAAGTAGGTATACTTAGAGTATGCTTTTACGCTGCTAGTATTAGAGAAGTCTAGGTCTTAGCGTTATTCTAGGGGTTAGGGCATATAAAGAAAGCTAGTATCTCCTATTAGAAATTCTTTTAAATAACATATTGCTTAGAGTAGTTAAAGAGATAGATGTGTACAATGTTGTAGGCGTAGAATTAAGGTCTTATAGCTAGGTTATTAGTAGGCCCCTTTTATAAAATAGGCTAGTGTTTTCTAGTTAAGAGGTTGTTGCCTACAGTTAGTAGACACTAACCCCTGAACCTACTAACCTACAAATCTAGAGATTCTAGTTCCTTACTAGTAGGTAGATGTTAAGTCTTACCTACCTACTAAGGTACGCTGTTAACTCTTAAATTTATTAGAAGTTACTTAATGTTTAACTTACTAAGTTACTCTAGCTCTAGCGTTATATAGGATGCGTTTACTAGGTTCTTAATAAACTTTTATTGCAATATATATATTACCATCTTAGTGCTACAGGTAGAGAAATTAGACTTGTTTTAGTTAGTGCTTTTTGCTGTATACCTCTCTTTGTTATGTCTTTCTAAACTAAATAAATTATAACTATAATAAATAGCTATTATTACTACCTCTTACTATAACTATAATAAATAGCTGTTATAACTATACCTTACTATAACTATAAGAAATTGCTATAATAACTATCTCCTACCTTACACTATTTCTCTAAGATCTCTACTACTTGTATTAGTTATATATGTTTAACGCTAGAACTAAGATAGCTACTTTCTAGTTAAGAGGTTATTGCTAATAATACCTCTTATTCTTCTAAGATTATTTAGTTTATAATAGAATTATAACTGTTTGGTAGTTGTTAAGCTCTTTCTACTATAGTTTATTATTTACTTAGACTTTAGAGTTAGTTAGTATTTAACTTATTAAGTTACGTAGTATTTAACTTACTTACTGTTAGTTATATCTTAGACGTGTATACGAAATCTATTAAGACATTCTTATAACATATATGTTATGATTTTTTGTGCTTTAAGTAGAGGGACTAGGTTTGTTTTAGTTCCTGCTTTTTCTTTATACCTCTATCTATTGTGCTTCTTTGTAATAATCAAATTGTAATTATAGTATATTATCATTAAATACAGAGCTTAGAAATAATTAGAAGATAGATTATTAACTCTACTTCGATATATACTTAAGTTACGATTTATATACCTTATAAGCATTCTGTGTTCCTGTTAGTTAATTGCTTAATCCTCTTTATATAGATATCTAGCCTATTATAAATTAAGTATTAGTAAGAAGAGATTTAATTCTATTAGTAAGTTAGCTAGACCTTAAAGTAAGTAGAGTTAGGTAGCCTAAGCGTTCTATAAGTAGACCTAATAATTAGTAACGCTATAGTATATATATTGTATAACTTATATTCAACTCTACTCTTTAAGTTGATCTTAAGAATCTTAATCTTATTATTAAACTAGATAGTCTACTTTAAAAAATTTTTATTACATTCTATCTTTAATTCTTTATAAGCCTTTTCTAGTGTATAACTCTACTAGTATAATTACTATAGCTTTTTAAGAACTATTAATTAACTAGTACTTATAGTCTTTAAGACTTCAACTAAAGTATAGAAGCTGTTAACATACACTTTAATAGCTAGTAATTGTAAGAGCACTGTAGGCAGGCAAGAAATAGGATAAAAACGTATAGTATTAGATAAGATAAGAGACAAATCCTTAGAGGTTAAGCTTCTAAAGATTTAAGAGAATATATATATACGTGTAGGCTCTAAGAGGTAACTGTAGTTGCTCTAAGGTGTTTCTAAGAGTTAGTATGCCTAAGGTACAAAGCTTCTAATAATAGCCCCCTCTCTTCTTATAGTCTATGCTAGACTACTAAGCTCTATATACTAATACTTACTAGTTTAAACTCTAAAAAAACCTCTAATGTGAGAGGAAAATAGATAGGAGAAAGCTTGTTTACTTATTAGTAGATGCTTAAATCTGTTAGTTATGTTAGCATAAACAACTCCCTATAGAGTGTAACTAGCACTAGTTTACTACTTACTAGGTAACCTTACCTATAGATCTCTTAGGATTATTAACTCTAAAACCTGTGTTTAAGACTATTAGAGAGTTAGCTAATAGTTTAATAGATTACTAAATAGGTGTTTAGCTAGTACTACTCTGTAGGGTGTCTGCAGCCTTACTCTAGTCCTCTTAAAGACCTGGTGCTCTTAATCTAGTAGCCTTAACCTCTAAAAGTATATTAATAAAAGATATAGAATAAACTATATAGTAATTATAGCAGGTTTTTTCTATAGAGTACCTACTACTTCTAAAGAAAGTAGGGGGGAAATAGGAGGACAGACTACTTTCTTCCCTAATCTAGAAGACCTAGACTAACTAGACTAGGTAATTCTAAAAAAGAAAGCGTATAGCCTAAAGAGGCAGGAGGAGTAAATATAGTAACAAGATAAGATAATATAATAGACAAGTTATTATATTAAATGCTAGGTACAGAACTAAGAGAGGGGGAAAGTAAGTAGTATTTATACTCTACTTCCGCTTCTCTCTATTACAAATTAGAAGGATCTAGAATAGTTATTACAAATAGATGCTTAGAAATCAAGAGTAGATTTCTAAGCAGATTGCGTAGGCAATTACGCAACCTACTAGCAGATTACGTAGGTGTACACGTAACCTACTAGTAAAGGCAACGTATTCTTAAGCTATTTATAGTAAGAAAGCTAACTCTAGATCTAGTAAAGCTATAGCTATAATAAGCACAGCTTTCTAACGCTCTCTAGTTAGGCATTCTTCGGATAGTACTTTACTAGATTAGGTAAGAGCTAAACCTAATTAGGAAAGTACCTGTATTTAGGCCTAATATATATATATATTTAGGCTAAATAGCTTAAGTTGCCTTTTTAGGTAATAACTATTCCTAAAAAGAAAACCATCCAATAAAGATTAAAAGAAGAAAGTCTTATAACTTTACACACCCCCTTAATCTTTATTAGATAAGATATAAGTTATAGAAACAATTTAGAAACTCTATATCTTTAATAGCAATTTAGACTAATTATACTAAATTCTAGAGTAAAGCAATTTAGATTCTCTTAGAATTTAAGTACAGCTTGGAATAAGCTTTTAGCAATTTAGGTGCTTTATTCTAAGTTTTTCTAATTAGAAGATTAATTAATTTAATTAAGTCTTCTTAAATTAATCTTACTAACGTATTCAACGGGTGAGTCAGCTACACAGGCGAGTTAGCCACTCTGCTAAGACTACATTAACATTCTACCTTATAACGCAATAACTTAACAACAATATAAACCTACGCCCTTAAAAGAGGCTGTAATACAGCTTACGCTCTAGGCACTTAAACAAGACGCAAACCTTACTATACAACGCGCTGCAGCTATATATAACGCGCCTTGCAGCATACTACGCGATTAATATATAAGACAACCTACACAAGCTAATTGTACGCTAAGTTAACAGAATATAGATTAGACTAAGGAGGATGTAATTGCTAAGTACATTCTTAAGCTAGATGCACAAGGATTTGCCCCTTAGCTAGCTGCTGTAGCTAATATAGCTAATTATTTGCGTGCTAAGCGCAATATAGGCTATCTTAGCATAAACTAGCCTAATATATTTGTTAAGCGCTGCCCTAACCTTAAAGTAAAGTTTAATCGCAAGTACAACTACAAGAGAGCCCTCTGTAAGGATCTAGAGATTATACAAGGCTAGTTTAGGCTTGTAGCAAATGTTAAAGCTAAGTATAGCATCTAGGATAATAACACGTACAACTTTAATAAGACAGGCTTTATAATAGGCTAGATATCTGCAGGAGTAGTTATTATAAGTTTAGAGCGTTAAGGACAGCTAAAGGCAGTGCAGCAGGGCAATTAAGAGTAGACAACAGTTATATAGGGCATTAATAGCACAGAGTAGGCTATTCTACCCTTTATTATCTTTAAAGGCTGCAACTACCTCTCTGCCTAGTACAAAGAGAACAACCTGCCCTATAACTAGGTTATTAGAGTCTCTAAGAACAGATAGACTACTAACAAGCTTAGTCTAGACTAGTTAAAGCACTTTAATGCCTATACAAAGACGCGCACCTAAGAAGTGCACTAGCTACTCCTTATTAATAGCCACGAGAGCTATAACTCCCTTAACTTCTAACAATACTGTAAGGAAGCAAACATTATTATACTGTGTATGCCTCTACACTTATCTTACCTCTTACAACTACTAGATGTAGGTTGTTTTGCCCCTCTAAAGAAGGTATATAGGCGCTAAGCTAAGAATCTTAGGCGCAACTACATTACTTATATTACTAAAACTAAGTTCCTACTATGCTTTATAGACGCCTATAAGGAGATATTTACTTCTAGCAATATCTAAGGAGGCTTCTAAGGCGCTAGAATAGTCCCCTTTAACCTAGAACAGGTTATAATAGGTCTTAATGTCCGCCTACGTACCCTACTGCTACCTACTGTAGAAGATAAGCCCTAGCAGTCTTAAACCCTAAGCACTACCCTGTAATTAGGGTCGCAATTAACGCCAGTTTAAGAGAGGATTTAAAGGTATGCAAGCAGCTTACTAACTTTAATAGTTAAGGCCTTTAAAAAGCTTGCTGAAGGCGCAGCTATAGTAGCGCATAAGCTGGTGTTAGCTTAAAGGGAGATTACTAGGCTTTAAGCAGCAAATAAGGCTGCTACGCAACGTAAGTTGCATAAAAGAAAGCAGTTGCAGCAGGAGGGAGTCCTAACAGCTAAGGAAGGCCTTTAATCAACTACTCTAACTAAGTTTAGGGCGCGTAGTAATAGTAAGAAGGTAAGGAAGCAAGTACGTGTTAAAGGAGGTAAGGCAACCTAAAGACGCTATAAAAAGTGCTATAACATAGGGCATAACTCGCGCATATGTAAAAAGCCTAAAGAAGGTGTTACTAAATAATATTATATGCTGTACTACTATAAACAATGCTAATGTAGGCCAATGCAAGCTATAATAGGGTAGAATGTTAGTGTAGTCTTAGCAGAGTAGCCGACTCGCCTGTGTAGCCAACTTACCAGTTAAATACGTTAGTAAACTCTTTAAACTTAGGAATACTAGTAGATTTAGTTAGATTATCTGCAAATATAGTACTAGTATTTTCGTATACTAAGTCTATATTTTTACTTAGCAGATTTTCTTTTACAAAGTAATAAGTTATATCTACGTGCTTAGTTCTAGCATGATAAATAGGGTTCTTTGCTAGTTCTATAGCACTAAGACTATCTGTTTTAATAGTATTTAACTTATTAAAAATAGAATAGTCTTTAAGAGAGCTTGTATTGTTAAAAAGCTCTTTAATTACGTTTTGTAGATATAAACTTTCTTTAGTAGCTTCTTTTAAAGACATATATTCTGCTTCAGCAGAACTTAAAGCTACTGTTTTTTGCAATTTAGAAATCCAGCTTATAGCTATAGATCTATTGCAATTGAAATTGTCTTTAATATTCCTTAATAGGAATATATTGCCTATAGTTAATTTTCTAGAATCTATATCGCCCCCCTAATCTGCATCTGATACTCCTACTAAATCTATAGTATTTTCAAAAGATAGATTATTATCTTTAGTAGGATAGATCTTACTTAGATCTATAGTAGATTAGTTAGATTCTAGAGTTAAATCTAATCCAAGGTCTTTAGTGTTAATTAAGTAACTAAAGATATAGTCTAGATACTTTAAGTGTTCTAAACTAGGATTAGACACATACTAAGCAAGGTAATTAATACTATATACTAAGTCAGGCCTAGTAAATATAGTAAGGTAGATAAGGCTACCTATTTGTTGCTGGTATTCTGTTTTAACAGTACTTTCTTCTAAGTTTTTACTTAGTTTTGTACCTATAGGCAAAGGTAGATCTTTAGGCTTATTATTACGCTTATTAAATCTACTTAAGAGTTTAGAGATAAAGTTTCTTTGTGTAATTACTAAGGATTTCTTAGATCTATTCCTAATAATTTCTACACCTAAGAATTCTTTAATCTCCCCTAAATTAGTTACTTCTAATTCAGAAGTTGTAACTAATTTCTTATATAGGTTGTTTACTAGAGTAATATCTTTTGCAAATACTAGTACATCGTCTACATAGGTAGGTAATAAAATAGGCTTAGTTTTATGAATAAATATACTATTATCTATTCTTAAGCTTTGAAATCCTATGTTTTCTAGGACTTTAGTCAAGAATAATTGCTACTGCCTACTAGCTTGTTTTAGGCCATATAGTGCTTTATTTAATCTACAGACTAGTTTAGAATAGTCTTTATTTTCTATAGCACTATTAATAATACTATTAAGATTAGAGTCTTTACTTTTTTCTAAAGCTTTCTTTAGAATAAAGTCTTCTAATCCTATAGGCAATTGCATATAGATATTTTCTATATCTATTTCTGCATTAGGAAAAGCTTGTTTAACATCCTAAGTACATATTTTCCAATCTAGATAGGCAAAAATAGATAGAAACAACCTAATTAAGCTGGGTTTAGAAGTAGAAGCAAAGGTTTCTTTATAGTTTATATTATATTGTTGTAGAAAACCTTTAGCAACCCACCTAGCTTTATACTTCTTAATAGTATTGTCTAGATTGTATTTCTTACTAAGCACCCATCGGCCTTTAATAATAGAGGCTTTAGTAGGTTTAGTAATAATATTCCAAGTATTACTTTTAATTAGATCTTGGATTTCTAGTTGCATTGCTTCTAGATAAAGATCTTTATCTTTTCTTAGTAATACTTCTTTAAAGGACGTTAGCTCTTCTAGACTATTACTATTAGAAGTAGCAAGAATGTTCTCTAATATTAATTGATTATATAGAGATTTCTAATCTTGCTTTATAGTATTAATACTACAATTTTCAACAGTAGCATCATCTATAATAGTAGGATTTGCTAGTACTTTACTAGAACTATCTAATAGCTCTGTTATCCTAGTACTGCTGCTAGGATTAGAAGGTTTATTAATAACAACTTTAGGATTTTTATTTATAATTTTCCTAGGATCTAGTCTAGTAAATATCTCCTGTATATTGTTGTTATTGTTTATCTTATAGAAATAACCTTCTATTATTCTACAATCTCTAGTAGTAATACTTTTATTTGTACTAGGATTGTAAATCTTATATATATTAGACCCTATAAATCCTATTAGGTAATAGGGAGTTGCTTTAGAATCTAGCTTTTTAATTAAGCTAGTTAGTCCTTATAGTATACTAAGGAACTAAAGATTCTTAGATTACTTAGATTAGGCAACTCTTTATATTTTAAATAGTAAGGGGTCTAAAAATCAATAGAGCTATTAGGTGTTCTATTATATAGATAGGTAGCAGTTAAGATAGTTTCTCCCCACATATCTTTAGGAAGATTACTAGTAATTAATAGAGCTCTTACTTTGTTAAATAGTACTATATTAATGATCTCTGCTACACTGTTTTGCTCAGGGGTATAAGGAGCAGAAAATCTAGTTTTAATCCCCTTGTTAACTAGATATTTATCTAATTCTTTAGATTAAAATTCATTATCTAGTTATAGAGCCTTAACTCTGTTGTTATTAAAGGGATAACTAGTGTTGTTAGAGTTATTAGAGCTATTGTTTTTAGCCTCTAATTCTGACTCTTCTATAGTAGTCCTTGTAACGTCTATAATACCTTCTCTAGATCTATGTAGTTTTACTTCTAAGTACTTAGTAAAACTATCTCTGAAGGTAATATAGTATCTATAGCCTGTAAGGGTTCTAGGCGTAATAGGACCTCCTATATCTATATACAATAGATCTAGGTAAGCATTAACCTTACTACTAGGTTCTATACTTCTATTCTTAGTTAGTTTAGCTTATATACAACTAACACAATTATCTAAACTAATAGAAGCAGAGCTTATATCTTCTAGATCTATGTAGTCTACTCCTGTAGTAGCATTCTTTAGATGTTTTAAAGAACTTAAACTAATATGTCCTAGTCTTCTATGTGCTAATTCTATAGTATTCTTATTAAGTACTATAGTTTCCTTAGAATTATTATCTTTATCTTCTAAGGTAGCTACTTCTTCTAAATTAGAAGATTCTTCTATAGAAGTATCTATAGAGTTAACTTATTCTTCTTCTATATTAGAAGTATTAATAGTAGCTAGTGTTTTATAGTTAGATGTTATTAAACAATCTAAACTATCAGCACTAAAGAAACTTACTCCGTCTTCGTAATAACCTTTAGCTAGGACAGAGTTATTAGGCTTATTAATATAGCAGCTGTCTTTATTAAAAGATAGGCTAAAGCCTTTAGAAGTAATTAATCCTAAGCTTAGTAGGTTTACTCCTAATTCAGGGACGTATAGCACATTAGTTAATCTAACTAACTGCTTAGTACTAGAAAATTCTAGTTTTATATCTCCTTTACCTTGTGCTTTAATAGAACTATTAGTATTACCCTACTTAATAGATGTAGAAGTAGGTTTTAAGTTACTTAATAATTCTTTAATATTGCACGTGTGTATAGTAGCACCAGAGTCTAAAATAAAATCTATAGTATTATTACTTATAGTTTTAGAAGCAGAAGAAATTAAAGCTGTTTCTTTTTTATTATTGCTATTATTATCCTAATTAGTAGTAGTACTATTAGTACTGTTACTAGGCTTTTGGCTAGGATTCTTATTATAGCAATTAGACTCTTTATGTCTCCTTCTATTATAATAGTTACAAAAAGGAATATTCTTTTTGTCTCCTTTTTTACTATTGCTATTATTACTACCTTTAGTTTGCATAGACATTTCTACGTCATTGTTGCTATTACTAGATGAATTATCTCTATTAAAAGAACTATTGCCTTTAATAGATTTAAGTCTTCTATATTTATCTTGCAGTTGTGAGATAATTTCTTCTATATTAATCTCACTATTAGCAGTTCTCATAGACTGTGTAATAACTGCTACTATATATTTATAATCTTTATTTCGATTATTAAGTAATAGAGCAACAATAAACCTAGTAGGTAGATTAATATTCCTAGATTCAAGACTATTTACAATCCTCTTAAAGGTATTAATATAGTCTTCTACATTGCCTGTACAGCTATTTAAAGTAGTGCTAATTAATTCTTTACTTAGTAAGGATTTACTACTAAATCCTTTAGCCTCGTATAGATTTTTAAGAGTATTCTATAGAGTATAAGGATTATTAATAAATTGAGTTTGTAGCAGAGGTCTATCCTCTAAAGCTAGTTTAATAATAGCTGTAGCTTAATAGGCATTTTCATCTAGGTTCTCTATATTATCTACTATAGTAGCAGGATTATCTAGTATATAAGCTAAATAACCTTTTTCTACTATAATTGCTTGCATTCTAATAGTCCAAATATTATAGTTTGCAGACCCTTTAAGCTTAGGTAGCTTAATAGAATCTAGCATCTTGTAATCTAGCTAAAATAATTCCTTTCTTTATAACGTCTTATAAGTACTTAGTTATTAAATAGGGCTAGATTACAGCACTTAATAGCAACAACGAGCTATTAATTTCAGCCGGACAGGTAGGGCTTAGAAGCTATGTAATACTAAGAGATATACTTAGTAACTATACTTAAGTTAATAGGTAACTAGTCTCTAATAGAGATTTCAACTAGTTAAGTAAGCCTTAAAACTATATAGCCTATTAAAAACCTTTCTAGGTTATATAGAAGCTGCCTATTTTATTATAGGTCTTACTACTTTTTAAACTTAGGAATAATCTAGCTAGTTTCTATTACTAGTCTTTAGGGTCGCCTATTATTTTAGGTCTTAATACCCGAGATTTTCCTTTAACTTAGAGTAAATCTAGCTAGTTTCTATTACTAGTCTTTAGGGTCGCCTAAATAGGACTTAATACCCGAGATTTCTCTTTTTGAAAGTAGCTTACTATTTTATGGTGTAGTTCTTTTAGCATATTACTACCTTTAATTCTTTTTAAGGTAGTAGCAACAGCTTAGCTTTTAATTAGCTTATTACAAGATATACTATAGATAGTTCCTGTTTCTACTAAGTCCGAAGACTATATAAGAACCTCTAGCTATTATAGTATTATCCTAAGTAAAAGCTTTAGATAAAGCTAGCAAAACAAGTCTTTAATAGACCTTAAGAAAGCAGTATATTTTTGCGATAATATACTAAATTCTAGTAACTTATAAAAGGTTGCCAAGCTTTTATAAGACTAACTATAGAATACCTTATAAATAAAGGAATAAGCGTCTATGTTATAAGGTATTATAAGCCTATAGCTTATACTAGCACTTAGTATAGCCGCTGGCTAGTTTGCTCTTAGTTTTTAAGTCTACCTAGAGCCGTATACTAGTATTACTACTAGGACTCTCCCTCTGCCTTACTTAGAGGTCTAATTAATTGCCTAAACAGGCAATAAATTAAGACTTAAGATAGTCTTACGTAGGGCTAACTTGGTTAGGAATTATTGCTTAAGTTTCCTAGGTTTATCTCTATTGCTAGAGGCCTAAGGAGCAGGGACTAATACCAGGATACTGCGCTATCTAGGCTTAGTAAGCACTAGATAAAATACTGCTTAGTAAGCAGTAAACAATGCTATATTTTAGGCGAAGAGCCTAGGTGAATATAGCAAGAATAGAAGAAGTTAGAAGTAGAAGTACTTTCTCTTCTTCTTTCTCCTCTTGCTTAGATAATCTGCTTATATAAGCAGTAGCTATATATATAGCTAGAACTAAGACTTATAGAGTATATAAAATTCTCTACAAGCTATAAAGAGCTAGGCTTATAACCTGTAAAGAAAGTAGGGGGGAAATAGGAGGACAGACTACTTTCTTCTCTAATCTAGAAGACCTAGACTAACTAGACTAGGTAATTCTAAAATAGGAAGCGTATAGCCTAAAGAGGCAAGAGGAGTAAATATAGTAATAATAAGATAATATAATAGACAAGTTAGTATATTAAATGCTAGGTACAGAACTAAGAGAGGGGAAAAGTAAGTAGTATTTATACTCTACTTCCGTTCTCTCTATTACAAATTAGAAGGATCTAGAATAGTTATTACAAATAGATGCTTAGAAATCAAGAGTAGATTTCTAAGTAGATTGCGTAGGCAATTACGCAACCTACTAGCAGATTACGTAGGTGTACACGTAACCTACTAGTAAAGGCAACGTGTCCTTAAGCTATTTATAGTAAGAAAGCTAACTCTAGATCTAGTAAAGCTATAGCTATAATAAGCACAGCTTTCTAACGCTCTCTAGTTAGTCATTCTTTAGATAGTACTTTACTAGATTAGGTAAGAGCTAAACCTAATTAGGAAAGTACCTGTATTTAGGCCTAATATATATATATTTAGGCTAAATAGCTTAAGTTGCCTTTTTAGGTAATAACTATTCCTAAAAAGGAAACTATCTAATAAAGATTATAAGAAGAAAGTCTTATAACTTTACACTACTGCACTGTAGTTTCTATAGAGTACTACTACTTTAAGTCTAAAAACTACAATTACCTAGAAGCTAGTATTAGGTGTAGTAATATACTGCTCTAGGCTGTTTTAATTTAATAACTTATCCTCTATAGGTTACTTTAGTGTCTAGGCTCTTTGTCTATAAGCTCTACACAGGCATTATTACCTTTATTCTAAATAACTGCAGTTATTAGGGGCGTAAACTATTTACCTAACTGCTGTAGTAGTTTTGTTAGATATAGTATTACCTTTACCTAAGAGGTACCTTACAGAGTATCTAGTTAGTACTTAAGAGTTGTTCTTCTTTTATATAAGTAGGCTCTAGGCAACACGCTATATATAGGTAGCTTACTGTAATAATAGTAGGCGTTACTCTATACTTAGATTAATCTTATTATAGCAGTCTATCTGCTAATTACGTAGTGTTAGCTGTACTTTTATTATAAAGTTAGTTGTTATTTACTCTAGATCTAGAGCTTTAAAGATAGAGCTTTAAAGATATATAGTAAGTATCCTATTAAGCGCGTATTATTCCTTACTAACTATGTAAGGTTTAGGTGTTTAATTATTTAGAAAGTAGGTAGTAAGGTAGCAGAACGTTAGCAGAGTAGTAGATAGAGGTAAGAGAGTTGCAGTATATAAAAAGCAGATACCTTAACTTCTTCTTTCTTATTTGCACTCTACTTACACTTTATAGACTTTCTACTCTACTTCTATAACTATACCTTTTCTACCTTTACATATTAACAACGCTAAGTTACTAGACTTTGTATATATATTACCTAATAACATAGCTCTGTAGCCTTCTCTTACTTAGTTCTAGTGCTATAGGTGCGTAACTAAGCTATCTACTAAGTCTAGCTCTAACTCTAATAGAACAATTAAGTTATTTATACAGGTTTTTAGGCAGCCTAAGGAGTTCTGTACACGTAAGAATAACTTTAGTATATATAATAAGTATTTAGGCAGTAACACTAGTAGATACGCTAAGGTAAGTCTAAAACTATGCTTAGTGCCTACTTAGCACTAACTTATATAGATTGCGCCTTACTTCTACTACGCTATTAATATACTTAACTTCCTTATTAAGTAAGCTAAATATAAAATAAGTAAGAAGACTACTTAATAAGGCAACACTGTAAGTAAAGATAATATTTTAGCTATAACTTAACACTACTAGTAGACTACTCTTAACTACGCTAAAGCCTGTTGCTTTTATATTGTAGCCTATAAGGCTGCTTCCTAGTGTTATATAAAGAACTCTAGTTTAGGTCTAGTAGACTACAATAAAGCTTATTAGGCTTTATATAAGTATAACCTACAGCTATGCTAGTAAATAGGTACAGCGTGCTATAGGGTATAGTAGGAGCAGGATAGAGGCTACACAGACTAGTAGTAGGTGTAGAGTAGAGGCTGCACAGACTAGTAGTAGAGGTAGGTGTAGGGTAGGCTCTACACATAGTAAGAGCAGAATAGAGGCTGTATTAACTAGTAGTAGAGGTTAAGTAGAGTAGAGGGTACCTAAGAGGCACCTAACTGTAATAATTATACGTAATATTACTTAGATCTCTTAGGTCTCTCTTAGATCTCTCGGATCTCCTAGATAAGTTAAGAATTAATCTAATCTAACTAGCTAGATCTCTCTTAGATCTCTTAGGTCTCTCTTAGATCTCTTAGATCTCCTAGATAAGCTAAGAATTAATCTAATCTAACTAGCTAGATCTCTCTTAGATCTCTTAGATAAGTTAAGAATTAATCTAATCTAACTAGCTGCCTAGCAGTCCTCTTAGATAAGCCGGATCCCTCTATTACCTAATGTACCTAACTCCTACTTCTGCTATATATAGAGCCTATCTAACCTCTACCTTAACTACATGTAGAGCCTATCCTACACCTACCTCTACTACATGTAGAGCCTACCTAGCCCTAACCCTCTTAGCAGGAGGTTAGCGTAGGTAGGTGCTAGGTAGGGGTAGGGTACCTTACGTAACGTACCTAACCCCTACCTAGGCTGTACCTATTTACTAGCCTACCTACAGCACTTTAATATAAGTTCCTTAACTTACTTACCTTTACTATAGCTAACTTATATAGGTAGCTCTAGGTACTATTAGTTAGAAGGTAGCCTCTAATATAGTTATTAACGTAGATATTAAGCGTATGTTCTAGTAAAATAGTACTACTAAGAGTGTACAAAAGCATTAGTACTACTATAGCACTAATATACCTTCTACTAATAATACTCTAGTTACTTTTTTCTAGCAGTTAATAGTTTCTCTAAATAAGCCTATAGCTTAGAAGACTTCTGAGCGTTTTTATTAAGGTAGTCTAGACTTTAAGCTTAGCCCTACTAAAGGCTTATAAGGTCTTTTCCCTTTTTTTTAGGTTGCTCTTTTAGATAATGTATAGTAATAGATTAAATAAAATAACTATATAAACCTCTATACCTACTCTAATACTCTTAAGACCTTTGTCTCCTACCTTAAATAGTTACTAAGCTAATCTATAGCCTTAGGCTAGTAACTCTAGGTTAATATATTGTCTATAGTTTTATAGTATATATAAGTATTATCCTAAAAGAACTTTCTTAGAGAACTTCTCTTCTACTAAGGTAGGTTTAGATTACTCTGACCTGTTCTAGACTTAGCCTTACACTTATAAGTAGATTGCTATAATATATTAGCTACTGTCTTAAGGTACTCTTTAAAAAATTTCTTATAGTAGTTAAGGTTCTCTAGTAGCTTCTAGGTAGCTTTCTTATTTAGCTAACCTAGCTACTTTACTAGGTACTCTTGCCTATAGGCTTAAGTGTTACAGTGCTATAGAATCTCTTTAACTTTATATCTCTCTACTAGAAAAGTGTCTTCTAGAATCTACGTAGAATCTAGCTAGAACTTCTTCTCTGTAAAGAGTTCTCTCTATAGTTTAAGTAATAATATATTTAATACTAGGTACACTCTATCTATTAATAGTAGTAGGTCTAGCTTATAAGCTAGCTTCCTAATTATTTTTACAGTAGTAAAGGGACCTAGGTAACAGACGTTAAACGTCTTAGATAGTTAGCTAGTTGTTAGGTTCTTTACTTAGAGCAGTACATACTTACCTTTAGTAAAGTGTCTGTCTACCTACTTAGTATTATACTAATAAAAATTATTACTCTTCTAGGTATACTATAAGCAATTCTTTGCTGCTACCTATAGATTATGCTACTGCTCTAGCTACCTAATTACCTACTAGCAGAGGTCTAGTGCCTTTCTACTATTTGCCTAAGCTTCTAGAAGATAGTGTAGCTATTGCTTATCTAGAACTCTTTTAAAGCTCTAAGAGTAAATTCTATATTCTACCTTAACAGAGAATTCTCTATATACTAAGTAAGCCTTTAAGTTGCATAGGTACTTTGTATATAGTAACAAGTCTACTAAGTTGTTCTATTAGTAGTTTATATAGATATATAGGTAGGCTTTTAACTTCTATTTTGGTATTCTGTCTATCTGTTAGTCTGTAGGTAAAAGGCTATACTAAGGTAAAAATTAATCTTTAAATAATAGCAGATATTAGACTAGAATTAACTAGTAAAAACTAATCTATAGTCTAATATTAGAGTATTAGAGGGACTATATTTAAGAAAGCACTACCTAAGTAGTAGTTTAGCTACTTTTTAGAACGCAACTGTCTAGTTACAGGTAGATACTAGACATACTTACTAAACCTATTAACTAGAACTAGGATTAAGTTGTACTTATTTTTTAGTAATTCTTTAAAATTAGTAGGTCTGTTATAAAGTCTAGAGAGTAATACTACTAGAGTGTATTAGGTACTAGGAGTAGAACTAGCAGCCTCTATAGCTTATGCCTGCAGATTTTATTTAGTTAGTATACTACACAACGCTAAACATACTTTTGTACATTCTTCTTTAGGTTTAGCTAATAGTACTTTTGTTTTAACAGCTAGGCAGTCTTCTTATAACTATAGTAACCTTTTATAGAGTTATTATAGTTCTTTATAAGAATAGTTTAGTAAAGAGTTATATTTTAAAGAATTTACACTTTCCTACTCCTATATAGGATTCTACTAGGGTTAACCTTCTAGTAGTAGTAACTCTTAGCTACTCTTCTTGCTTCTTAACTTATTAGTAACTGATGAGTAGCGTTCTGCTTCTAAACCTATCTAAGGTGGTTAGTTAGGTGTTCTAGAGTGTCTAGAGTGTATATAAACTTACTTTGCGTAGTATTATTTATAAGGTAGGTAGGTAACCTAACTTATCTGTTAAGGTTATAAAGAAGAGCCTCTATAATATTAAAGCTAGATTTCTAAGCTTTTAATAAATTAGATTAACTCTAGCTGCTATAGCCTGTATATAGCTAGTTAAGAGCTAAGAGAGACGTATATCTAGTACCTGTTAATAGGTAGAACTCTTTAGAGGTAGTTTTAGAGAGTTGCTAGGATTTCTTAGGACCTTTACTAGAGCTGCCTGTTGCTCTAGTTGCCTATTCAACATTTTAAGCCTTAGACTTCTAGACAGTCTATATTTAAAGCTTTTATTAGAGCGTTAGTAGTATAGTATTACATAGTACCTGCTGCTCCTTAATAACTAGTTCCTTTGTATAATCTAGACGCTGTAATAGGCTATCTGCAGAGTTCCCTAGCCTAGGCTTAGACTTAACTTTAAAGTTGTACCTAGCTAGCTCCTCTGCCTAGTATGCTTACTTAGAGGAGAGCTCCTTTATAGTTATAGAGTACTATAGGTTGTTATAATGAAAGAGTACTTATTTTATTAACAGAGAGTACTTAAGGTAATATTACTACTACCTAAATACCTTAATAATTACAGCTAAGTTCTTATTATAGGTGTGCTATCTAATTAATAGACCTTAGAACATTCTGCTCTAGAACGCTACTAGCTTCTAGTATTATTCTGTTAATACCTTTAATAATTATAGTTGCAGTAGTATAGCAGCTATAGCAAAGTCTAACGCGTTAGTAAGGACTAAAATTAGTTTAGTAGAATTAATGTGCTGTAGCACAGGTACTTTAGTAAACTTCATCCTAATAGTAAAGAAGGCCTAATATACTTTCTCTAGCTAACTCTATAGTTTGTACTATCTTATTAGACCTTTTTAGGTTTTTGCTAGCGTTTTCTATTCTCCTTTTATAAAAGTAGAGCCTTATAGCTCTAACTCTAGCCTCTAGGCAGAGGTTATATAGTCTACTAACAGGCAGATAATTCTAGAGTAGTTAAAGATAATTCTTTAATAGAAGTTAGTAAAGCTAAGAAACACTGAGTTATCCTTATATCTCTTAGGTTCTAGCTACTCTCAGATTGTTTGCACGCAGACAGGATCTATAACTACTCTACTAGGCATTATAATAAAGCCTAGGAACTTAACTAACTTTGTTATAAACAAGCATTTGCTTAGCTTGCTAAACAACTTCTATTTAACAAGTTAATCTAGAATCTCTTTAATATAGGCTTAATAATCCTCCTTATACTCTAGGTATATAAGGATATTATCTAGATATACTACGCAGGTATAGTTTATAAAACCCCTTAGAGCTTACTAGATATAGGATTAGAATATTACCAAAACGTTTACTAAGCTAAAAGGTATAACTAAGTATTTAAAATTACTATACCTAGTCTTAAAAGCTGTCTTCTACTTATTACCTTTCTTAATCTAGAGCCTATAATAGGTATTACGTAGATCTAGCTTAGAGAAAATAGCTGCCTTTAATAGCCTATCTAGTATTTTATTTATAAGGAGAATAGGATACTAGTTCTTACTAGTAACCTTATTAAGGCTCTTGTAATCTATACAGAGTTATAGTGTACTATTAGCTTTTAGCGTGAATAGAATAGGTACTCTAGTATAAGAAGCTAACCTCTAAGATAATTTGCTAGTAAAATACAAGATAGATTTAATAGAGAACAACCTCTAGGATAAAGGTTGCAGAGTTTTTATAACTTTGTTTTAAACATATTAGCTTTATAGCAGAGCTCTAGTCTATACTAAAAAGCATAAGCTAGAGTAGTGCTAAGGCAGTGTACGCTAAGAAGCGAGTACTTAGGCCTAGCCTGTTACAGTACCTCTTTACTTATCTTTTATTTATTAACGCGCGCCTTAGTTAAAACAACTCTATTACCTACTTTCTACTTTCTACATTCTCTGTTGCACTGTGTTTTAAGTCTACACGCCTTCCTCTTCTAATTCTACTACTATCTAATTATTTAACTACTCTGCTCTACTCTCTTTTAATAATAGTACCTTCTAGATCCCTAACTACGTTACATTCCTCTAATAAGAAGGCGCAAGGCAAGTAAGGAAGTTAGCCTATTCTTACCTATTGTCTACTTATTTACTAACTCTTTTACATTACTTAGGCCTATAGTACTGCTTTTCTAGATTCTACCTCTTCTAAAACATGCTTAGTTAAGAAGGCAAAGCTTATATTAGAAGATATTGTTCTTAAGAAAAAGAGATTAAGAATACCTTTAAGAACGATCTAGCAGACAGTTAGGCTTAGGCTCTAAGTAAATAGTCTCTGTATACCTAACACGCTAGCAGCTTTAGTAATTCTAAGGTCTATATTAACTATATACTAGCTAGCTAGGTTTATACCTTAACTTCTAGCAGCTACTCTACTAGCTGCGCTAACTATGTTCTTAGCTACACTTACTACTATAAGGTAAGTTCCTAGTTCCTATTACTTAGTATTTTCTCTTCTAGCTAACTATCTGCTAAGCTTTATATAAGACTTAGAAGACTCTATATAAGTACTGCCTATACTTACAGTTTACTAAAAGTAACCCTATAAAGCTTCTAAATGCTATTAAGCCTATCTAGGCAGACTTTAAAAAGTATAAGAACTTTTTATATTATACTAACCTTATGTTCTAGCCTAACAACTACTTATCTACTACTAGTAATAAGACTAAGTAGTCTATGTATAAGGCTAAGGTTAATAAAGTTAAAGCTTATCTCTCTACTGCTATAGTCTTTATAGAGTGCACTGCTATTACTGCTAAAGAGGTAGTAGTCTAGGCTAAGATTCTAGTAAGTTATTTCTCTCTTTTCTTACCTGTTTTTAGGAGTGTTTACTAATTCCTTCCTTATTATAGCTTGCTATTAACTTAACACTACTTATACACTTTATCTACTTTAAAGCTAATCTCTATATATATCTTAAGCTCTCTCCTACTACTAAATATAATAACTTTTCCTAAATACTTATAGAATATTACTAACACTGCTGTAGGTAATAAGGATAATAGTAGTAGTAGAGGTTCTACTAAGGGTAGTACTTAGGTCCTCTCTAATCTATAGCATTTAGGATTTTCTAGCTAGATAATACCTAGGCTTATAGCTCTTTTTCTTTATAACAATAAAGCCTCTATTTAAGGTAGTCTATCCTTTAGGATAGGCTAATACAACAAATAATCTCTCTAATAAACTCGTACTTCTCCTCTTACCTATACTTGTCTCTTCTTTCTACTTCTCTTTCTCTTTCCTTATTAGAAGTAAGAGAGTTAGTTATACTCTTCTAGAGACTCTAACTAGAATTCTAGAATTAAGTTCCTATTCCTATCTCTCCTGTCTCTTGTTGTAGACAGCTATCTGTCTAAGGCTTCTAGGTCTTTATAAACATCTTCTCTTTTCTATATTTTGCTAATATAGCCTTCCTATTATACTATATATTTATATCTTTTACTCTTTTATCTAGATTGTCTTTCTCTATAGATAGAGTTAACTTTCTATTCTTTAGAGAATGTACTGTTATTATTAGTAATAAGTAGGGGGCTAGGCTAGAGGTTGTTATTTAATTGTCTATAGAGAAAGTTCTATAGGCATAACCTAAGCTAGTTAATATAAAAGAAAGGATAGAATTTACAATAAATATCTAGTTTAATATTATAAAAAGAAAGAACTTCTATAACTATAAACTTCTAGATCTTCTAGTCTAGTTTCCTGCTCACTTAGCTGTTTAAGAACTAGTTTTCTAGCTTTAGCTAGACTTTGTCCCTAATCTTTAGCTAGAGGGCTTCCCTTTAGTGTGTATTAGCTTACTATTCTTATATGTACTAGGCCTCTGCTATCTAGGCTTTAACAAAGTTAATTATTTAAGTAAACTTCTACACTATACTTACTACAGCTTTAGTAGGTTCTCTTATATATTAGTATAATAACTCTGCTATCAAGTCTAGGTCTATTTATACTAGATCTACATTATAACTATGCTAAAGAAAGAAAGAGCTAAACCTTGTAGATATAGCTACCTATTCTTTAATTGCAATCTAGGCTATAGGCATCTAAGCAGACTAATTATTCTAGGCCTAGTTAATACAGGCTCTTAAGTAGACTTCTACTACAGAGTTTATACATTTAGTACTCCTATCTGTTTAGAGGTAGAAGAACGTAGAGAGTCTCTGTATAATTTTTAGCAGTTAATATATTGTTTACTAGAAACTACTAAGAAATTGCGTCTCTTAATTAGAAATAATTACATTAAGCAACTAGTAGTAAGCTACTATGTTAGATATAAATGCATAGGTAACTGTTTTTACTAATAAGTCTAGTAGAGAGACTAAGATAATATCCTTAGAAAGTCTGTCTATAACAACTATAAGGTTATCATTACTCTTACTTTTAGGTAGGTCTATTATAAAGTTTATAGAGATTTTCTTCTAAATCTTATTAGGTAAAGAGAGAAGTTTAAGAAGTCTCTGCTTTAGTTCTCTCTATAGCTTCTTTCTTCTACAGATGTTATAGTTCTCTATATACTATTATAGAGCAGTTAACATCTCTAGCTAGAAGTCGGCTTAGAAGAGGATTGCATACATATTTCCTTGTCCTAAATAGCCTATAATTAGAGAATAGTAGGTATTAATAATAATCCTAGTCCTATAAGTATTAGAGTTTAGAACCTATACCCTTCTGTAGTAGCGTAGTTAGTCTCTGTTATCTACAGGATACTTAAAGAAAGAAACTTTAAGGTTAAGCTATATAGAAAACCTCTAGGCTCCTAAAGAAATAGTAGACTTAGTAAATTAGTAAGTTTTATTATTCTTAGTAGTATACTTCTAAAGTGTTTTAAATTCTTTAATACTATTATATAGTTCTAAGTTCTTAAGTCAAGGTATCTCTATATACGCTTAGTTTAGTTTCCTATAGTAGTTCTCCTAGAGTTCTTTATTTAGAAGTGTTATAGAGAGGAGTTAGTCTACTCTATGTACTTCTAAGAAGAAAACCTATATATTATTAGCAGAGTTGTCTTCTAGGCTAGTTCTTACTACTTATATAAGTAGTTTTAATAGTTAAAACTGTTTAGTCTTAGTCCTCTTATCTTCTTTAGACAAGGAAATGTTCTTCTTCTTTCTTAAGAGTACGTCTACTTAGTTATTAACCTTGCTAGGCCTATAGGTAAAGGTAAGGTTAAATTAGCTAAGAAGGCTTAACTATTAGATATACCTTTCTAAGAGAAGTTAGGCTTTATAGAAGTACTCTAAGTTTTTATAATAAGTAACAATTATAAATTCTTTTACTTATTTTAGCTCTATACTCTATTCTTAGAGGTATTTAACTACTGCTAGCATTTTCTTATTATAAGTAGTGTAGTTTACTTCTACCTTAAAGTTCTTAGCTAAGAAGTATACTACTATACAGAGTACCTTATCTTTTCTACATTAGGATAGTACTCCTCTAATTGCCTCTCTATACACGTTACACTCTAGTACTGTTTTTAAATCTAGGTTAAAGTTTATAAGTGCTAGTTCTTTAGTAAATACAGCTTTTATAGCATTAAAAGCTTACTACTAGAGTTCTCTCTACTTAAAAATTACATTCTTTTTTATTAAGCGTATAAGAGGCTCTGCTATGCTAGAAAACTAGTTAATAAACTATTAGTAGAATTTTGCATACTCTTAAAAGCTCTAGATTCCTTTTACTATCTTTAGAGGTTCTTATAACTTTATAGTAGTAACCTTTGTAGAGTCTATCTAGATAGCCTTACTAGCTTTAATAATAAATCCTAAGTACTTAGTACTCTAAACAGAGAACTCAATCTTCTTTTTATTAAGGTGTAACTCTACAGCTCTTAGTTTCTAGATAATTTTCTTAACCTTAGCTTTATATTTCCCTTAGGTACTATTAGAGTAGATTAACACATTATCTATATAGGCAGAGTACTATTTATCTAAGTACTCTCTTAGGACCTAGTAAATATACTGCTAGAATATACTTAGGGCGTTAGCTAGCCTAAATAGTGTTACTAGCTACTTATAGAGTCTAAATCTTGTCTAGAAAGCTGTTTTCTACTTATCTCTCTTAGCAATCCTAATCTTGTAGAAGGCTTAGATAACGTCTACCTTAGTAAACTACGTTGCTTTTAAGATCTGTAAGAGAGTTTTATAGATTAGAAGTAGTAGGTACTAGTCCTTCTTAGTAATTGCATTTAGTGCCTAATAATTAACACAAAACTAAAGGTCTCTACTAGGTTTCTTAATAAACAGCACTAGAGTAGAGGTACTAGATTTGCTAACTTAAATAAAGCTCTTGTCTAAACAGCTAGTAAGTTGTTATTAGAGTACTAGGAGCTTCTTATAGAATACATTGTATAGTAGTTCCTATAGTACTATTACAGGTTTACTGTTTTATTTAATTAGCTTAATTATATAATCTATATTAGGACTGTAGTAAGGTATAAGCTTATCTACTTTCTTATTTATTAATATCTTAAACTTATCTTTTAGAAACTCTAAGAAAAGCTCTTAGAAATCTATTAGCTCTTTCTTCTTTAGGGCCTTTTAAATATCTGCTATTAATACAGTAAACAGTTCTATGTTTTAGTCTATCTAAGACCTGTTCTTTAGCGTCTAGTACAGCTCTAGACTAATAGGCTTAGGCAGTTAATTAGAATAAGTACTATCTCTACTTCTAACTTATGTCTGTTAGAAGTAGATAAATAACAACTTCTTAGCTAGTGCTATAGTAACTTTATTCTTATCTATTTATAGTCTCTCTAGGATAAGGTTGTGCTCTCTTTCCTTATCTAGTATATATGCCTAGAGGGTCTCTCTATAGCTATCTATGTTAATCTTTATTGTTATAACATTAGTTACCTAAGTTACTTTTCTAGCTATGGCTAATACCTTATGTCTATACATAGAAGTGTATTAAAAGTTATTTAATAATGTAAACTTAGAGGAGACTATACTGTATATTAAACACCTAGTATTAATCAATATATATACTACAGTGTTGTCTTATACTATTATATACGGTAATATAGGCTTACTATCTAGCTACTGCTAGTAGAACTCCTAGAACAGTTTCGTCCTCTTTATAACTTCTCTTCCTAACTCCTATTTACGCCTTTAAACAGGAATTTCTAGTTTTCTAAACCTTTATTAGTTGAATTATTAGTTTTAGAAATCTTAGCAATTATACTTCTATCCTAGACTTTCTCTAGTCTTTTAGCTAGGTCTAGATTATATCTGCTTATATAGTAAATCTTCTTCCTATATTTTAGACAGATGTTAGCAGCCCTACATTAGTTTATAACTTCTTAAGTCTGCTACTCTACTTATAGTTAGTTATTAGACTTATTCTTTATAGAGTAGACCTTAGTAGATTCCTGGTTTATACTATCTAGGTTTGTTCTTTATATATGTTATTTAAAGGTACTGTTTATTAGCACCTTAGACCTATAAAGGTTAACGTCTACTACTAAGACTCTAGCTATAAGGCTTTAGAGGTCCTAATTATCTAGAATATCTACTAACACTATCTTATTCTAGAGGTCTAGTTAGAGTGTAGATATATACCTAGTCTTAAGATTCTTTATATTATCCTCTTTAGCTGTATTATAGGCTAGCTAAATAAACTCTGTATTAAAAGACTTAATACTCTAGTTACTCTTCTTTAAAGTAATAGTCTAGAGTTTCTACTAAGAGCGCTTCTTAAATAGAGAGTTCTTATACTGCTTATCTAGAAAGTCTTAAAACTATGTAGTTATACCTATAGAGTTATAGTCCTTCTATAATAAGCTAACCTACGCTGCTTATTCTTCTAGCCTGTTAAATATATAGGTAACTTCTAAGATAGCTTCTTAGTTCTCTATAGACTTTAACTTATTCTTTATTTAGAACTTAAATATTTTATACACACGTTAGTAACTACTAAACTTACCTATATTAGGTAACTTTATAGCCTTACTTAGCTTATTATTAATTACTTATACAGAGGTAGAAGGTATTATACCCTAGTTTAGTAATCTTATAGATATAACATAGGCTTAGACCTAGACTTTAACTAGCCTTTGTATAGTCTTACTAATATCTTTCTATTAAAGGTTGTAATAGGCTAGGCCTAGGTGCTAGCTCCTTAGCGTACACTGCCTTAGTACTACTCTAGCTTACACTTTCTAGTATAGACTAGAGCTCTACTACAAAGCTAATCTATCTAGAACAAGGTTATAAAAACTCTGCAACCTCTATTCTAGAGGTTGTTCTCTATTAAATCTATCTTGTATTTTACTAGCAAAATCTCTTAGAAGTTAGCTTCTTATAATTAGATTCAATTACTAAATAAGGATTTATAAGTAAATTGTTTAATAACACTGCTAGGCGTCTAGAGGAGTACAGTATTAAGCTATGCACTTGAAATAATAATTAATTAAACATTAGAACTAAACTTTAGAACCTTGCTACTACGTTAGTGCTTAAGAAACAGCAGGAAGAGCTACTAGCTTACGTACTAGAACGTCTAACTAACTACTTATTATAGTTAACTCTACCTAAGGCTGTAGTAACTATTACTAACACTAAGTTCTACTCTACTACAGACTCTAACCTAGACCTATAATAAGAAGATATAAGTAAGACTATATAAAGGCTAGTTAAAGCCTAGGTCTAAGCCTATGTTGCATCTATAAGATTGCTAAACTAGGGTATAACACCTCTTACCTCTATATAAGCAATTAATAACAAGCTAAGTAAGGCTATAAAGTTACCTAACATAGGTGAGTTTAGCAGTAACTAACATGTCTATAGGATATTTAAGTCCTAAATAAAGAATAAGTTAAAGTCTATAGGGGACTAAAAGGTTATTTAAGAAGTTACCTATATATTTAACAGCCTAGAAGAATAGGCTGCATAGGTTTGCTTATTATAGAAGAACTATAACCCTATAAGTATAACTAGTTAGTTCTAAAACTTTCTAAATAAGTAGTATAAGAACTCTCTGTTTTAGAAGCGCTCTTAGTAGAAACTCTAGACTATTACTATAAAGAAGAGTAACTAGAGTATTAAGTCTTTTAATACAGAGTTTATTTAGCTAGCCTATAACACTAGTAAAGAGAATAATATAAAGAACTTTAAGACTAGGTATATATCTGTACTCTAATTAGACCTTTAGGACAAGATAGTATTAGTAAATATCTTAGATAATTAGAACTTCTAAAGCCTTATAGCAAGAGTCTTAGTAGTAGAGGTTAACCTCTATAGGTCTAAGGCACTAATAAACAGCACCTTTAGACAACATATATAAAGAACAAACCTAGATAGTATAGACTAGGAACCTACTAAGGTCTACTCTAAGAAGATTAAGTCTAATATATAACTATAAGCAGAGTAGCAGACTTAGGAAGTTATAAACTAGCAGAGAGCTACTAACGTCTGTCTAAGATATAGAAAGAAGAGTTACTATATAGGTAGATGCAATCTAGCCCTAGCTAAGAGACTAGAGAAAGTCTAGGTTTAGAGTGTAATTACTAAGGTTTCTAAAACTAATAATTTAACTAATAAAGGTTTAGAAAACTAGAAACTTCTATTAAAAGGTATAAACAGGGGTTAGAAAGAGAACTTATAAAGAAGAAGGAACTGTTCTAAAAGTTCTACTAGTAGTAGCTAGATAGTAAGCCTATCTTACTGTATATAATAGTACAAGACAACACTATAGTATATATATTAATTAATACTAGGTGTTTAATATATAGTATAGTCTCTTCTAAGGTTATATTATAAAACAACTTTTAACACACCCCTATATATAGACGTAAGATATTAGGCATAGGTAGAAAAGTAACCTAGGTAACTAATATTGTAAGAATAAAGATTAACATAGATAGCTATAGAGAGACCCTCTAGGCATATATGCTAGACAGGGAAAGAGAGTACGACCTTATCCTAGGGAGACTATAGATAGATAAGAACAAAGTTACTATAGCACTAGCTAAGAAGTTATTATTTATCTACTTCTTATAGACATAAGTTTAAAGCAAAGAAGGCACTTGTTTTAATTAACTGCTTAAGCCTGTAACCTGTTAGTCTAGAGCTGTACTAGGCGCTAATAAAGAGGTCTAAAACAGACTAAAACATAGGACTATTTACTATATTAATAGCAGATATTAAGAAGGCCCTAAAGAAGAAAGAGCTAATAGATCTCTAAGACCTTCTTCTAGAATTTCTATAAGATAAGTTTAAGATATTTATAAAGAATAAAGTAGATAAGGTTATACCTTACTACAGTCCTAATATAGATTATACAATTAAGCTAATTAAATAAGATAGTAAACCTGTAATTATACTATAGAGACTACTATATAATATGTTCTATAAGGAGCTCCTAGTGCTCTAATAATAACTTACTAGCTACTTAGACAAGAGCTTTATCTATGTTAGCAAATCTAGTACCTCTACTCTAGTGCTGTTTATTAAGAAACCTAGTAGAGACCTTTAGTTTTGTGTTAATTATTAGGCACTAAATGCAATTACTAAGAAGGACTAGTACCTACTACTTCTAATCTATAAGACTCTCTTACAGATCTTAAAAGTAACGTAGTTTACTAAAGTAGGCATTATCTAAGCCTTCTATAAGATTAGGATTGCTAAGAGAAATAAGTAGAAGACAGCTTTCTAGACAAGATTTAGACTCTATAAGTAGCTAGTAACACTATTTAGGCTAGCTAACGCCCTAAGTATATTCTAGCAGTATATTTACTAGGTCCTAAGAGAGTACTTAGATAAATAATACTCTGCCTATATAGATAATGTGTTAATCTACTCTGATAGTACCTAAGGGAGATATAAAGCTAAGATTAAGAAAATTATCTAGAAACTAAGAGCTGTAGAGTTATACCTTAATATAGAGAAGAGTAAGTTCTCTATTAAGAGCACTAAGTACTTAGGATTTATTATTAAAGCTAGTAAGGGTATCTAGATAGACTTTGTAAAGGGTGCTACTATAAAGTTATAGAAACCTTTAAAGATAGTAAAAGAAATCTAGAGCTTCTTAGGGTTTGCAAACTTCTACTAATAGTTTATTAACTAGTTTTCTAGTATAGTAGAGCCTCTTACACGCTTAACAAAAATGAACGAAATCTTTAAGTAGAGAAAACCCTAGTAGTAAGCCTTTAATCCTATAAAAGCTGTATTTACTAAAGAACTAGCACTTATAAACTTTAACCTAGATTTAGAAATAGTACTAGAGTATAACGCGTTAGGATAGGCAATAGAAGAAGTACCACTCTAATATAGGAAAAATAAGGTACTCTATATAGTAGTATACATCTTAGCTAAGAACTCTAAGGTAGAAATATACTACACTCCTTATAATAAGAAAATGCTAGCAGTAGTTAAATACCTCTAAGAATAGAGTATCGAGCTAAAATAAGTAAAAGAATTTATAGTTGTTACTAATTACAAAAACTGAGAGTACTTCTATAAGGCCTAATTTCTCCTAGAAAGGCACGTCTAATAGTTAAGCCTTCTTAGCTAATTTAACCTTACCTTTACCTGTAGGCCTAGCAAGGTTAATAACTAAGCAGACGCACTCTTAAGAAAGAAGAAAGATGTCTCTTTGTCTATAGGAGATAAGAGAACTAAGAGTAGACAGTTTTAACTATTAAAACTATTTATATAAGTAGTAAGAATATAAAGTAGACTTTATAAGCATAAAAGGAAGTAATCTAGAAAGCTAATATATTTAAGAATAAGTAAACAAAATAGTAGACAGAGAGCTATAAGAGGGCAGAGATAGCTACCTACTTATAGTAGGTAGTCCTAAGCTTCTAGGCTAGAAGTAGAAGAAGGCCTATACTCTAAAAGTAAAGTAAAAGTTAGTAGAATAGATTCTACTAAGTTAGATAAGCATGTACTAGTAGGTTGTGCTATCTAACTATAGTAGAAGTCCTAACATATATCTTCTTCTTATAATAAGCAAAAGTCCTCTAAGCTAATCTAATGTACAGGTGCTGTATAGCTGCTAGTAACTAGAAGAGAAAAGGAGAAAGAAAAGGAAAGATAAAAGCAAATAATATAGTAGTTAAGAAACTGTAGAAAAGACCTAGCAGTAGTTAACGTAGAATTAAGGTTTTTAGTTTGTATAGCGCTGTATATGTCTCTCTAGATTCTTATATAAAAAACTAACCTCTAAGATCTTTTCTACTGCACAAACCCTGTAATGCAAAAGTTATGCCTAAACCTGTTTAGAACTTATAAAAGAAGAGAAAGTAAGCCTAACAGCAATCTTACCTAGCTTATTAGAGGTTTAATTAATCTAAGCTAGCAACAGCTAGGTTAGGTGTACTTTACTAGTAGGATTAGTTAAGTTATAGTGTTCTAAGAGTAATGTGTAGGTATTAAGGTAGCGTATAGTCTTTACTAAAAGATAAGAGAACGCTGTTATTAACATGCTAAAAGTAGCCTAATATTATACTAAATCGAAATAAGCTTTTTAATTGTAGTGTCTTAAAGGCAATATATAGGTGTTAATATAGCGTGTAGTCTTTGCTAAAAAGCAGAGGAATGCTGTTATTAATATGCTAAAAGTAGCCTAATATAACACTAAACTAGAGTAATCCTATATAGAGGTATAATAACTTGCTATTTGTAGTTGCTAAGGTTTCTAAAATAGTTACTAATAAAGGCGTCTTTAGTTTATAGGGCCTAGTTTGCAGGTATTTTAAGACTAGAGAGCTTTAGCTTATATATATTCTTATAGTAATATAAGAACGCGTTATAGTATTTAAGCTGTTATTTAGCAGGTTCTATGTTAGTAATAGGTTATTAGACTACTGAATTAAATACTTCTAGGTGCCTTAGTGCCTATAGCTGTTAATAAACTTTTTAACAAACTATTCTTATGTAACATTACCCTAATTATTAACAATATCTACAGTTTCTAGTTTAGAGGTAGCTTAATCTAGTAGCCTATACTAAGGCGCTTCTTAGAGTAAATTAGGATAGAATACTAGAAACATGCCTTTTAAAATTATTTCCTTAGGCAGCTAGAGTTTGTAAGCAGCTCTATTATAAATAACCTAAGTAACTAGATATAGCCTAGCGTATTTATAATTAAGCTTTTTTAGAAGTTAAGTAGTGCTCTAGTTCTAGGTTAATAGCTAATCTAAGTCTCTAATATTGTATTTTAGCGTTTATTATTAGTAGGCGTTAGCCTGTGTTTGTTACTCTTATTATACCTAGGTTAGCTAAATCTTTAGGTATTCTAAAAGATTAGTATAGGTTCAAAGGATTCTATCTGCTCTTAGGATTTAATCTTTAACGTCCCTAGAAAGCAACTTAGTATTTAAATAGTCTTTACTAGAGTGAATCCTGCTGCGTAGGTAATAGCTAAGATCTGCAAAGAAGAGAGTAAGACTAGTAGATAGGTTAATAGTGTTGTTAACCTAGAACTCTGCTAAGTTTAGCTATGCTACCTAGTTATCTTACGTGTAATTTATATATTTGCAAAGATAAATTTTAATACTTTAATTAGCACGCTCTGTTTCGCTATCTGTCTAGAGGTAATAGGTCGTAGAGAGTTTAGCTTAAATGTTAAGGCGCTTATAGATGCGTTTCTAGAATTTGTTAATAAATAAAATACTATAATTAGATATAATAGTGTAAGGCAATCTATACAGGCGAAGGATTTGCATAAAGCAGTAGGCAAATTCTTTTAATAAGCAGCTAACTAAGAGAAAGAAGTACTATTATTTAGTAAGTTAATTAACTACTACTAGAAGATTAGTGTAAATTTGTCTATTAATTGTAGAAGGTAGTAGGTCTTAAATATAATCTATATAAATATTAGCCTATTATATATTAGGCATAGGCATAGATTAAAGGTAGCTATTATATGCTTTTCTAGAAGGTTAGGCGCGTTTACACACTGTATAGAACTAGCAGTACTTTTTAATTAACTACGTAAGACTAGGCTAGTAGTACTAATAGAGTATTAAGCAAATGTAGCTCTAGTTCTCTTATAGCCTATAATCTTAAAATTATAGCAAAGGTTAAAAATCTAGTAATAGAGGTAGGCGTCTAGTAGTATATATAGGCGTATTTTATTAAAAAACAATTATTAGTAATCCCCCTTTCTAGTAGTATAACAGTCTAGGAGTAAAATATAGTAACTATTCTTCTAGAACTATAAGCTAAGCTTATAGTTACCTTAATTCAAGGTAGTAAATATCTTTTAAGAAGCAGAGTTAGTAGCGTAGGCTTTATAAAGCATTTCTTCTATTACGTACAGGTCTTCTAAATAAGAGAGCAGTTCTAATGTTACTGTTCTGTTAATATTGTTAATAGGCTCTTTGTTGTCTATATTAGAGTTAAGCGCTAGGCTTTAGGTACTACAGAGTTAAGCTACTGCTTAAGTATCTAGAGTAATACATAAGGAATTCTGTTTAAGAAAGAGTAATAAGGCCTGCAAGGTAGCCTAAATTGCATGTGCTATACTAGGAGACAGATTTTTTAATTATAAAATAATCTAGGAAGTATTAATAAGTCTTATATTGTTTTTATCTTAAGGAATGTGTTAGGCCTGCTAGCTAAGGGCGTCTGCTTTGCTATTTATCTCTCCTAGTGCGTAAATAATCTTAAATTTAAATTAAGAAAAGAAAGGTAACTAGCAGGCTTGCCTTTGATTAAGTTTCTTAGTAGTTGTAAACGTTTCTAGGTTCTTATAATTAGTTATAACCTAGACTAGGTATAGAGAGCCTATAAGTTTAGGCTCCTATTCTTTAAATACTTAGATAATAGCTATTAGTTCTATGCTATAGATATTATAATTGCATTTAGCAGAGGAGTGCTTTTTTAAGAAGAATACTATAGGTTGTAGAGCACCTTTAGCGTTGTGTTGTTTTATAACTCTACTAGAAGCCTACCTACAAGCGTGAGTAGAAATAAAGATTAGCTAACTAGGGTTAAAATGCTGTAAGACTAAGTTAACTATAAAAGCCTTCTTTAGTTATGCAAAAGCATTAATATAGGCCTGTATAGGTTTGAATCTCTTATACTACACTATATAATAGAGTTTATTAAGGTCTTTTTATAATAGTTTAGCAATAATAGTAGACTTAACAGCTTATATAAGCAGAAGAGTAATAGAAGAGTAGCTCTAAATAAATTTTTAATAGAATCTAGTAAATCTAAGAAATAAAAGAATATTAGGCACTGTTTAGAGTATTTCCTATTCTGAAAGAGACTAAATCTTATTAGAGTCTATTTATACGACTTAATCTGTAATAATTATACTAAGAAACTTAACTTAGTTCTTATAGAAGTTAGACTTCTCAGAGTTACAATAGAATCTACGTTCCTTAAGGCAGCTAAGAACTTATTTAATATACGTTTTATATTCCTAGAGAGTATTAGAATATAGTAATATGTTATTTTAATAAGTAGTACAAAATTAGTCTATATATTTAAAAAGTGCTTTGTTAATAGCCTGGTAAAATGTTGAAGGAGTGTTGTATAGACTAAAAGGCATAACTTTATACTAACAAGTGCTCTTTTAAGTAGAGAATACAGTAAGCTATTCTTAGCTAGGTTTTATACAAATTTAATAGAAAGTATAAATAATATTAAACTTTAAAAAGAACTTAGCTTTGTTAAGGTAGGCTATAGTCTCTTAAAAAAAAGGAATTGAGTAGCAGTCTTTAACTATAGCTTTCTTTAATTCCTAATAATCTACACATACACACAGGCTACTGCCTAGTTTAGCTATAATAAGGAGATTATTTTAAGCTAGTAAGTTACAGTACTTAATAAATCCCCTAGACTTATTTTTCTTACTATAATATCTAATTGCCTTTATTTATTATCCTAAAAAAGGTTAAAGGTAGTAATTAGGTAGGTTAGTACCTAGTTTAAGTCTAATTTTGTTGTTATAATTACTATAATAAGGCAGAGTTTTAGCTGCAGCCTAGTTAAAAGTAGGAATAAAGTTAGTATATTCCTCTAATTCTACTGCAGTAAGCAAGTTAGAGAGTGAGAAGTCTTTTAAAGGCTAGAAAAATTTATTAAAGTTATTATTAGCTAAAGCCCTTCTAGTAGTAGCAGTGTCTAATTGTTAAATAACAAAGACTAGATACCTAGGTCTTTTACTATAGAGACAAATAGCCTTAGCTAAAACTAAGTATGGGTTAACTAATTTATTAGTGTATACTGCTGCGCTAGTAGAGCTAATTTTAAGTTAAGTTAATTCTCTATTTTAGAGTTTGCCTAAACTAAACTATAATAGTTACAGAAGCTTAGTGTCTAACTTAGAGCCCTTATACAGCAATAAAAGAGTTTAAGATATAGTATTATAGTATCTAGAGCAATATTTATTACTAAAACAGATAGGGTAGTTATACTATAAAACTAAGAGATTGTAAACAGCCTTCTAGCAGAATTCTAAGATAAGTAAAAAGGATCTCTGTAAAGTTATAAGACTTTCTTCTTATAATTTTTATTAGATAGTTTCCTTTTTAGGAATAGTTATTACCTAAAAAGGCAACTTAAGCTATTTAGCCTAAATGTATATATATATTAGGCCTAAATATAGGTACTTTCCTAATTAGGTTTAGCTCTTACCTAATCTAGTAAAGTACTATCTAAAGAATGCCTAACTAGAGAGCGTTAGAAAGCTGTGCTTATTATAGCTATAGCTTTAGTAGATCTAGAGTTAGCTTTCTTACTATAAATAGCTTAAGGACACGTTGCCTTTACTAGTAGGTTACGTGTATATCTACGTAATCTGCTAGTAGGTTGCGTAATTGCCTACGCAATCTGCTTAGAAATCTACTCTTGATTTCTAAGCATCTATTTGTAATAACTATTCTAGATCCTTCTAATTTGTAATAGAGAGAACGGAAGTAGAGTATAAATACTAATTACTTTCCCTCTCTTAGTTCTGTACCTAGCATTTAATATAATAACTTGTCTATTATATTATCTTATTACTATATTTACTCCTCTTGCCTCTTTAGGCTATACGCTTCCTATTTTGGAATTACCTAGTCTAGTTAGTCTAGGTCTTCTAGATTAGGGAAGAAAGTAGTCTGTCCTCCTATTTCCCCCCTACTTTCTTTACAATCTCTAATTGTTTATAATATAGGCTCTAGTACATACTAAATAAGAGCCTAATTAGAGGTAAAACTTAGCACAGTAGGTAATAGTCTTAGAGGATTAACTATTATATTCTTAGCAGATAATTAGAGTAGCTAAAGTGATAAGGTAAAGGGCCTTAGTGTGTTCTAGAAATTTGTATAATATAAAGCTAGAATAAGCTTAATTATTAGCTAAAGTACAGATCGTGTATAGAGTATTATTATTGTAAACTAAGAAAGCTAGAAAGGGAAGTTAATTATAATGTTGTAGGCTGTCTTTAGTTTAGTTCTATTTGCTACTAGCTTTTTAAAGCACAGGATTAGCTTCTGCTAAACCTAACTAAGGAGAAAATAGGTTCTTAGAGCGTACTTGTTAGTAATCTAACTCTTAAGTAGTAGCTTAAACTTAAGAGCTCTAGTTTTCTAACTTAGAGGCAAAGTTATTATCTAAGAATTTAAAAACTTTATCCTTAGTGTTATTTCTTAGGTTGTCTAAAGTAGCTATGTATTAGTTTATTAGTTTATTCTAGAGAACAGCTAAAGATAGTACTTTAGGCTTTAGTAGTTCTAGACATTAGTTAGACTGATAGCCCTTAAGTCTATAGTTAAAATAAGTAAACTTGTTAGAGAAGTTAGAAGAGTAGTCCTTAGAGTAGTAAGAGTAAGCATTCTTAGCCTTAGAAGTAGATGTAGGTTAAGCTAAAATAGCAGTAGTAGGTAGTACTAGCAGAATATTAAAAGTAGTTAACTAACTGCGTAGAGCAGAGCAACTAGGCTAATTACCTATAAAATATTAAGTTGTTAGCTTATTAGAGATAAGAGTATAGTTAGAAAAGAAGGTGCTAAGCTGTTTATAATATTCTTATAGGCTAGAGAGAGACCTCTTACAGAGAACACTAGCTATAGAACAGTAGTAAAAGTCTAGTAGTTTAGCCTGCAGGTAGTAGTAGTAGGTTTTAGAAGACTAGTTAAGCTACTAAGTAAAGTGTTCTATCTTAGTGCAAAGGACAGAGAAATCAATTAAAGTATTAGTAATATCTATTAAGAAGAAGTAAGGAAAGATAAAGGTGTTAAAAGGGCGTTTAGCAGACCTAAAGATGTTTTCATCTCTATATATATCCTATAAGTAATAAATACAGTCTATACGTTTAGAATAGAGGTAACTAAACCTAAATAAATCTTAGAGTAAGGTATAAGCAGAGCCTTAAGTGAAATATATAAGAAAGTCTACGTAACTACTAGAGTGCTAGTAGTTATGTCTGTTTACTTATATATAATAAAGGTAATTAAAGAGCTATCTATTAAAGTCGTTCTTAGAGCTAGAAAAATAATAGAGTTTCTTTATAGCCTTGTCTAGCTAGTTATTATATTAGTTTAGTAACTGTAGGAATTAAAAAGCACTAGCTAATATAGAGGTTAAAGATACAGTAGACTAGCTCCTAAATAGTATTGAAGGAGTAGAAGTATTCTAAGTAGCTAGCATAGCCTAAAATTAGTCTATAGTAGCTAGTGTATTATCGCGTTGTTAGAATTGCAAAAGAATAGTATATAGCTGCTCTAAGTTATTATTAGAGCTAGTAAATAGTTCTTGTTCTAGCTTAGTAGACTCTAAACAAAGAGGAATAGAGCAGCGTAAGTACCTAAAGTAAGAAGTAGGTTAAGTAAAGGCTAAGTCTTTAGCAGCTAGAATAGCGCCTTTAGCTACAATGTAATTATAGGCTAAGCAGAGCTTTTAGTAATCTAGTTTAAGTTTGTTAGTCTAAAACTAGTGTAGGTTAAAAACAGTTTTAAAAGAGTTATACTTAGTAACTATATAGTTATATTTGTTAACTAGTATAGGGTAGGTGTTCTTATACTAAGCAAGATCTGTGTTAGTTATCTAAAGTTTAGAAGTAATATACAAAATTCTGTCTTAAACATTATAGAGAAAGCCTCTAAGAAAAGAGGTAAAGATTACTAATTAACTATAACAAAGGTAAGAGAAGTACTAATTTAGCAAATTGTCTAAGAGCTAATAGAGGCCTAGAGATTAGATAAACTTAGTGTTAGAACTTCTGCTATTGTTAGATAGCACAACCTACTAGTAGTGCTTATCTAACTTAGCAGAATCTATCCTGCTAACTTTTACTTTACTTTTAGAGCATAGGCCTCCTTCTACTTCTCGCCTAGGAGCCTAGGACTACCTACTATAAGTAGGTAGCTATCTCTACCCTCTTGTAGCTCTCTGTCTGCTATTTTGTTTACTTCTTCTTAAATATATTAGCTTTCTAGATTGCTTTCTTTTGTGCTTGTAAAGTCTGCCTTATATAAGAGCAGACCTAACAGCTTAAAACTAAGCTTTTCTCTTAGGCTTCTGCCTTTGTTTAGCACAGTAGTTAGCTACTATTACTAAAGGTTGCACAATTTTTTACCTAGTACAGTAAGCCATCTCTTAACTAAGTAATAGCCCTAGCTATTAGAGCTTCTTTTCTTAGTCTCTATTCTCTTCTTGCGCAGGTAGTAAGTGCCTATTTCTAAGTACAGATTAGCCTTACCTACGCGCTCTTTTAAGTATAAACTAGCTGCTAAACCTTAGTACGCTAAGTGTTCTACCCTCTTTTAGGCTCTAGAGTACTAGCCTGTCCTTCTTTTAGCGCCTTTCAAGTAGTCTAGCACCCTCTTTCTACCTAGTTTTAGTGCCTTTTTAAGCGGTTTAGTACCTACTACTCTAGCGCCTTTTAGGTAGTTTAGCGCTTCTCTCTTTTCTCTTACTATTTTAGCGCCTTTTAAGTAGTCTAGCGCCTTCTTTTTTACTATTTCTAGGGCCTTCTAAGTAGTCTAGCGCCTCTCTTTTACTATTTCTAGCGCCTTTTAAGTAGTCTAGCGCCTCTCCTTTCCTATTCCTAGCGCCTTTTAAGTAGTCTAGCACTGCTTCTTCTAAACTCCTCTAAGTACATTCTAACTTAGTTCCTTTTGCACAACCTTAGGTATTAGTTACTACTACTTTTTTTACTTTAACTCTTTTACTAACTCTATTTTTTTTTTTTTACTAACTTTTTACTATACATCTGCTATTCTTTTACTTAGCCCTACTCTAGGTTCTTACTACTACTTTAGGCACTAGGTGCTCTGCTTTCTCCTCTAACTACCTAACTTACTTCTTAACTAACTTGTAACTAACTTCTTCTAAAATCTTACTATATCTTTAAAACTGCAGCTATAGCGCTAGCTAATTCTAATAATACTAGCTAAGACAAGATACCTCCTTCTAAATACAACTGCAATCTCTTACGCTATTAGGACAAGTTTAGAAAGCGCATTTCTTCTGCTAACTCTTCTATTTAGCTAACTGCTACTATCTTTAAATAAGTTGCTAATCTATTCTATAAAGCTGGCTGCTGCTCTACTAGAACTGCTACTAAGCGCCCTATCTCTTGTTCTAGAGGGCTTTCCTCTGCTAGCTTTAATTAACCTTCCTCTAAGTTCCTAGGTAATAAAGAGATATTAGTTTATTAACCTACTCTATACTCTCTAAACAACTCTCCTTTTATTTAACATTTAGAGGCATAAGGCGCTAAGTCTACTATATTTAAGCCTACTATCCTAGAACACTAAAGTGCTTCTGCTACAGAACTGCTAAATTTCTGCTATAAGGACTCTCTGCACACACTAGCTTCTAAGGTTCCTATCTACAACATATCTTTGCCTAACACCTAGGGCTTGCTAGCTAAGCTTACTAAGAATTTCCCCTGCTTATATTCTAAAGCTAATATAGTGCCTTCCTAATTCTTTTAGCAAGTCCTAGAGGATTACAACCTTACTTAGCACTCTTAGTTTGTCTAATCTCTAGGCCTCTATTAGCTCTTAGACAATTTACTAAATTAGTACTTCTTCTGCCTTTCTTATAGTTAATTAGCAATCCTAGCCTCTTTTCTTATAGGTTTTTTCTATAATGTCTTAGACAGATTTTGTATATTACCTCTAAACTTTAAATAACTAAAACTGATCTTACTTAGTACAAGAATACCTGCTCTAAACTTATTAACAAATATAACTCTATAGTTACTAAGTATAACTCTCTTAAGACTGTTTTTAATATATACTAGTCTTAGACTAATTAACTTAAACTAGATTACTAAAAGCTCTGCTTAGCCTATAATTACATTGTAGCTAAGAGCGCTATTCTAGCTGCTGAAGATTTAGCTTCTACTTAACCTGCCTCTTAATTTAGGCACTTACGCTGCTCTACCCCTCTTTGTTTAGAGTCTACTAAGCTAGAACAAGAACTATTTACTAGCCCTAACAACAACTTAGAGTGGCTATATACTATTCTTTTACAATCCTAACAACGCAATAATGCACTAGCTACTATAGACTAATTTTAGGCTATACTAGCTACTTAGAACACTTCTACTACTTTTATACTATTTAAGAGCTAGTCTACTGTATCTTTAACCCCTATATTAGCTAGCGCTTTTTAATTTCTGCAGTTACTAGACTAATATAACAACTAGCTAGACAAGGCTATAAAGAAACCCTAATATTTTTCTAGCTCTAAGGACAACTTTAATAAATAGCTCTTTAATTACCTTTATTATATATAAGTAAACAGACGTAACTACTAGCACTCTAGTAATTGCGCAGACCTTTTTATAGTTTATACTTAAGACCCTACTTACGCCTTACTCTAAGATCTATCTAGGTTTAGTTGCTTCTATTCTAAACCTATAGACTGTATTTATTGCTTATAGGATGTCTATAAAGATAAAGACACCTTTAGGTCTGCTAAATGCTCTTTTAACGCCTTTATCTTTCCTAACTTTCTCTTAACAGACATTACTAATGCTTTAATTACTTTCTCTGTCTTTTACACTAAGATAGAACACTTTACTTAGTAGCTTAACTAGTCTCCTAAAACCTACCACTACTGCCTATAGGCTAAACTACTAGATTTTTACTACTGTCTTATAGCTAGTGTTTTCTGTAAGAAGTCTTTCTCTAGCCTGCAAGAATATTATAAACAGCTTAGCACCTTCTTTTCTAACTATACTCTTATCTCTAAGAAGCTAACAACTTAAGATTTTATAGGTAATTAGCCTAGTTGCTCTGCCCTACGCAGTTACTTAACTACTTGTAACAATCTGCTAGTACTACCTGCTACTACTATTCTAGCTTAACCTACATCTACTCCTAAGGCTAAGAATACTTGCTCTTGCTGCCTTAAGGACTACTCTTCTAACCCCTCTAACAAGTTTACTTATTTTAACTATAGACTTAAGGGCTATAAGTCTAACTAATGTCTAGAACTACTAAAGCCTAAAGTACTATCTTTAGCTATGCCTTAGGATAAACTAATAAACTACTACATAGCTACTTTAGACAACCTAAGAGATAACACTAAGGACAAATTTTTTAAATCCTTAGATAATAACTCTGCCTCTAAGTTAGAAAACTAGAGCCCTTAAGTTTAAGTTACTCCTTAAGGTTAGTTTACTAATAGCTGTGCTCTAAGAACCTATTTTCTCCTTAGTTAGGTTTAGCAGAGGCTAATACTGTACTTTAAAAAGCTAGTAGCAAATAGAACTAAACTAAAGACAGCCTACAACATTACAATTAACTTGCCTTTCTAGCTTTTTTAGGATATAACAATAATACTCTATATAGGATCTGCGCTTTAGCTAATAATAGGGCTAATTCTAGCTTTATATTACGCAAATTTCTAGAACACACTAAGGCCCTTTACTTTATCCCTTTAGCTACTCTAATTATCTGCTAAGAATATAATAGTTAAGTCTTTAAGACTATTACCTACTATGCTAAGTTTTACCTCTAATTAGGCTCTTACTTAGAACGCACTAGAGCCTATGTTATAAACAATTGCAGATCCTTTTACCTTATCTTAGGATTCTGCTAGAGAGCTATTTACGATCTCTTAGTCTTATAGCGTGACTGCTCTATCTATTTTAGCAACAAATATTACTCTAGACACTGTAATACTACATCTTAAACTCTCTTATTACTGTGTAAGAGCTCTAAGTTAGATACTAAGCTTCTATAATTATTATAGTCTAGTTTAGGTAAACTCTAAAATAGAAGATTTACCTAACCTAAACTTAGCTCTACTAGCGTAGTAACATACACTAATAAATTAGTTAACCTGCGCTTAGTTTTAGCTAAGGCTATTTATCCCTATAGTAAAAGACCTAGGTATCTAGTCTTTATTATTTAATAATTAGACACTACTACTGCTAGGAGAGCTTTAGCTAATAATAATTTTAAAAATGTTTTCTAGCCCCTAAAAGACCCCCTACTCTCTAAATTGCTTACTGCAGAAGAATTAGAGGAATATACTAACTTTATTTCTACTTTTAACTAAGCTGCAGCTAAAACACTGCCTAATTATAGTAATTATAACTACAAAATTAAACTTAAACTAGGCACAGACCTACCTAACTACTGCCTTTAACCTTTTTTAGGATAACAAATAAAGGCTATTAAATATCATATTAAGAAAAACAAGTCTAGAGAATTTATTAAGCGCTGTAACTCTCTAGCTTAAAATAATCTCCTTATAATAGCTAAGCTAGGCAGTAGCCTGCGTATATGCGTAGATTATTAAGAATTAAACAAAGCTACAGTTAAAGACTACTACTCTATTTCTTTTTTTAAGAAACTATAGCACACCTTAATAAAGCTAAGTTCTTCTTAAAGTTTAATGTTATTTACGCCTTCTATTAAATTTATATAAAACCTAGCTTAGAATAGCTTACTGCATTCTCTACTTAAAAGAGCACCTATTAGTACAAAGTTATGCCTTTTAGTCTATGCAACACTCCTGTAACATTTTAATAAGCTATTAATAAAGCACTTTTTAAATACTTAGACTAATTCTGTACTACTTATCTAGATAATGTATTAGTATATTCTAACACCTTCTAGGAACACAAAGTGTATGTTAAATAAGTTCTTAGCTACTTCAAGGAATATAGATTCTATGTTAACTTTAAGAAGTCTAAATTCTACAAGAACTAAGTTAAGTTTTTTAGCATAATTATTACAGATTAAGGCGTATAAATAGACCCTAATAAGACTTAGGCTATTTAGGAATAGGAGATGCCCTAATCAGTGCCTGAGCTTCTTTTATTTCTTAGATTTACTAGATTTTGTTAATAATTTATTTAGGGCTACTTCTCTATTGCTCTTCTGCTTATATAAGCTATTAAGTCTACTGTTATTGCTAAACTATTACAAAAAGACCCTAACAAGCTCTATTACACAGTATAGTATAAGAAATTTAAACCTATATAGGCCTATATTAACGCTTTTGCCTAACTAAAGAAAGCTTTTACAGTTAACTTAGTCTTACAGCATTTTAACCCTAGTTAGCTAATCTTTGTTTCTACTGACTCTTCTAGGTAGGCTACTAGTAGAGTTATAAAACAACGTAATGCTAAAGGTACTTTACAACCTGTAGCATTCTTCTTAAAAAAACACTCTCCTGCTAAATGCAATTATAACATCTACAACATAGAACTAATAGCTACTATTTAAGTATTTAAAGAATAGAAGCCTAAACTTATAGGCTCTCTACACCTAATCTAGGTTATAACTAATTATAAGAACCTAGAAATATTTATAACTACTAAGAAACTTAATTAAAGGTAAGCCTGCTAGTTACTTTTTCTCTCTTAATTTAACTTTAAGATTATTTACGCACTAGAAGAGCTAAATAGCAAAGTAGACGCCCTTAGCTAGCAGACCCAGAACATTCCTAAAGACAAAAATAAGACAAGACTTATTAATACTTATTAGATTATTTTACAATTAAAACACCTGTCTCCTAGCATAGCACCTGCAATTTAGGCTACTCTGCAGGCCTTATTACTCTCCCCTAAATAGAATTCCTTATTTGTTGCCCTAGATACTTAAGCAGTAGCTTAACTCTATACTACCTAAACCCTAGCGCCTAATCCTAATATAGACAATAAAGAGCCTATTAACAATATTAACAGAATAGTAACATTAGAACTGCCCTCTTATTTAGAAGACCTGCGCTTAATAGAAGAAATGCTTAACAAAGCCTATACTACTAACTCTGCTGCTTAAAAGATATTTACTACCTTAGATTAAGGCAACTATAAGCTTAGCGTATAGTTCTAAAAGAACAGTTACTATGTTTTACTCTTAGACTATTACACTACTAGAGAGAGAGATTACTAACAATTGTTCTTTAACAAAATGTGCCTATATATACTACTAGACGCCTGCCTCTGCTGCTAGATTTTTAACCTTTGCTATAATTATAAGATTACTAGCTATAAGAGAACTAGAGCTACGTTTTACTTAATAATCTATTAGTACTACTAGCCTAGTCTTACGCAGTTAATTAAGAAGTACTGCTAGTCCTGCACAGTGTGTAAACGCGCCTAACCTTCTGGGGAAGTATATAATAGCTACCTTTAATCTATACCTATACTTAATACATAATAGGTAGATGTTTCTGTAGATTATATTTAAGACCTGCTACCTTCTATACTTAATAGACAAATTTACACTAATCTTCTAGTAGTAGTTAATTAACTTACTAAATAACAGCACTTCTTTCTCTTAGTTAGCTGCTTATTAAAGGAATTTGCCTACTACTTTATATAAATCTTTTACTTATATAGATTGCCCTGCACTATTATATTAGATTATAGTACTTTATTTATTAACAAATTCTAGAGATACGTCTATAAGCGCCTTAATATTTAAGCTAAACTGTCTACTGCCTATTACCCCTAGACAGATAGCTAAAGAGAACGCGCTAATTAGAGTATTAAAATTTATCTTTACAAATATATTAATTACACGCAAGATAACTAGGTAGTATAGCTATACTTAGCAAAGTTTTAGGTTAATAATACTGTTAACTTATCTACTAGTCTTACTCTCTTCTTTGCAGATCTTAGCTATTACCTACGCAGCAGGATTTACCCTAGTAAAGACTATTTAAATACTAAGTTGCATTCTAGAGACGCTAAAGATTAAATCCTAAGAGCAGATAAGATCCTTTAAACCTATATTAATCTTTTAGAGTACCTAAAGATTTAGCTAACCTAGGTACAACAAGAGCAATAAACACAGGCTAACGCCTACTGACAATAAACACTAAAATACAATATTAGAGACTTAGTTTAGGTATTAACCTAGAACTAGAGCACTGCTTAACTCTTAAGAAAGCTTAATTATAAATACGCTAGGCTGTATCTAGTTACTTAGGTTATTTACAACAGAGCTGCTTATAAACTCTAGCTACCTAAGGAAATAATTTTAAAAGGCATGTTTCTAGTATTCTATCCTAATTTGCTCTAAGAAGCGCCTTAGAACAGGCTACTAGATTAAGCTACCCCTAAACTAGAACCTATAGATATTGTTAATAATTAGGGCAATGTTATATAAGGATAGTTTATTAACATGTTTATTAACTACTGTAGGCGCTAAGGCACCTAGGAGTATCTAATTAAGTAGTCTAATAACCTATTGCTAACATAGGAACCTGCTAAACAACACCTTAAACACTATAACGTGTTCTTATATTACTACAAGAATCTAGACAAGCTAAAGCCTCCTAGTCTTAAGATACCTGTAAACTAGGCTCTATAAACTAAAAACGCCTTTATTAGTAACTATTTTAGAAACCTTAGCAACTACAGATAGCAAGTTATTATACCTCTATATAGGATTACTCTAGTTTAGTGTTATATTAGGCTACTTTTAGCATATTAAAAACAGCATTCCTCTGCTTTTTAGCAAAGACTACACGCTATATTAACACCTATATATTGCCTTTAAGACACTATAATTAAAAACTTGCTTAAGGTTTAGTATAATATTAGGCTACTTTTAGCATATTAACAACAGTATTCTTTTAGCTTTTAGTAAAGACTGTGCGCTACCTTAACACCTACACGTTGCTCTTAGGACACTACAACTAAACTAATCCTACTATTAAAGCACACCTAACCTAGCTGTTACTAGCTTAGATTAGTTAAACTTCTATTAAGCTAGGCAAGATTGCTGTTAGGCTTACTTGCTCTTCTTATATAAGTTCTAAACAACTTTAGGCATAACTTTTGCATTACAGGGTTTGTGCAGTAGAAAAGATCTTAGAGGTTAGTTTTTTATATAAGAATCTAGAGAGACATATACAGCGCTATACAAACTAAAAACCTTAATTCTATGTTAACTACTACTAGGTTTTCTACACAGTTTCTTAACTACTATACTATTTACTTTTACATTCCCTTCTCTTTTTCCTTCTCTCCTCTAGTTACTAGCAGCTATACAGTACCTGTAGATTAGATTAGCTTAGAGGACTTTTGCTTATTTGTAAGGGGGGGGGGCACGTATTCGGACTTCTGCTATAGTTAGATAGCACAACCTACTAGTAGTGCTTATCTAACTTAGTAGAATCTATTCTGCTAACTTTTACTTTACTTTTAGAGCATAGGCCTCCTTCTACTTCTAGCTTAGGAGCCTAGGACTACCTACTATAAGTAGGTAGCTATCTCTGCCCTCTTAAAGCTCTCTGTCTGCTATTTTGTTTACTCCTTCTTAAATATATTAGCTTTCTAGATTGCTTCCTTTTGTGCTTATAAAGTCTGCTTTACACTTAGAGTGCTAAGTAAGTTTATAATCCTCTAGAACTAACTAGAAGAATTAGGAAGGCACTATATTAGCTTTAGTATTTAAGTAAGGTAAGCTCTTAGTAAGCCTAGCTAGTACGCCTTAAGTATTTAGCATAGATATATTATAGATAGAAACCTTAGAAGCTAGTGTGTGTATAGAGTCCTTGTAGCAGAAATTTAGCAGTTCTGTAGCTGAAGCACTCTAGTATTCTAGGATAGTAGGCTTAAATATAGTAGACTTAGCACCTTATACCTCTAAATTTTAAAAAAAAGGAGAGCTGTTTAGAGAGTAGGAGGTAGGTTAATTGTAAAGAAAGTAGGGGGGAAATAGGAGGACAGACTACTTTCTTCTCTAATCTAGAAGACCTAGACTAACTAGACTAGGTAATTCTAAAATAGGAAGCGTATAGCCTAAAGAGGCAAGAGGAGTAAATATAGTAATAATAAGATAATATAATAGACAAGTTAGTATATTAAATGCTAGGTACAGAACTAAGAGAGGGGAAAAGTAAGTAGTATTTATACTCTACTTCCGTTCTCTCTATTACAAATTAGAAGGATCTAGAATATTTATTACAAATAGATGCTTAGAAATCAAGAGTAGATTTCTAAGTAGATTGCGTAGGCAATTACGCAACCTACTAGCAGATTACGTAGGTGTACACGTAACCTACTAGTAAAGGCAACGTGTCCTTAAGCTATTTATAGTAAGAAAGCTAACTCTAGATCTAGTAAAGCTATAGCTATAATAAGCACAGCTTTCTAACGCTCTCTAGTTAGTTATTCTTTAGATAGTACTTTACTAGATTAGGTAAGAGCTAAACCTAATTAGGAAAGTACCTGTATTTAGGCCTAATATATATATATTTAGGCTAAATAGCTTAAGTTGCCTTTTTAGGTAATAACTATTCCTAAAAAGAAAACTATCTAATAAAGATTATAAGAAGAAAGTCTTATAACTTTACATTAATAAACCAGTATCTCTTTATTACCTAGAAACTTAGAGGAAGGTTAATTAAAGCTAGTAGAAGAAAGTCCCCTAGAGCATGAGATAGGGCGCTTAGTAGTAGTAATTCTAGTAGAGCAGCAGCTAGCTTTATAGAACAGATTAGCAACTTATTCAGAGATAGTCGAAGTTAGTTAGATTAAAGAGTTAGTAGAAGAAATACGCTCTCTAGACTTGTTCTAAAGGCGTAAGGGATTATAGTTGTGTTTAGAGGGAGGTATCTTTTCTTAGCTAGTATTATTAGAATTAGCTAGCGCTATAGCTGTTGTTTCAAAGATATAGTAAGATTTAGAAGAAGTTAGTTAAAAGTTAGTTAAGAAGTAGGTTAGGTAGTTAGAGGAGAAAGTAGAGCACTTAGTGCCTAAAATAGTAGTAAGAACCTAGAGAGAAGCTAAGTAAAAGAAGAGGAGGTGTATAGTAGAAGGTAAGTAAAAAAAAACAGAGTTAGTAAAAGAGTTAAAGTAAAAGAAGTAGCAGTAACTAATGCTTAAGGTTATGCAAAAAAAGAACTAGGTTAGAATATACTTAGAGGAGTTTAGAAGAAGCAGCGCTAGACTACTTAAAAGGTGCTAGAAATAGTAAAGGAAAGGTACTAGACTACTTAAAAGGGCGCTAGAAATAGTAAAGAAGAGGCGCTAGAATGCTTAAAAAGGCGCTAAAACTAGGTAGGAAGAGAGGACTAGACTACTTAAAGGGCGCTAGAAGAGGAATAGGCTAGTACTCTAGAGCCTAAAAGGAGGTAGAACACTTAGCGCACTAAGGTTTAGCAGCTAGTTTGTACTTAAAAAAGCGCGTAGGTAAGGCTAATCTGTACTTAGAAATAGGCACTTACTACCTGCATAAGAAGAGGAGAGTAACTAAGAAAAGAAGCTCTAACAGCTAGAGCTATTACTTAGTTAAGAAATAGCTTACTAAACTAGGTAAAAAATTATACAACCTTTAGTAATAGTAGCTAACTACTGTGCTAAACAAAGGCAGAAGCCTAAGGGAAGAGCTTAGTTTTAAGCTGTTAGGTCTGCTATTATGTAAGGCAGACTTTATAAGCACAAAAGAAAGCAATCTAGAAAGCTAATATATTTAAGAAGAAGAAAATAAAATAGCAGACAGAGAGCTATATAAGAGCAGAGATAGCTACCTACTTATAGTAGGTAGTCCTAGGCTCCTAGGCTAGAAGTAGAAGAAGGCCTATACTCTAAAAGTAAAATAAAAGTTAGTAGGATAGATTCTGCTAAGTTAAATAAGCACCTACTAGTAGGTTGTGCTATCTAACTATAGCAGAAGTCCTAACAAAGAACTAGCCTAGAAGATAACTCTACTAATAATATACAGGTTTTCTTTTTAGGACTACGTAGAGCAGACTAAGTCCTCTCTATAACACCTCTAAATAAAGAACCATAGAAGAACTACTATAAGAAACTAGACTAAGCACGTGTAGAAATACTTCTAGTTAGAAACTTAGAACTATATAATAGTATTAAAGAATTTAAAATACTTTAGAAGAATACTACTAAGAATAATAAGACTTACTAACTTACTAAGTCTTCTATCTCTTTAGAAGCCTAGAGGTTTTCTATACAGCTTAACCTTAAAGTTTCTCTCTCTAAGTGCTTTATAGATAATAGAGACTAATAATGCTACTATAGAAGAGTATAGGTTCTAAACTCTAATTCTGTTAGAACTAGGATTATTAATAATTCCTACTATTCTCTAATTACAGGCTATTTAGGACAAGGAAAGATATATACAATTTTATTCCAAGCCTACTTCTAGCTATAGATGTTAACTGCCCTATAATAGTATATAGAGAACTGTAATATCTATAGAAGAACAAAGCTATAGAGAGAACTAAAGCAGAAACTCTTTAAACTTCTCTCTTTGCCTAATAGGATTTAGAAGGAAATCTCTATAGACTTTATAACAGAGCTACCTAAATATAACAGTAACTATAACCTTATAGTTATTATAGACAGACTCTCTAAGAACATTATCTTAGTTTTTCTACTAGACTTATTAGTAAAAACAGTTACCTATGCATTTATATCTAATATAGTAGCTTACTACTAGTTGCTTAATGTAATTATTTCTAATTAAGAGACGTAATTTCTAAGTAACTTCTAGTAAATAACATTTTAACTGCTAAGATTATATAGAGACTCTCTACGTTCTTCTACTTCTAAACAGACAGGAGCACTAAATGTATAAACTCTGTAGTAGAAGGCTACTTAAGAGCCTATATTAACTAGGCCTAGAATAATTAGTCTACTTAGGTGCCTATAGCCTAGATTGTAATTAAAGGATAAGTAGCTATATCTATAGGGTTTAGCTCTTTCTTCCTTTAGCATAGCTATAATGTAGGTCTAGTCTAGATAGACCTAGACTTAACAGCAGAGTTGTTATACTAATATATAAGAAAACCTACTAAAGCTGTAGTAAGTATAGTATAGAAGTTTACTAAAATAACTAACTTTGTTAAAGCCTAGATAGTAGAGGCCTAGCAGATATAAGAATAGTAAGCTAACGTATACTAAAAGAAAGCTCTCTAGCTAAAGGTTAGAGACAAAGTCTAGCTAAAGCTAGAAAACTAGTTCTTAAACAGCTAAGTAAGCAAGAAACTAGACTAGAAGAACTAAAAGTTTATAGTTATAGAAGTTATCTCTCTATATAATATAAAACTAGACGTTAATAGTAAAGTCTATCCTGTCTTCTATATTTACTAGCTTAAGTTGTGCCTATAGGACCCTCTCTACAGATAATTAAATAATAACCCCTAGCTCAGCCTCCTAGTTATTACTAATAATAACAGTACATTCTCTAAAGAATGGAAAGTTAACTCTATCTATAGAGAAAGACAATCTAGATAAAAGAGTAAGAGATATAAATACATAGTATAATAGGAAGGCTATGTTAGTAAAATATAGAAAAGAAAAGACGTTTATAAGAACCTAGAAGCCTTAGACAAATAGCTGTCTGTAATAAGAGATAGGAGAGATAAGAATAGAAACTTACTCTTAGACTTCTAGTTAGAATCTCTTAAGGGGCATAACTAACTCTCTTACTCCTAATAGAGGAAGAAAAAGAGAGGTAGAAAGAGGAAACAGGTATAGGTAAGAAGAGGAGCACTAGTTTATTAAAGAGATAATTTATTGCATTAGCCTATTCTAAAGGATAGACTACTCTAGATAGAGGCTATATTATTATAAAGGTAAAGAGCTATAAGCCTAAGTATTATCTAGATAGAAAATTCTAAATGCTGCAGATAAGAGAAGACCTAAGCACTACTCTTAGCAGAACTTCTACTACTACTATTATTTTTATTACCTACAGTAGTATTAGTAATATTCTTAATAGGTATTTAGGTAAAGTTATTATATTTAGTAGTAGAGAAGAGCTAAAGATATATACAGAGATTAGCCTTAAAGTAGATAAAGTATATAAGTAGTGTTAAGTTAATGGTAAGCTATAATAAGTAAGAAATTAGCAAAAACCCCTAAAAACAAGTAAGAAAAGAGGGAAATAACTTACTAGAGTCTTAGCCTAAACTACTGCCTCTTTAGTAGTAACAGTAGTATACTCTGTAAAGACTATAGTAGTAGAGAGATAAGCCTTAATCTTATTAACCTTAGCCTTATACTTAGATTACTTAGTCTTATAACTAGTAGTAGATAAGCAGGTATTAAGGTTGAACGCAAGGTTAGTGTAATATAGAAAGTTTTTATACTTCTTAAAGTCTGCCTAAATAGGCTTAATAACATTTAGAAGCTTTATAGAGTTACCCTTAGTAAACTGTAAGTATAGGTAGTACTTACTTAGAGTTTTCTAAGTCTTATATAGAGCCTAGTAGATAGTTAGCTAGAGGAGAGAGTATAAAGTAATAGAAACTAGAAACTTACCTTATAGCAGTAAGCGTAGCTAAGAACATAGTTAGCATAGCTAGTAGAGTAGCTACTAGAAGTAAAGGTATAAACTTAGCTAGCTAGTATTTAGTTAATACAGACCTTAGAATTACTAAAGCTGCTAGTGCGTTAAGTACGCAGAGACTACTTACCTAGAGCCTAAGCCTAACTATCTACTAGAGCGTCCTTAAAGGCATTCTTAATCTCTTTATTCTTAAGAACAATATCTTCTAATATAAGCTTTACCTTCTTAACTAAGTATGTATTAGGAGAGGCAGAATCTGTTAGAGTAGTGCTGTAGGCCTAAGTAAAGTAAAAGAGTTAGTAAATAAGTAGACTATAAGTAAAGATAGGCTAACTTACCTACTTGCCTTACGACTTCTTATTAGAGGAACGCAATGTAGTTAGAAATCTAGAAGACACTATTGTTAAAAGAGAGCAGAGTAGAGTAGTTAGATAATTAAATAGTAGTAAGATTATAAGAGAAAGGCGTGTAGACTTTAAATATAGTGTAATAGAGAGTGCAGAAAGTAGAGAGTAAGTAATAAAGTTGTTTTAACTAAGGCACGCGTTAATAAACAAAGAATAAGTAGAGAGGTACTATAACAGGCTAGGCCTATGTACTAGCTTCTTAGCGTACACTGCCTTAGCACTACTCTAGCTTACGCTTTCTAGTATAGACTAGAGCTCTGCTACAGAGCTAATATGTTTAAAACAGAGTTATAAAACTCTGTAACCTTTATTCTAGAGGTTATTCTCTATTAAATCTATCTTGTATTTTGCTAGTAAATTCCCTTAGAGGTTAGCTTCTTACATAGATCTAGGTTAGAGTTTATAGTAGAGTAGAACTTAGTATTAGTAATAGTTACTACAGCTTTAGGTAGAGTTGCCTATAATAGGTAGGTAGTTAAGCGTTCTAGTATATAAGCTAGTAACTCCTCTTACTATTTCTTAGGCACTAACGTAGTAGTAAGGTTCTAGAGTTTAGTTCTAATATTTAATTAATTATTATTACTAGTGTATAGCTTAATACTGTACTCTCCTAGATACCTAGCAGTGTTATTAAATAACTTACTTATTTATCCTTATTTAGTAATTAAATCAAATTATAAGAAGCTAACCTTAAAGGGAATTTGCTAGTAAAATACAAGATAGATTTAATAGAAAACAACCTCTAAGACAAAGGTTACAGAGTTTTTATAACTCTATTTTAGATATATTAGCTCTGTAGTAGGGCTCTAGTCTATACTAAAAAGCGCAAGCTAGAGTAGTGCTAAGGCAGTATACACTAAGAAGCTAGCACTTAGGCCTAGCCTATTACATCTAGTAGAAGACTTACTTAGGTAGATCTAACCTTTTTTCTGCACTGTATTAAGATAGGCCTGTAGTATTTCTAGCTCCTTTCTAGAGATGTTATAGATAAGTATATTTAGTATCTAACTTTCTAGCTTAATGTTAATAGAGTAATTATAATCCTAATACAGTGCTAGTACACTAGACTAGTATTTGCTAAATGCAAACTACTTGTAGTAGAGCTCTAGAGAAACGTGTTTAAGCTCCTCTAGGTCTAGTTTATTATCTGTAGAGTTAACTAAAAATTAGTCTTTATTATAATCTAGAAGGACTTAGGCTATACCTATAGGCAGCATTCTAGAGTGTTAAGAAGGCTTATAGATAATATTTACTACTATACACTTTTCTATAGCTTTAGAAAGCTATAATAAATCTACATACTACGCAATATAATGCTAAAGGTAATCTTTAACTTTAAATATTTTATTCTAGAGCTAGAAGAGTCTCTTATTATAGAAGTATTCTATGTTAAGAACAGTGTCTCTGCTTAGCCCCTAGGCTAATAGTTGTCTACTACCTTCCTAGTTACTTTCTAATAGAGTGTTAATTACTTCCTCTAGAACTTGGTAGACTAGGTTACCTTAGTGTATTAGGTATACTCTCTCTCCTAGTTCTATAGAGTAGAACAGGTCCTATATAGTAGTAATGTGCACTCTTTCTACGTTATTAAGAAACTACTTATATATGCCTTTAGAGAAGTAGATATATAGGTTAGTAGATACTAACTATAAGTAGCCTAGTACTAGGTTGTATCTCTTAAAAGTAGCTAACTAGAACTTCTATAGGCCTACAGATTTAACTATACTCTTACTATCTAGGTAATTAATACTTAGATTATAGAGTTGTTAGATATTTAGGTAGTTGCTATTAAAGAATGTAGCTACTAGCCTTTAATAGAACAATTTATATTCTAGGTAGGGGTTATCTACTACTTACTAACTAATAAGGTTTAGCTCTGCTTCTAAGTTATAGAGGGCTTAGAGCAGCTTTAGAGACCTATTAGAGTTCTAGAAGGATATAGTAACTATAATACAGGTTTATTTCTCCTTAGTTTTAGGCCCTAGTTAAAGTTAGGATAGGTTAGTAACTAGGGCTTTTCTTTTTCTAACTCTTCTATCAACTAGAAGTTCCTATTATTATTTCTCTTATAGTAGAAATTGTAGCTACTATAGTTTTTTAAGTAACTATTTTAATTACCCTAGTTATTATTTTAACTCTAGCTATTGTTACTATTATTAGACTAGGTAGCTACTAGAGCGCTGCCGCTCTAGCTACAAGATAGTGTATCTCTACAGCTTGTATACCTCTTATTTCCTTTCTAATTAGAAGATATAGTATATAGGCTATTAAATAGGTAGAGTCTAAGTAGAGGTTAGGTACGTTATGTAAGGACTAAGGTACTCTACCTCTATCTTACTTCTACCTATACTAACCTCCTACTAAGTAGGTTAGGGTTAGAGTTGCTCTATATATAGTAGAGGTAGATTTAGAGCAGGCTCTATATATAGCAGGAGTAGAGGCAGGATAGAGACTGTACAGACTAGTAGTAGGTATTAGGTATATTAGGTAACAGAGGGATCTAGCTTATCTAAGAGATCTAAGAGATCTAAGAGATCTAAGAGAGATCTAGCTAGTAAGATTATATTAATTCTTATCTTATCTAAGAGAACTAAGTAAGCTAAGAGAGATCTAAGAGAGATCTAGCTAGTTAGATTAGATTAATACTTATCTTATTAAAGATATCTAAGAGATCTAAGTAATATTACGTATAATTATTCTAGTAAGGTGCCCTTTAGGTACTTTCTATTCTACCTAATAGTTACTACTAGTTAATACAGCCTCTATCCTGCCTCTACTTTTAGTTAATATAGCCTCTTCTCTACACCTACTACTTGTCTATGCAGCTTCTTTCTTACACCTACTACTAGTCTGTATAGCTCTTTCTCTACTCCTACTATACTCTATAGTATGCTGTATCTATTTACTAGCGTAGTAGCATATCTCTTACTATAGTTAGTATCATTACTCTTCTAAGTAACTATAGAGTAAGCTGCTATTTCTATATTATAAAGCGCTTATTTAAACTTATAATATTATTAGATATTATCTAGGCTGCTGTTATACTAGATCTCCTGTTAGAGGTAACGTAGGGTTTTAGACTATATTAAAGTAATTTTAAAGTTATAGTTCTTAGTACTATTATTAAACTTAAAGAAGCTGTATAGTGGTAGTAACTTCTAGTAATTTCATAGTATTAGAAAGGTGTTAACTATATTACCTTCTCCTTACTTGAGATTAAAGAACTTAGTATAGTTTTTATACTTAGTAAGAATAGAGTCTTATATAAGTTACTCTTCCTCTGCCTTAAGATTAGACTACAACTAGATTAATCTCTAGTTAATCTATTATTAGATTAGTTTGTAATAGATACTTAACTAAATAGTACCTATAGCCTAGTAGGTTCTTATAATAGAGTCTTCTAGTACTTAAGCGTATTAGAAGGCTGTCTTAATCTCTTTAATCTGCTAGTCTACTTACTATAGAGATAGAGCTTTACTCTTAGTACCTAGCTTAGGTTTAGGTTAAATATTTTTTAACACCTAGATAATCTTTCTAGCCTTATTAAACGCTAGCTAGCTAGGTTCTAACTAGTTTCTGCTCTTAGTTAAGCCTAGGGCTTATAACGCTTATTTAATCTAGTTCCTTTAGATAGCTAGTTTAGCCTTAGTAGCTCTAGTAAGCTCTACCTTAAAAAGGTTCTTAAGGAGTTACTTAATAAACAAAGGCTAGCCTGTAGTTAGGACAGCTACAGGTTCTACCCTAGGTAACTTAGTAGCAGATAGGGGGTCTAAATTGAAACTAGTTGCTAGGTTTACTTAACTTAGATAGAATAGTATATCTGTTAGAAAACTAGTAAGGCTGTAAGCCTGTTTGTTATCTACTTCTGTAGGACCTAATACTTAGTTATTAGATATATTAAGTATTATATTAGCCTAGAGTATGTCTAGTAGTAATAGGTTTGCTACTATATTATATGTAGAATACCTCTAGGCATTTCTTAGGTTACTACTAGAGCTAGGCTATTATAAGCCTAGTGCGTTGTTATTACTAGCAGTATATTATGAATATTAATTTCTAACTATTATAATAGGTATAGAAAAAATTAGATATTTCTTAACTACCTCTTCTAAGAGAGAGTATAAAGGATTTAAATTATAAAGGCACTGCAGGCAGGTAAGAGAGAGAATAAAAATATATAGTATTAGATAAGATAAAAGACAAATCCTCAGAGGTTAAGCTGCTAAGGGTTTAGGGGAATATACACGTGTGTATAGGCTCTAAGAGGTAACTGTAGTTGCCCTAAGGTGTTTCTAAGGGTTAGCATGCCTGAGGTAGAAAGCCCCTAACAGTAATATATGTACAAATAACTCTAGATAAGTTAGATTTAGCTATTAAGTAGCTAAAATCTCTAACCTACATTTATTGTAAAGTATTAGCACTAAAAATAGATGCGCGCGTGTTCTTGTGTAGCTACTAATCACAATCCTAAGGCCTTTTTAGTTACTTGGGCAAGACAGCGCGTCTTAGCTACATTCTCCCCTGCGATTAGGGTGCACATCAACAGCTCCCCTAGAGTACGACTTCAACAGCATGGTGTGGACGCTTAGCGTTGGTGTCGTAGGTGACATGCGGGTTCTGATGAGTAACGCAGTGTGCTCTTTGTGCCGTCTGAGCAGTCCTCTTAAACATTTCAACATAGCTGGTTGTGCACAACAGCAGTTCGTTCGACGAAAATTGTAATCCAACTGCAAGTGTTTTCCGATATCATCGTCGTTCCATTGTCTATGTAGTGACTTCGGATACATGCGTGCGAACCATCCCCTTCTGAGTTTAGGTGCAAAACATGAGTTATACTCTACCACGCCGCTCACGCCGCTCGGATTACCGCCTTCTGTCGGCCGAACAAGCTACTCATTGATACGGTGTTGCCAAACCTCCTGCTCAGCCCTTGCAGAGTAAGTACTCGCGCCCAAGATCGCCTGCATCTGCTCCACACCAGTGAACATGATCTGCCTAGCAACGAACCATCTTATGCCCTCGTAACAAGGCGGGCTGGTCAAGCTACCTTGGTAGGTCCAGAACTCGTTGAAATACTGCACAGATTCCATGGCCAGCGTCAGATCAAGTTCAACAGGTTCCTGGGTGCCCATTTCATCGAACCCGATCATTGGGGGTAGCTGGTCCAAGAACGTGCTGTTGAAGTTACCAGGGTCCAGACGGAAGGCGAGAACAGCACCCTCATGGCCCTGGGCATCGACGTGAACAAAATGCATCTCGGCTTTGCTACGGTCGCCTCCGACGGAATGATCGGCGGGAGCGTGAATATGCCATCCCTTTAGGTAGAGCGTCTCGTTGTCGTAGGTAAAACTTGGGTGTGATGTCCAGTCCCCATTGTGAGCGAGCGTGAAGGCGGGACCATAGCCCCAATTGAAGAAATTGCCAGCTACTGCGCCAGTGTAATTGAACTTTGGAACGTGATTCAGTGATAGTCCATTGCTAAGAGAGAGGGCAATGGGCGATTGCTGTGTTCCCGTTTGGCAGAGGCGGTAATCAGGGCTCAGCTTGCCCCAGTTGAAAGAAGCCTGCGGGCATTGTTAATGACACGGTCTTTGGAAATGCGGCGACAAATGTGCGAACCTCATATGCCCAGATGTTCTGCGTGGTGTTCTGTGTAAGATCGGTCTGGCGTCCTCGCAGATGTGATCGTTCGTTGTTCGAGTGCTGCGGACATCCGAGGACTGCTGGCGCAAGCGCTGTAACGAGAGCCAATGTTGAGAAGAGCATGTCTGTAGTGTGATTTCGTATAATTGATGTCCTAGAGCGTGGCCCCTAAGTTATGCGCGCAAAGGCTTTTATATACTCAACCGAGTGAACTCAGCCTCCTGGCTGATTTCGCTATCCACACTGCATCACAACAGACAATTGCCAAGAACAATATTGCATTTGCAGGTCAACTGGACTGAAAGCTGCCTTGTGCCAAGAGCCATCATCTTTTCTCGCACTTGTACAGCCGCCGCGCAAGCGTCATTGGCAACGCTTGGAAAGCGGGAAATAGTGCCCGAGTCGTAGTCTTTCGAGGCCCCAGCTTTAGGGTTGATGGAAGACACCCCGTCCGGGTAATGAGGCGATATGCGGAGTGGTGACCGTTTCTCGTTATTGTGAGATGGCGGGCTTGGCCAGAGACATTTCGGTCACTTGGTTAGCTCTTGGCGCGGAGATCTCCACGTGCTCAATGGATGTTGCAAGGTCTCTAAGTACTTGGTTGTTGATGCGGAGACGTTCAGGAAATTGGGCCGGGCGGACGCGTTGATTGTAGTTCCTGAGATCTCGCTTTCGCGATCGACCGGGAAGGATCCAAGCAGAATGACAACCTGGTTCAACAATGTCTGACCCACAAAATAAGAAGCTGTCGTCACTCAAGCCTGCGGGTTTCGCTTAGTTGTTGCATAATTGTAATCTCAACCTGCCCAGACTGACAGGGTCTACAATGCTTGTCAGGAGCCCAAGAGACGGTTCTTGGTAGCTCGAGTGAAGGACAGCACGCTCGTTTCGAAACGGGCGGGCAAGTTTCTTTCCAGCCGTCTTGTCAGTGGCCATGGCGCTAGGGAACGTTGCGTGTCAACCGACCTAGCGTTCCATGAGCAGATTAACATCGCCCTGCGCAATGTCTGGGATGATCTGCAAAACTATGAGAATTCCTGATGTTTATTGTAGGCATAGCCGAAAACACAGTAGTCCCTATGGTAGTAATGCCCGCATTGCAGTCTCATAGAAACAGCGCCTCGGCTTGTTCGCGCGGAGATGCTCCTAGCAACTCAGGAACCGAATCCACAGCCGCGGGCGACTTCACATAGTCCGGAACTTGTTACTAGCTCCTTGGGTGGGTTGCGGACGTCTACCATAGTAGTTGATGTCTTGGAGTTGCGCTGGGCTCTCTGCAGGAACGGCGGGGAAACGGCGGCTTGGCGTCTGGGACAACGATCTCGAAGCCTTGGGAAGTCTTGGTCATCAATGCCGTTCTCTTGTCTAACAGTTAGCAGGTCAAGACCACCTTCATAATTTTAGTTTTGATCTACTTAAGATATAGCTGCATGTGGTTGCAGCCCGCCCTAACCCAGAATCGGTGCGCACAAGTACCTAGGTAGGTTCACAGTTGGAAACAATCAAATCCACCCAATTCTAAGCCCGGATCTGGCTGGATTGGCGAGAAAATAGAGTGTTACTTGAACTGGGAGGTTTTGACAGGTGTTGGGACTTGATTTGTTTGATAAATTTGCAAATATTTGGTGTTTTATGTCAAAATCTGGCCATTAAATCAATAAAGTCGTTCCGTTTGCATGCGTCGTACAACCCATCAATAACGCTATCAGGCGATGCCGTCGCATCAACCTCATCAATGTCGCTTATCAAACCTGCTTCACTCCACCGCCGAACGCACTGTAAAGCAGCCAATAGATGGGCTCCAATTTGACGAGGTTCTGGCTGTAATAGACCTCCCAGCTCGCTGAAAAGTCGCTCACATTCGCAACGAGAGAGAAAATACATCAAACTTCAAAGGCCCCATTACTGATCTCTTGCTCGTATTCCAGATCCGGTTGAAATTCGCAATATAGGCTTTCTGGATCGCTGCCCATCTTGAAGGTATAGGCTGCAGCTTCATCGTCGACGAAAACTTTCGGTACACCATTCGCCGCTGCAGCTTCAACCATAAGTTGTATCTCGCAGGATCGTTCCATAAGTGTATACAGGTAGGCCGCTTCATCAACGGTACTTCCCACCGTCTGAGATCAATCAGAAGACTACTCTTGTAGAGCGAATGCTAGGATCATGATGTGCTTACCAGGAGTCCGTGGTTTCGCAGAATCATTCCCTTGCCCTTTGATCCTAAAGCAGCCGCCAGGCGCTGACCTTCTTCTTCGCTAAAAACAACACCGCCGAACTCAGTGTAGACTGCCTGTGCATCACCATAGAAATAGGTCACGTCTTGGTTAATCATCTCGAGAGGCCGGGCGAAAGTGCTCCAAGCTTTGCCCGCTTTACCGTGGGTGTGACATGCCGCATTCACATCTGGTCTTGCTTTGTGCACTGCTGAGTGGATCAGAAAGCCTGCCGCATTCGCAGGTCGACTTGTGTTTCCTCCCACTGCTTTGCCATCGTAGTCGACCAGAATCATATCTGAGGCCTGAAGAGTGGCAAAGTGTTTTCCTAGGGGATTGGTCCAGAAGGTATGCGGGTTCTCAGGGTCGCGGACGCTGATGTGACCGCTCATACCCTCGGTAAAGCCTTTGCGAGCAAACACACGGAATGCCCCAGCCATGTGATTGAGTATCCATGCGCGTTCCTTATCGTGCGATGAAAAGAGGGGTATGCCGGGCAGGCAAACGCCCTGCGATATAGCTTGCAACGGTGTTTTTTCTTTGGATGCATCTTCATTTCGTGGCACGAGCTGCTTGATTTGAGACGTCGAAGGAGGCTGGACGGCAACGGCTGAAGGAGCCATCGTGGGCAGAGTGTGACTACGACAATTGATTGTGTAAGCAGTTAGACTATGTATGATGCAGATTAAGCGAGGGCGTCGATGTTGAGACTTTTAAGTGCCTTTCTATGCCTTTAGTACTAATGACATGTCAAGTTTGCCGATAGGGCGTGGTGGTGAACCGACGGAATCCAATATTGCTGATAGCGATTGCAATTGCGGGGTGATGTCCTAAGCGCGCCAGTCGCCAGCAATGTGGGGCAAATGCTGACACTTCATATCGGTCCACTTCGTCATACTTCAGTAACATTGACCGCTGAGATAGGGAATGGTCAAGTACACGGTGAAGGCGCATATGGTGGGAGAGAAAACATAGTTGTAATGATTTTTATTCTGACACCCGCATCTACATTGCTGGTGTGCTAGCTCAGACTGTTCCAGGTCAACTACTGATGGTTGGGAACGTGTGCGGAGAGATGGGCAGCATGTTGTAGGATGAGAGACTAGGACGACCGTGATCTAGTATCGGTACTCTGATGACGTTGGTTCCGGTGTAGTGAGACTGCAAGGTTGCATTGTTAGGATGGACAGATCGTGAGTTAGAAAAGAAGACCTACACTCGTTGAGCAGCAAGCACAAATTGTGTGGGTCGGAAGCAAATATTATCGTTCAAATCCATAGGAAGTTGTGAGGCCAAAATATCTACGGCAGGGTGGTGTCAGTCCGTGTCGCTTTACCGACGAACCAAGAATGTGTTCTTCCACGACGTACGATCGTAAGCGGAGCAACATTCACTGGACTAGTCCTTCCATTTTTTATGACAGTTTATGGATTGTGGGTAAATGGGGTGCTTGATAGTTCCATTCGACTTTGCCCCATGGAGTATGGCCATTTTTCAGTTTGGTGCTTTCTACCTCTACCTCCACCCTTACCTCTTAGGTAACTTTTACCCTCTCTGTTACGTAGCAGAGTTTTACACGGGTAGGTAGACTTTAGCTGAATTTTACAAACTTAGAATAGTTAAGGCTATAATATAGCTCTCTAGTGGGGAAAAGCATACCTGTCATATCCTTTAAATTAAAGTAAAAGAGTATTCTATAGGTAGCAAGAACACTGAAGTTGTGGATAGAAGTAAAAGCTCTTAGCTTTGTATTTTACTAGTCATGTTTAGTGCTCTAAGCACTAGACCGTGCCTGTTTAATATCCTGAAAACTGACTGAACTCCATAGGGGCAGCTAGTTCGCGACAGAGTATTGCTCTTCCATTCCCATTGTATCTGTTCCGACCTGCTTATGGAAGAGCCATTGATCGTCCAATATTGGACGTAACAAGAATACATTCCTATGTAGCTCTGCGGCAGTGTAACTGTACTACCGTCGCGCGGGTGGCCTTGTCGAGAACAACTATGCTGCAGCCTGGTTGCCAATCGGAGGTGAGTCCGGTATCAGGCGAGTACTTTCCGCTTCGACTACTGACAAATTACACTGTAACAAATTGTGCACTAATCCTCTAGAAGACTTCAAACTTGAGCACGTTCTAGAGAGAAATCTGCTCTCATAGTTCTATCACTCCTCGTAGGACGTTGCCTCCGCAAGCCTTGGTTTGAGATAGACAACAAAGTTCATGTGTTGACTACAAGCTGGATTATGAAGTACAGCCATTTGCGTCCGTGTTCTTCTTCATAGCAAGCATTTAACGCTTGATACAACGGAGAAAACCAAACAAAGATTGAACATAGATTGTAGAACACAGCTCAGAACACGTGTACTGGAAAACTCACTCTCACCAGTGGTACCGGTACTGCTGGAACGGGTACCGGTAATAGTGCATTTAAGCCAAGTGCAGGCGCTGGATCTGCCTGTCTAATTAGCAATTCATAGTTTCCTCTACTCACCGGCTTTGCTTCTGTTGCCGCGGTTGAAAGGAGAGTAACAGCTGCGACGATACGCTGAAGCGTCCACCCCATGGTGAGCGGCAGTGAGCGCTAGAAACTTAGAAATAATGATTTTTTTTCCTTGTATTCTCTTTTTTCTTTGAATGTGCAATCTGGTACTTTTGATGATGAGAATGAATGAATTAGCGTGATAAAAGGAGGGTGCGACTTCGGTCTCGTGAATGGGGGCGAAGTTCAGAAGACGGGGGTGGATGCTTTTATGGTTATAGCAATGTAGTCTTTGTGTGGAGGCAAGGGAGTCTGTAGCTCCGCTCAATCTTCAAATTTGCCATCCACTATTCTCGCATGATCGGGAATGTGGCGTTGATTAGTTAAGGTTTTACAGTCCCAACTCGCCTGCATATCATTCACGTTATTCCGCCCTCCACTGGAAGTTCGAAGCTTGAACTGTCGATATCGCTGAAGCTACATCAATATTAAGGAGGCTACATGGATCCGTTCAATACAATTTTTCGTGGTCAAGGGTCAGCTTCGTTGGTGGGCAGTAGTGTTCAACTTGTCGCCTTTACTGTCGTACGTCGATGCCTGCAAAGCCATCCAATTCCTATCCCGATAGCTATGCCCCCAAAACCCCTACTACAATTCCAGCAATGGCGCCCTTCGAGAGACCTGAGATTTTCAATGTTGATGATGAGATTCTCGTGACACTTGATGATGGCGACGAAGTGAAGCTTGATGACAGCGACGAAAAGGCACTCGAAATGAATGTTGACATGGAGACTGGACTTGGCCTAGTTGACCATGTTATCTGAATTGACGATAGCCGCGAAGATGCCAAAGACGTCAGAAGATGATTCTTCGTTGATAGTTATGCTCCCACATCGTGAGTCGCGAGCCTGTTGGCAATTGAACTGCTGTCCGGCGTTGCCCGTTCCATTTGCACCTATCGTCGCATTGATGCAAGCGTCATACCAAAAGAAGCACATCTGCGCAGGCACCGCCGCACCGTCTGTTGGTAAAAAGACATACTACTCGAGATATCGGTGCCGTTACTGCAATTACACCCTTGATCGAGAGTGGGCTGAATGATGGTTAAAATGAAGTTGCGGGTTAAGATCAGTCAGCGTACGGTATCGCATGTGTTTCCGTTGTTGGCAGTAGAGCGCTGCCCGCCGCAGAGCTCAACACACGTGTTGTTGCATATTGCACCATACTTCCCGCTCTGCACGAGAGACGTTATTGACCGGAACGGCACAGCAGGGGATGATTGTATCCGACTGTCCTTGCAAGCTTTGACATTATGAGAATAACGCAAATACCAACCTGCGGAAGAACTTCATTGAAAGGCTGGATCGCGTGAGATCAGAGTGTGAGATTTTCCAGAAGGGACACAACTGAAGATAAACGAACGCGAGAGAGGAAAAGCGCCATCATCCGTATCCCAATGCTAGAGATCACAAATAATTTCGGACCCCAAAACCCCTTGGTTGGGCCTTGGTGTCACGGTATTCAAGTTCCGGTATCTCAATTGGACAGAAGTGTATACAAGCGAGGGAGACCATTATTGCTGGTATCTTGGCGCAGGACTGAGTGCATGAAGCCTGATCCGATTGGCCACTCATTGCTTGCCTTACGGTAAGACGAAACTTTTTCAGCCTCTACCACGCCCTACATAAGGCTCTGTAGTCAGATACGGGGCAAATCCAAGTCAGTCTAATGGCATCCATGACGATTGTAGTGTACCTTTAAAACGTCATACAACGACACGTTCAAACATGGGAAGACAATACTGAGCAAGTTTTAAAGATATACCTCAATGCTATTGCGATGATCACACTGCCCTAAACTCATATCCATGGTACCTCAGAGGTCTTCTGCCTTCACTAAAATATAAATCAGGTTGTCTGAAGTCAAACCGCGCAGTCAGCCTCTAATCGTCCTAGCACACGCACGACCGATTTGCGTACCAAATACCACCGCTCCTTCTCTGTTCGCTTCATCATCCCTTGATTCCCAAAGCCTAGACATACTTGACAGTGACCTGCGAGCCGCCGTTGATAGTAACGTCAGTGTAGACAGTGCTGCCCTGCTTAAGATCAACGATAGTAGCGCTGCTGAGGCCGTCTGTTCCACCAGTACTGAGGGCAGCACTGGCCTGGCTGAAGACAACAGTACCAAAGTTGCTGAGAGCCACCAGGCTGTCGTTCGACTCGAAATCTTCAACAATCCACTCAGCGTTCTGGCGGCACAATACAGAGCCGCTGGGTGCGCTGAGAGTCTGGCTGACACTCTTGCCAGTGCTGACGTTGGTCAACTTGACGGTACCCTTGGTGGTCGAGGTAGCTGTAATATCGACCTGAATAACATTGCCAGCGCTAACGGCAAAGTTGCTAAAGTCGTAGGCGTAATCGGGGTACCACTCATACCAGGCGTCGTAGGACACTGCACCAGAGCTGGTCACAGTGAAGTCAATACCTGCCTGGAGGAGACCACTGGCGCAAGAGTCACCATCAATGCCTACCCAGGCAGAAGATGACTCAGTACCGGCAGAGCCCACGTGCTTGGGGGTCGGGACGGTGAAACGGCCAGTGGCGGATTTGAAGTAACCAGAAGATGGTTGTTCGAGGACGGCGCCAGACCAATTGGACGAGTATTCGACATGAGCAGTGCTGTTTTCAAGGCCCTCGACGAATTTTGCGTTTTCCTTGAAGTTGCTGCCAACCTTCACAAGCGGCTGGGTCCTGTGGCGGCGAGTGCCATCGGCACGAGACTGAACGCGTTGGGCGAGCGTAGAAGGACGGGCCAAAGCGGAACCAGCAATCGCAGCGATGACAAAAGCGATGGAAAACTTCATGTTGTTTGATGGTAAGGACTTGATGGTCTTGAGTAAAAAGTGAAGGAAGTGGAGTAGATGTTGAACGGTTGCGTTGCCTGAAGTGCAAAACACTCAACGCAGATTCCTCTACCCTTTATACTTCGCACTCTCAAGTTTTCTGCGACATATTCTTTCACCCCACCAATGCATGTGATGGCGCAATGGCTCGGAGTCGGTCCTTAATGATACCTTCCTAATCTCTACTGATCGATGCGCTCCTACCGAGCTGAAGTTGATACACTGCGTAGTCCAAAACACGGCGCATTAGATCAGTTGGGCAAAGTCTCATAGACTTGATGGTTTGATTGGCTGCAGCCTTGCTTTTTGATAGTGGTCGTGCACACTGAATCGTATGCAAGGCCAAACGGCGATGCAGCAGTGGGCTCAGACCTTACATGGGTCATCAGGACCTCATGTCAGAAGACTTCAAGTTTATGCCGATTATAATGAAACGACTCAAGTCTATTGGCTGTTTTCGGATGAGGTAGTAGTGCCTTCCTTTTCGGGGAGCTAGCCGGATTTTAAACTTCAAATTCCTTCGACAGCTGCATCGCTGTCGCAATGGGAGCATGTCAATAGTTGTTCAACGTTGCCATGCTATTGACTCGGTTTCTTATCTGTCCAACTTATGATTATGGTGATGTAAACACACTTTGTCTGTATCGGAGAAAGACAACTTGATGCGTACAACACACCTTGACATCCAGCAAGAGCCCAAGATGTCAGGCGGTGATATTGAACAGAATCCGTGGGTCACTGATGGGGACATGATAGGCATGCAAGCATATCAACTGCATGAGAAGCTTGTCGTTGCTTATCAGACAGCCGACACTTGGCAAGGATGTATGTGGTCCTACTAGTACCAAATAGGCAGTTCACGATACAGCACGCCAATTCTAGTTCAGATAACGTACACTTGAGCCCGTATTTTGGTGCAAAGCTATATTAATTTCTGTGAGGTGCCATGCTCGGCAGGTGCCAAGGTTGCTTGTGTGAGCTTCCAAGGAGTACTTGTTTCTGTCATGCAGAGGTCTTTGTTCGCTTGCGTCTAGGCCCTCCGGCAATTCTGGATACACGATTAAGATGGTTTGGTGGGTTTCCGTCCACTTCAAGCGCCCGGCGCAGGCCTTCCCCTTTTACTGCCCTTAGGAACGTACAGCTGAAGAGAACCCAACTTTAAACACAAAAAAAAACAGGGAATAGAACAGGACTCAAAGGAACTTGCTTTGAACGTATTTTCCCAATTGTGACCGCCTTGGCGAACTCAATTGCTATAATACGTTCCATTCGGCCAGGTGCACTGCCAATAGATGGCGCAATACGGCAATCCCAGCGCACTTGTTTCGGGCTCAGGGCCTGCATCATTCAGCAATAATGCTGCAATACCGTGCGAAGGTAGTGTGATCGTCATATTGCACATCGCCGTCCCATCGTTAGTATGCGTCCATATATCACAGATGTTGTAGAGGCGGCCCGATCGGATGGCCCAGCTCTCAGTCAGGTTGAAGAACATGTCTTGGGGGGTATCATGGGTGTTGAGCAACATGAAGATAACGCCGTAACTGCTATTACCGGACCAGTACTGTGCGGAATGCGTAGCGTTGGAGACAAAGTCTGGTTGGCTGTTGCCCCAGCGGAACGGTGCAACGGATTCTCCAACGTTGGGTTCTTGGTTGATCTTGATCATGTCGGGGTTTTTGAAGATTTCTCGAGCTTCTGCAGTCGTATTGGATATATTTGTCGAGACGAAGAGCGGGCTTTTGAGCAGTGCCCAGCCTGTGAAGTGGCTCTTCGCTTCATTGGTGGTGAGGTTACCGACAGGATCGCCCTGGCCTATGTTTCCTATCTCGAGCATATCCATATCGTTATGGCCGTAGAAGCCAGTTGCCCAATACTGGAAACTGCCATCATCGATGATGGCAGCGAGCGAGCTCCACCACGGCTTAATTTCGCCGTTATTGCGCCAGCTGTGACCGAGCCGCTTGCCCCAGATCCATGGTTGCTGCCAACCCCATTCGCTGATGGAAAGCCAGAATGGCTCCTCGCCCTTCTCTGCTGCTCGCTTTGCAATCGCTCCGGCCATGCGTGCGTAAAGACCATATACGTTCTCTTGCGCTTTGCTGTCGAATGGTATGTAGCAATTATCATACTTGAGGTAGTCGAAACCCCAAACGCTGAAGGTTTTGAGATCTTCCTCCTCATGCCCATGCACAGTTGTCAACAAGCAAGTAAGTGGGGCTCTGAGGACTGGACTTGACTTGTTTGATTACCTGTTTGAGCCTAGCAATTACTTGTGTAGGTTTAACTCCTACCTTCTTGGGTAAGCGCGTGAAAGTGAGCGTGAACTTGACTTGCTTGTTGACAACTGTGTGCCCATGAGACCCGGGATACCCAGCGAAAGTCTTGTAGCCAGCATCAGAGTAGGTAGACGCAGAAATACCTAGTTGCTCGAGTTTGTTTGTAAAGCTTCGCAAACCAGAAGGAAATCTCTGAGGATCTGTGTGTGTGGTCAGTGTTAAGTTGGAACATATGGGATCTAGCTACCCACCTTCACATAGCTTTCCGTCATTGCCTCGCTTTTTCTGGGTAAAGCAGTCGTCAAAAATAATCGAATTATATTCTGCTTCAATAAGGCCTTGATCTACCATACAATGTGCCATCACCAGGACTTTTTCCTCGTTATAGTTTTAACCAAAGGCATTGAACACTAGACGGAACATAGATCAGCATATAAGCCAGGAAGAAACGAATTATGGACCTTACTGTTATACCCCATTTTGGGTAACTTTCCAACTCCCTTGTTCAATGCTATCGCACCAGCGACCAGCAGGCTAAGTGCTGCAGAACGCATCTTGGATACCCGGTGCGAGGACTGACTCTCAACGCTGGCAGAATAGGGCTTGTTCGATCAGGCCGATCTGCGTGCAGGGCAACCAAAGATTTATATGTCCTTCTACGCAAGAGCGACGTTGCGGGGAGTGACGAGAGTTCCAACGGCTCGCTGCTCTTGTTGGATCTCCTAAGACCACTGGAAAGGCCCTAATTGTTAGATTAGGGCTCCTCTGTGTCGAAAGAGGCACCTTTGTTGTTCTCCAACGAGCCGTTGTTTCGTGGAAGACCGATCGACCCCGCAATTTCTAGGTTTCCCATCACACCAGCGGTAAGCGTATCTGTCGCGGTAAATACCGCCTGGATTAGCGCACACAAAATCAGTAATCCAGATCAGATAATCACTAATCCAGGCGGTATTATTTACCGCGACAGTATCTGACAGTTGTCCGCAAATCTGCATTGTGAGCGGTTCATCCGGGAGCACAACCGCCTTGGCTGACATGGACCTGACGTAGCCGCAGCCTATCCGCTAAATGTACTTGAATCGATTCTGTGCCTCCTAGTCTGAATCTACATCTAGTTCTCCAATGATGTCTAGCTCTAGGTTTTGCTCCTTGCAGATGCTCTTTACTTCCTTCAGCACTTTGTCATTGCCCTCGACGACAATCATCTTCTTTAATGTTCGTGCGACGATTTTCTTATTCTGGAGCATACTTAACAGCAAGTCTGTTACTTCTTCATCCCTACCTAGCTCGTTGAAGAACTCGAGGATCTCAAGCTCCGGAGGAAGGCCGACCGAATGAAGTCGAGCCTTCTTGGACGATTTGCCAAAGAGTTGATAGTCCCAGTTCATGCGTAGCTCTCTGAGTGCCTCAAACTCTCTGAGTCGTAAGGTTTTGCGACAGCCTAATGTGGGGAAATCAATAGTGATGGTTTTTAACGAGTGTGCTTGTGAGCTAAGCGCGATGATGTAGTCGCTGAAGCTATCGGAGCTTTCTTCCAACTCGGGCTCTGGTTCTTCAAGTTGTGTCATGACAAATTCTTCCAGGCCTATGGGGAACTCGAGCACATCAGACAATGTATCGTCGTTGATGTCGCATTCGATCAGGTGCAATTTCTTCAAAGAAGTTTCGTGAGGACGCTCCAACGAATCGAACCCTCGGTCGTCTAGCTTTGCCCTTCTGACGGTAAGGTTTTCAAGTTCGGGATGAGCGAAGATGTGGATGTTCTCGCGTAGGTTCCAGTACTGGTCGTCGGCGCATTGGTAGAAGAGTGTACACGTCTTGAGGCAGGCTAGATCGAACGGACCATTGAAGAGACATCCTATACCATGGAGCAGCTTGTCCGGAAGAGCAATGTCCAGCTTCATCAGATTTGACATCCTTGACAACGAGTGCGACGGGTCGTAGTGGTTACGCAACGGGGCATCGAGAGCCAGCTGTGCTAGCTCTGATGACGGGTACGCTAACTTCACTTCATAGATGGCCGAGCCGCGTCGCGGTCGGCGCCCAAGTGACTCGCTGAAGGTGAGATGCAGTTCTGGTGTTTCGAACAGGACGCTCTTGTACAGCACAGCATCACCGAGGCGATGATAGCGCTTGTTCAGCCGCGACACGTTGCACAAATCGCGTTTCGACATGCGGCCCAGCGTCTCAAAGAGCTGGAGTAGAAGCTCATCTGGCAGACTGTCGAGGTGGTCGCGCGCAGTGTCTGTGCTGTCGGCGACTCCTTCTATGTCGATGTCGATAGACATGTTGCGCGATAGTCTAGGCTAGCAGCAGTGACGTGGAAAAGTGGCCCTTGTTTGGCGAAACGCGGGGAACTAGATGTGGGGAAGACGCAAGGCTGCAAGTCGGTGTGTTGAGAAGGATTTTAAAGTCAGGATGAGCCTGCAGGCATAGCGATATAGAGCGCAATTTCTCAACCCCTCTGTGGCAAGACAGGTACAGCTGGAGCGTATGGAACGTGACGTCGGGTCACAGGTGGCGTGAACAGCAAAATTGGCACGATCGGTCGCTTCTTCCTGATTGGGCCGCGTGCTGCCTTAGCCTCTTCTTATACATTGCGAGAAAAGCTGCAAATTCTCTATATCTGATCAACTAATCAATTGAGCATTATCTCACAATCACTAATGAGAAGAAAGGTAGAAGACTGATATACTTTTGAACTCATTGTTGCCTAAACCTAACTAAGAACCTGTGGGATTTGATAGAAGCCCAGAACGAATGGCTGTGACCCATTCTCCTGCTGTGCTTAGCCTTCAAGATTCGGGTGCCGCCTGTGGCACGACACTCTTTGCGTCGATAGTATCACTCGCACGTAGAACAGTCGTTCTCACAACTGTTCACTCACACGACAGGCCTAACCACTTCTGCAGCTACCATTGCGGAGAGAAGGTAAGTCTGCATATCCTCAACCGATGCTAGATTTTTTGGAGAATCCAAATTGAATCGCCAATCCTTCAGAGCTTATAACCATGAGCTCCAGCACCCACCTTGTTCTCCACGAGACTTGTATCTCCGTCTTCCTCGACTTTTTCGTCCCTTGCCTTTCCTTCTACATCACCAACATGAAAAACCAAGTGTGGATCTACAAATGCCAGGTCGTCATCAGTCTCAGCTCTGAACACCGTGACATGGGTTATCGTCTTGTGTCCTAGCTCTTTCTTGCGTTGCATGAGAAAATAGGCAAACGCGGCTCCGTTGGGACTTCCTGTGTGTTTTCGTTAGCATCTTCTAAAGGGGTTGCGTCCTCATCCACAGGCACGTCCGCTGTTTCTCTCAGCACTTACCAAGCAGGGCATGTCCCTCGTCCGTCGCAGTATCGAACCTGACACCCGGCCACTCTCTCAAAGTCTTCCCCTTCGCTGCGAGACAGGCAGCGATGAGCTGATTTGTTTCTTCGTTGCTAATGCCCAGCATGAAGAAGTAGCGGATGTTTTTCACGTCGGGATTTTGTCTGATCCAATATCCCCACAGGATGTCGGAGAAAGCGCGCAACTGGGGCAGCTTAGCTGGGTCAGCGGGCTTGCGGCCTGCGAACCATGTGTTGGATGCTGAATAGATGGGCGATTCGAGGTAGAAGGCGAAGATGGCGCCTCCTTTAGCGTTTGTGGCAAATTCATAGTGCGCTTTTGTTGCCTAAGGGGTTGTCAGTATAATGGGGTTGAAAGGTGGGTGTTGAACGGCTTACCTGATAGTCCTTACCATCGACGGTGTACCACTGGTTGATCGCAGGAGTTGACGCCTTCGGATCCCAGTGCTCGACCCTATAGCATGTGTTGTCTCCGCCTTCTGATTGCGGCTTGCCATTCAGACCAAGTGATCGCATTGCCTCAGATATCGCCCAATGGTCGTTCATCTTGCAAGAATAAGTGGTGGGATCAACAGTGGACCACTTCCAGGTCTGGAGCTCCCACATGAGATCGCCTGTCCAAGGGCTTGCCGCGGATGGTGGTGTGCGCTTGTCTCCCATCTGCAGACCCGCTTCCTCGTCGTTCCCATTGAGACCACACATCTAATCGAGCTTAGTAGTTGTAATGTGTGCAAATACGATCACATACCAGTGCGCCACCCTTTTCAGTGAACTTCTTCCAGTCGGCATCACTGGCCAGGTCATCGTCGAAGAAGCCCTGTGCAGCTCCATCGCGCTTAAGCCTGCTTGTGTGTTGGGTTTGTTCGGGTGGACTGTAATGCGCTGGCAATCCATATTCCTGGATACTTGCCTTGATGTTGTGCGCCATTCGCGACACATTTGGCGTGGTTTTATGGACATCGAGCGCGTAACCAGCAGCAAAGGCTGCGGTTGTGAGGATGATAAATTCGAGTTGCACCATGGTGGTATCCGGGGAACAAGAGAGCGTGAGAATGATAGAGCACGGTGAATTCGGCAATTATACTGATGCGAACCCAGGTCTATCCCAACAAAGCACAGACAATCTCTTTTGAACAATCCTTCAAGTGAAGTGAATGAAATGGGTGAAGTGAAGGTCACATTGATCATTGATACACAGATTCGGCAAGAAAACAAACGCTTCAAATCTGCGGAAACGTCGATTGGACAGGAAACAAAATTGATTGACAATGGATAGGAACTGAAAAGGCAATGCTGTTCCTGAGACATGTACACGCAGACGTTTGTAACCACCCAGCATGTACGAGCCTACGAAATGGCTGAGTACTCATGACATGCTATTCTACAGGAGTGATGCATTGTATTTGTCGATACACCGCAGCCTACTCAAGTAAAAGACATCGCCAGGGGTAGTCCATCCCCTCCTCCGCTTCCAAGTCGCCCCACCAAAATCGTTGCAGCCCCGAACTGATCTGCGCATCGAGTGAAGATCCCCTCTTGATGTGGTGAGATTGCGCAAGGTCAGTCGTGTGGCTTGGTGTAGCAGGGAGTACGAGCAACTCAGAGTAATCCATGCAGCCAACTTCGGGTACTGCGGCCTGAACTTGGCCATGTGGTAGTGATTTGAGCTCATCCGGCCCAGAAGAAGCGGAGACATAATCAACCGGGCTCTCAAGGATGCGAATCAATGCGTCTCCCACCCAGCTCTCTGCTTGAGTGCCGTGTGTTGCATTGAGGTGGACAACATCTACCATGCAGCTGTTGTGCACCGGACGCCCTTCAAAGCGAAGGAAGTTGTGAATCGGCTTGCCCAAGCCCCCATCAACGGAAATTAAAGACATCCGAATCCCCTCCTGCTTCTTGTTGCTTCGAATTACATTCGGGACGTCGTGGCGTGTGAAGTAACGTTCGTACCCCTTGCTTTCAAGATCAAGCTTCAATGCCTTGCGGCGAGCTCCTGCGACGACATCCCCGTCTAGGTCGGTACCGCGTTTGTCAAGAAGTGAAGATAGTCTCTGGGCCTCCTCACACTCTGCGCGACGTCGCTTCTTCCGGGCGCGGCGCTCGGCCCAATAGCCCAGGCCCTTGGAGGAGTTTTCGAGAGTTGCAGTAGTAGTCCCAGCAGATGATACGATGGCCGAAGCCTCCTGTAAAGCACTGTCCTCGGAGACGGTGTTATGGTAAGAGTAGTTGCCAGACTGAGCTGCATCGAGGTTGCTTTTGACAGTCACTGGTACGACCGGGTTGGGGTTTAAAGGCCGGGTCTGAAGTGGCTTGGGAAGGTTTGGCAGTAGACTGGTGAGCGGATCCTGGGCTTCGAGGCTTTTGTTCCTGGTTTTTGCCATGTTGCTGTCTCGTTCGCGTTTTAACGTGGTGTGGGACAAGACCAAAAAGCAACGCGTTGTTGTTTGTTGATCGCCGGGCAAATGGAAGTGAAAGCGAATGACTGATTACATCATGGAACCTGTTTGCAGCGTCTTCGGGAAGAATTTGTAGATTGCCAAAGTCCAAAGGCTCAGAAATTCGAAGGTCGGGGAATATCAGGAAAAGGATGCTTGCTGTGGCCGGTGGAAGATGGGAGCCCTAGCGCAGATGGCGATGGGTCTATGAGAAACTCATGTGAAAGCTTACCATGCCGTGCGCCAAAGTTGTAATGGCCTTGATCACCCAAGGAGTCTAGGCAGAAGGGGATTGGCAAAACAAGGGTAAGATCGAGCTGCCTCTTGAAGTGCCTTGATCGAGTCTGATTGCTTCTTGTTTGGGTATATCGTCTCCTTTCTTGCCACTTGTGCTCACCCACAGACCACGCCCTCCTTCGGCTCCTCAACAATGCTCTCGTTCTTGTCCCCTTTTCTCTCGTTCTCCTCCAAACTTTCTCTACTCATCATCTCGCCAGTTTTCACGTCCTCCTTCTGCACCCTTCCCTCAGGTTCGAGCCCAGCCTTCTTTGCTGCTTCAGCCTCCATCTCTAATCTGCGCTTCTCCTTCTTGCTCAGGCTCATGCTGCCCTTCTCTATCGCCTCCTTGGGCAGTGGTCGCACATAGGGCTGACAGACCCAGTAGGGGCGTTTGCAGCGTGCGACGGTAGCTAGTGAGGACTCGTAAGGGTTGAGGTCTTGGAGAGGCTGATCGGTGGGTACAAGGTTGATGTCTGGGGTGTCGCTGGCTTGTTCTGCTTCGTACGCAGTTATGCCCTCTTTGACGGCTGCTTCGGTGAGCTTTAAGACGTTCTCAAAGGCATCGATGTCGCCGGTCCTTGAACGTGCAAGTGCGTCGCGGACGTTGTGGTGCTGCGACACCAACGGTCGCAGGAGATGAAAGAGATGGGCTTGCATGGCAGTCAAGTTTGGGTTGGAAGTGCGCTGTCCCTTCTTCTCTGTTGTCTTGGGCGTCTGTGTCTGCTTCTGCTTCTTCTTTGGCGGGCCTTCCTCTTCCTCTGGGGGTGCTTGTGTCGGCTCTTCTGGGTCGCCTGGCATCCACAGTGGCTTTCTCGCTGGCGGTTCTTGACCAAGCGCGTACTTGTGGATGATGTCCATGTACCGCCTCATGACTGCGTCCATCCTGTATCCGCCCTTGCCATCCCTACCACGCCAGTATTCGCGGCCTTCCTCTCCTAGTGGGGGCGGTTCGGCGAAGACTGTGGGGTCGTAAAGGTTCGCCTCAGCACTCATGACACCGTCTGCGCCTGTAGCATCCAAGCAAGCTTGGATATCGCCATGTTGCAGGATGTTTCCGTTTGCGAACAAGACGGTGTCCTTGGGCAGGTTGTCTCTCAAGTAGCGCAGGATAGTCCAGTCGGCCAGGCCTGTGTTGTGTCCCTTTTGTTCTCTTCGCCGGCCATGTACGGTGATGATGCTGGCGCCGGCGTCCAGAATCGTCTTTGCGTACTCTAGCGTCTTCTCCTTGGTCTCCAGAACGCGCATCTTGGCGGTGATGGGGACATGCAGCTCCTCGTGCACTTTCTTGATCATGCTTGCAATGAGTCCCCAGTCCTCCTGCAGGAAGGCGCCGTATTTGCCTCTCTTGGCGATGCCTTGAGGGCAGCCCAAGTTCAGATCGACGGCATCGCAGAAGGGCGCAACGTGTTTGGCAGCAGCGAGCAGGTCGTCCGGGTCGTTTGAGCAAAACTGCACCGTGAGCGGTCGGTCGAATGCGGGGTTGCCGTCGAGATGTCTCTCCGAGTCCGGCAGCTGCGAGACGTGGTAGTAGTCAGGAGGCGAGGGTATCGTCGACTTGAGGGGTTGGAAGTGTGAATCGCGGTAATTGGCCTTGTCGCCAAACATCTTGGAGTGGAACATGGGCGAGTAGGCTAGCAGGTTCGTCTGCTGCGAGGGGGGAAGGAAGGAGCGGGACAGCAGTCGCCATGCCTGCATCAGCTGCTGTCAGTGACGTGAGCAGGAGAAGCGTGACGCGACGAGACATACGAACTCTGACTGCTCCACCATGGGAGCGAGGATGAGTTTGGGGCTCCCAATGCTCTCGTAAAAAGCACGTCCGTGCAGCTTGGGCTTGCGACCCTGTGCAGGGGTGGTTCCATTGCCATGGGCCTGCGCCATCGACGCTGTCTCCGAGGCCATGTCTGCGGGCGAAGCTCGAAGGGGAGAGACGTGAAGGGCGGCAGTCGCAAGCAGCCGTCTTGGTGGTGGGAAGAGTCGCGCGGGGGCTACAGCGAGCGCGCCCCCGAAGACGCCGGGCAGAAAAGAGCGTATGGTGGGTGTGGCCAAGAGAAGAATGGCCAAGAGAAGGATAGTCGTGAGCAGAATAGCCGCGAGCAGGGTAGCTGTGAGCCCGGGTACCTGGTAGACAAGGCTTGGGTCGTGTGTGCAGCACGGTGGGATGAGTAGACGGCGGTATTGCCATTGCGACAAAAAAAGACGACATGCAGGCACCGGACCATGCTAGCCAATAGCAGCCCGCGCACAACGCACTGTTCCACCATCTGCACCGACTGTACCGACTGCACCATCTGCAACTGTCTCTGCGCTCGTCATCGGCCCATCTCGGTACCAATGTACACACGTCTTGATGCTCTTAAGTGGCTCGTTTGCTCTTCCTGCTTGATCTGCCTGCCTTCCTGATGGTTTGGATTGAGCACCGCCATCACCACACCAAACCAACGCAACGCCGTCTGTCAACCACACACTGCCATGACGGTACACTGGCACCACACACTCAGGACCACCGATTCGTTGATCATGTTTTCATTCATGAGCCATTACGCCATTATCGACCAGGACGGTCCTACCCTGTACGCGCCGCGGGAGCCATAACCCCAAAGCGGCTCACAACGCCAGAGCGCACCGAGCTCCAAGAACACAACCACCACCCTAAAAATCAAAACGCCGAATCCTTCACCTGTCCTCCGCATCAGTCATCTCATCAGTCACGGTCGACCGTCTACGGCCCTCTATCGGTGCCACGGGAAGGAAACGCTAAAGCGCTGTGCAATGCAGAATACCACCCGTCGGACGAAATAAATGCAGGACGCCAAGGTAATGCTGTTGTGCAGGTGAAGAGGTGGACCGTCAGGTACTGTGTGCAGCGTGTACGAGTCGTCCGGATATCATCGAAACGGAAAGAGAGGGAAACAGAATCCGCCCATGCAGTGTACTCAAGTCGGAAAACGCGGGCAGAAGGTCTAAAAGGTGCTCCAGTTCCAGGCGCCCTGGAAGCTCTGCGCAAGGCTGCCGACACGGGCATCCGGACGCTTCGCTGCCACGGGTGCTTGAACCGGCTGTGCTCCGCCGCCGCTGTGGCTGGAGCTCTCGCTGTTGCTGCGGCTGAGACGCAGGTGCTCCCACTCGCGGAACGAGCTGTGGCAGCGATCGCAGGCGCGGTGCCACTCACCCTCGGGGTGGAACCGCGCCAGCTCGTCGAGACGGACCTGCTTGGACGAGTCCTGCGCACAGAAGATGCCGCCGCACTTTCTGCAGTGGTGGCGGCGGTTGAACAGGCCAAAGGGCGCCTGGCACAAGGGCGCCGAGCATGCTGAAGTGGAGCTGTCGGCCTAGAGAGGTTGGTCAGTACGATTGGTCTAGAACGGTTGACAGCAGCGACACGGAGAGAGCCATGGGTCCCATTTTTGTTGAAGCCGAGGCTGCAGCGAGGCGAGCGAGGCGCTGCGGTGGTTGCAGCCTCTAGCGTGGGGTAGCATGAGCGACGGAGCGAACACCGGAGCCGAGCATGTCTGGTCTATGCGGACTCGAGGATGCCTGTGCCTCTGCAGCCACGATTGGCGACGACGACGACGACGACGACGACGACGACGACGACGACGACGACGACGACGACGAAGAAGACGACGACGAAAACGAAGACGAAGGCGAAGACGCAGACGATGACAGCGGCAGCGATGGCGTTGATAGCGTGCATGATGCATGGTGCATGGTGCAGCCACATGCAGTTGCGGTGCCAGTGTCGCGACCAAGGCGCTCGGGCAGTCGGCGTGGTGGAGTTGGTATACAGCGCTAGAGGGATCCACCCCGAAGGCTGTACGTAAGAGCTGAGCGGGCCAAGTGCAAGTGGGCACGCGACCGAGCGGAGACTAACGCGGCCATGGGCAACAAATAAGAAAAAAGCAATAACGTACCTGCCAGTGGTTGCGCGTTATGGGGCCGGCCATGGGCGACATGGGCACCTCGTTGTAGATGCTGTGCATGTCCTCGTTGTTGACGTTGGAGAGGGGCGTGGCAGCACCGTCGTTTGTGCTGGGAAAGCCGCCGTTGACGGCCCAGCCGCCGCTCGGAGAAGCACAGGCCGAGTCGTGCTTGGGTGGAGAGTGTTTGGCGGGGCGCTCTGTCTTCCTGAGGGCTGCGGGCACGCCGAGGGCCTGCTTGACGGGGCGGATGCTTCTGTGGTATGGCAGCATGTTGGGCGTCTCGCGCGGCGACGTGGGCGACATGTTCATGGGCGTGCCCGTGGGCGAGTACTGGGCCGACTTGCGGTAGGCATGGTGTGGGTACGGCGCAGGGTGCGAGGGGATGGCCGTCGCGGTGGAGAAGTGGGTTGCCATGGTGGGCTTGGTTGGGTGTGGGTGTGGGTGTGGGTGTGTGTGGTAGCGAGGGCGAGGCACGCGAGTGCAGTGGTAGCGCCTTCGCTCGAGGGAATGGGGATGGGAATGGGAGGGATAAGGGCCGACTCTGGCGGTGAAGGCGACTGGATGTGCCGGCGTGCAGAGAGGGAGAGTGTACTGTCGACCCTGGGGAAGGGGCTCTCGTTTGGTGCGGAGGGTGCGGAGGGTGCAGAGGGTGCAGAGGGTGCGGAGGGTGCAGATGGCCGTGGTCAATTAGTCGTTGGTCGTCGAGGTAGGGGCTCGCGATAAGAGAGTCGGGAAGCGGTGGTACAGCAGCAGACGCAGCAGACGCTGGGGCCACTACCAAATCGATTCTCCGCGCTGGCTCAGCGGCGCATCGTCTGGAGAGGAGGGCGGAGAGGAGAGCGGAGAGGAGAAAGGGTGGGAGGTGGGAGGTGGGAAGGAAGAGGCAGGCGTGTGGTTTGGTGGAATTGGATTGGGACAACGGTCGCGTGAGGGTGTGGAGAGCAGTCGCTATCGGGGGCGTGAGGCTCTGGCTCGCTCTGGGGCCAGCAGTGAATTAAGTGGCCGCTGGTCATAATCGCCTGTGCAGCATGGGCCAAGCCTTGACGGTGGAAGTGGGCCCGCAAGAGGGAGCATCCCTGTCGCATGGCTCGCGCGACCGCCCGCTGTGGCTATCGTGCCCGGCCAAGTCGGCGGCCAGTTATTCATCGTTGGTAGTAAGCAGTCAAGCCGTGAACAGGGAAGCCGTGAACAAGGAAAGGGAAGCCGTGAACAAGGAAAGGGAAGCCGTGAACAAGGAAAGGGAAGCCGTGAACAAGGAAAGGGAAGCCGTGAACAAGGAAAGGGAAGCCGTGAACAGGGAAAGGGAAGCAGTGAGGCACACTGGCAATGCACTGGCAGTGGCATGGCACACACACGGGCAGACGCACTGGACGCACTCAGACGCCCTGGCACGCCTGGCAAAGCACTGGCAGACACGCTGCACCCTCACCTCTCGACAACGCCCCCCCAGGTAAACAGTTCTTCTGCACCGCCCAACATGGGCGTTCGCAACGGCCACGCCAACGGCGACGACAGCCCCGTTTCACCATGTACCTACTCGTTGGGCTACTTACATGGTAGTGCCGCGCCTTATCGCTGGCCAATCGCTGCCCACGCTTAGCCTCCCACTTCTCCTCGGGCCCTCGTCACCGATGCGAGCTGCGAGCAGCCATGCTACGTCAAGGCTCAAGCGGCAACAAAGTAGAGTAGCCCGCAACAATGCGCTTACCTAGCAGCTCTCCCTTCTTCGACCACCTCCTTGCTGCGAACATGCACCTCCAGCCCAGCTCTCGGCCATGTTGCGCGAGCAGAGGCATGCCTCGACGCCGTATTCATGGGTGGGGCGCGCTTGAGCCCCTCAGGGTCTGGTGAACTGGCCACTGGCGCCTGGAGGCTGGATGCCGAACAGGAGCACGGCCTTCAGATCGCAGCCGCATCGCCGGCGCTTCTTCGCGGCCTCGCCCAAAGTGACCAATCATCTCGCTGGGCTGCCGCTACCTTTGCCCATGTCCTTACGACGCATCGGAAGCCTTCCCAGTCTCGCGGAAGGTATCCCGGCCGTGTTGGTACTCGATTCTATCGAGCAACCATCGGCCAACAACGCGAGGAACGCCCTCTGCCATGCTTCGATCCTCGATCCAACACCACACATCTCCATGACAGCCCGCTTGTAGTACAGACGTGCGTTGGCTCCGCCCTTACGGCTGCTCGGAAGGCGCACTGTGTCGCAGATCCGTCGAGGCTAGCTGGTAGGCCCTCCTTCCGGCGCGCTTTCATCAAAGGCACAGACGCGCGCACGCATTATTCACAATGCCATCGCCACCCTCCGCTGCTGATTCCCCCACAACACTTCCCCAGAGCCACGATACCCGCTGCCACTTGCAACGAGGTTCCAGAGCCCTGATCTGAGCGCTGGCGCAATTCTGCTCGGAGCCACCGTTATCGGGAGAACCGGGGAACGGCTTGCATGCCTGTGATATCAGATTCCTGTCCATCACCGAGCTCACCTCCGCCCACGGCACCTCGACGAACCCAGGCCGCTGGATCTTCGTCGCATCTTCGTCATAACAAACGTCTATCCAGGCCATCTCTACATCACAAGCAGCACCTTTCATTCCGGAGAAACACCACCTGGATGGATGGATCCTTGTCGATCTGCGATAAGCACGACAGCCTCTTGACGCTTGCGGATATGATCAATTGATGAGACAAGTCGTTGATCACTAATGATCATCGTTTCCGCGGTACGAGGTAGGTATCTACCATTGTGATCGCTTGATTGTCGAGTCGCAGATAGGAAGGTCACCGCTCAGGACACAAGCTGGCTCCCCAAGGGTTTCATGTAGCTTGGGAGGCCTACAAGCAATCTACTTCTCTGGACTCGAGGAGGCGGTCAAGGTGGCTTTCTTGGCACACAACCATCTCACCAATAACAGCCAAACAACAACAACGATGCACTTCGCCTTTGTCAGGCATAGGTCCCACAATGGTCATAGACTCACAAGTATTTTTGGAAAAAAAAAAAAAAAAGAGTATCGAGAGTGGTGGCATGAATCCTCTTTTGCTGCTTGAGACGCCAACACGAGAGTCAGATGACGTATCCAGGCATCACAAGAGCACAAGATAAACCACACAGAAACAACAACTATTCTTCAACGCTCCCACAGCAACGTCTGAATATCGTCCAATAGTCGCAGAGGCGAATGTCAAGAAAGGCCGACATGTACAACATGGTTCCTACAACACGGCTGCAGCAATAGCGACGCCCGCCAGCACACCAAAAGCCGCATTGGCTGTCTCTCTCGGAGCCAAGGCTGACTTGTCGTCGAGAATCGATACCCATGCGCTTCCCTCAGCTCGTTTGATGCTCTGTATTTCCGTAGGCAGTTCTGAGAACCACTCTGGAGCCTCGGTGACGAACCGCCCTTCGCCGTATGTTTGCGTAGCCCAGGTGGGTAGACTGTAGGTAGCAGTCACTGCGAAGAGCGCGATGGCAATGTTGCCCTGGGCATGCTCCGTCGAGTGAGCGGACACGTACGAATCCCATTTGTCGTGCGCCACCTCAGAACGAGATCGGTAATATCGCTCAAGCTGCCAACAAGTCAGCAGGTCATAGGGAAATCGAGCACAGGGCATCTGACCGCCTTGGTACCTGTCACCTCTGGTGGAGGCGTGTGCTGTGTAGGGGCCTGAGAGTGTACCATAAACCATGGTTCTGCCAGGCACACCATGCTGATAGGTAAGGCGAGAAGAGCTTTGGTGAACATGTACATGATGGCGGTGCAAGAAAATGAGAATGGATACAGTATATCGATTGAATGCAGGAAATTACGCACAGTGAAGATAAGGCTTCATATATGCTGAACACCAGCAGCAGTAGATGATCACGCACATTGTGCTACCATCATGAAACTGCCATCACTGTGATGGTGTTCACCATGGCCTGCTCTGTACAGCGCAGCACACGGGTAGAGGCATGGCAAGTCACCACCGTCGTCTAGAATCTAGCAAGCGGCTGAAACAACAGGCTGTCATTAGCTCACTGCGTTGTCTAGCCGTCTGTTACGGTTACGGGATAAGATGGAAACGATGAAGCTTGGTGGTTGGTCATGTACGGAAGTGCCGGTACCGGAGAGCGGGGAATCGACGTAGCCCCGCGACGAGCTAAAGCTCGAAAACATTGGGAGCGAAGAAAGTCACTCACACTTCCCTAACCGCTCGCACGAATACTGCCATCATGCCTTCTTTCAACATTGTAGTACTTGGTGGTAAGTGACAACATGTCAGACGTCTTCGCGCGACTCAGCTAATTGCATGCAGGTGACGGCGTGGGACCTGAGGTAACGGCTTCATTCGCTTCTGGCTGACACCATGCTCACACAATACTACCAGGTCATTGCAGAGGGCATCAAGGTCCTCAAGGTCATTGAGAAGCACACCGACGTCTCGTTCCACTTCCAGGAACACCTGTTTGGTGGTGTAAGTGACACGTGAGGACGCGCGCCGCAAAACACTAACGACCCCCAGTGCTCGATAGACGCCCACAACAACCCCTTGACCGACGAAACCCTCGACGCAGCGAAGAAGGCCGATGCCATTATCCTCGGCGCTGTCGGCGGCCCGGTACGAGCGACGTCGACTGCAATAAGCTACACGTACTGACTGGTGGACAGAAATGGGGAACCGGCAAGGTGCGCCCTGAGCAGGGTATCTTGAGGCTGCGCAAAGAGCTCGGAACGTTCGGAAACCTGCGGCCTTGCTTCTTCGCGTCTGACTCTCTTGTTGAACAGTCGCCGCTCAAAGCCGACAATGTGCGCGGCGTCAACTTCAACATCATCCGCGAGTTGACTGGTGGCATCTACTTTGGCGACAGAAAAGAGGATGACGGCGACGGCAAGGCCATGGATACGGAGCCGTACAGCGTCGAGGAGATTGAGCGCGTCGTACGGTTAGCCGGAAACCTCGCGTCCGTCGAGGAGCCTCCGGTTCCCGTGTGGAGTCTGGACAAGGCGAACGTCCTCGCGACATCGAGATTGTGGAGGAAGACGTTTGAGCGCATCATGAAGGACGAATACCCCCACCTCAAGTCGGGTACCCACCTCATCGACTCGGCGGCTATGCTCATGATCAAGAACCCGAGGGCGCTGAATGGTGTTGTTGTGACGAGCAACTTGTTCGGTGACATTATCAGCGACGAGGCCAGTGTCATCCCAGGCAGCTTGGGACTGCTCCCCAGCGCTAGTCTGGGAGGTATTCCAGACGGCAAGACCAAGCTCAACGGTATCTACGAGCCCATCCACGGTACGTTCCATGTTCCATGCAAGTAGTGCACACGCTAACAGCCGCAGGCTCCGCGCCCGATATCGCCGGCCAGGGCATCGTCAATCCCGTCGCGACGATTCTGTCGATGAGCATGATGTTCAAGTACTCGCTCTGCCTGCCCGAGTATGCCGCCAAGATCGACGAGGCTACCAAGCTTGCGATTGACAATGGTGTACGGACAAGGGATATCGGCGGCTCGTCGACAACATCGCAGGTCGGTGATGCGATTGCCGCCGAGCTCGAGAAGCTGTTGAAATAGAAGAATGGTGTCTATGTAGAGAGGATATCATACAAGAAAATGGGAATCAAGGACGAATAGCTTTGCACCGCATTCTACCGTGACTGGGTACAACGTGTACTCGTTGCGTATGTCCATGATCGGTCGGTCCTATTGGCAAAGATGCATCCTCGCCATGAAACCCATCTAATGAAGGCCCTTTGCAAGATGTGGTGTAGTCGCGGTCGAGCGCAAATGGAAGGCCCCACAACACGGATGGTCTGGAGTGGCTTTGTCGTTGCATGTGATGCGCTGTGGGGAAGCGGTGTTGCCGGTCGAGGGTGCGACGTCATGCCATTGGAGCAAGACGAACCCACCCGTCCGCTGGGTGGCAGCAGCAGCAGCAGGATTCAGCTGTGTGAACCCACACCGGCCATGCCGCGTGCTGTACCCTACCCACAGTGCAGCCGCAGCCCGCCGGACGTGGGGAAGCCTCTCTTCTTGTCTCCTCTTGCATAAGACTGACAGAGCTCGCGCGACTTTGCGGTACCGTCCCAAGGCACAGCGGACGTAACAACAGGCATAGCGGATAGCGGACGTAACAACAGGCATAGCGGATAGCGGACGTAACAACAGGCACAGCGGACGTATAGTCAACCCCAAACGCTGCGCAGGCTGCGCGCGACACGACCTCGCGTGATCACGACACCACGGGAGCAGTTGCGAAGATGGCGCAGCAGTTCCTCGCAGACAGCAACGGCTGGCTGTCGTTCAGCCACAGCACGCCCCTCGTCTACTTGACGGCCGAGGACGACGAGTTCGACGTGGAGACGATGCGGGCGTGGCGCGACGAAGGCTTCCTGGTCAAATACCTGCCCATGGGCAAGGACGGCAAGCAGTACGTCAAGACGCTGCACCACCTGGGCGACGGCCTGGGCATCGGCGAGCGGTATGCGATCGTAGGTCAGCACTTCCCCTCCTGCGTCCGCCTGCTGCACCGCCGCCACGAGGGTACTGACAGCCGTGCCAGCCTTTGGTGAGGCAGCGTCCGTCTGCCTCGACGTCTACGGCGAGCCCAAGACGGCGACGAGCAAGCTGTGCTCGCTCGTCGCCTACTATCCCACGAGCATACCCGACCCGCGACACCGCTTCACCGCCAGCTTCCGCGTGCTGGTGCACCTGGCCCAGGGCAGCGGCACGCACGAGGAGACGGTCGGCATCGTGCGCCGGCCCGAAGTGCTGGGCATACAGGCGAGGAAGAAGACGGTCGAGAAGCGCGTCACGCCCGGCATTGGCGCTGGCGGTCTGCTCGCCAAGCTCGAGTATCCCGCCTACACGTACGAAGGCGTCGACCCTGGCTTCGCCGAGCACGACCTGGACGAGTACGATGCCGTGGCCGACGGCATTGCCTGGAGTCGCAGCCTGAGCGTCGTGCGCAGAGGCTTCCACGCCGAAGTCAACATCGAACGCCCGTGGGAGGACAACGTGGAGCGTACGGTGCATCTAGTCCCCCTTTGCCTCGCCAGCACTGACAGCCAGCAGAGAAGTACCGTGGCAAGAACGTCCAGAAGCTCATGGACACGCACGTCAACCACCCCACGCCCTGCGTCAACTTCACCCCCACCATGACGGGCGGCTTTGGCCGAGACGAGCTCAAGCGCTTCTACGCCGACTACTTTCTCAAAGCCGCCCCGCCGTCACTGCATATGCGGCTGGTGTCGCGCACTGTCGGCGTGGACAGAATCGTCGACGAGCTGTACATACAGTTCAAGCACACGTGCGAGATGCCCTGGATCTTGCCGGGCGTCCCACCTACGCACCAGAAGGTGGAGATCATCGTCGTCAGCATCGTGGGCATGCGTGCAGGCAAGGTCTGGTCGGAGCGCGTGTACTGGGACCAGGCCAGTGTTCTGTTCCAGGTGGGGCTTTTGGACTCGGAGGAAGTGCCTGAAAAGTTCAAGAAGGCTGGGCTGGAGATGTTGCCCGTGAGCGGGAGCGAGGCGGCAAGAAAGGTCATGGATATCGAGAGCGAAGAGGCCAATTTCATGATTGACGACTGGTGAGATTGACGACTGGTGCGATTGACTGGTGTAATGACTGGTGAGTAATGGGCGAGGAGGGTTGGAGTTGGGCGGTGATTGGTTATGGATTCCCAGTTTTTCCTATCGAGCACTTTTGGTTCCAGCACACCATATTTATTTATTTGATGTTTGTCTACATGACTGCCTACCACACACTGTGACGATGGGATCGGCAACAGACAGCCGAGCTGCTTATCGATTAAGCTGCCACCTTCCCAGCCGGACATGTGAAGCTTACACGTTTACACGGCAACAATCATGTACCACCTCTTCAAATCCATTTACCTGCATGCGACAAGCAAAGAAGGTGCTCGCGTCTCCTGTAGCCCCGTCTCGCTCTGCACCCTGCTAAAACGTCTACAGAGTACTCGGTCCTCCTCCTCGGCCTCGACAACGCAGGCAAAACCACGCTCCTCGAACAAATCAAAGCGTCCTACACCCCTTCCCACCCCAACCTGAAGACCGTACCCACCGTCGGCCAGAACACCATCACACTCGCTCTCCCGCCGCCCAACCCCCCCATCTACCTGAAGCTGTGGGACGTCGGCGGCCAGCATAGTCTTCGCGGGCTATGGCAAAGCTACTACGCCTCGTGCCATGCCATTGTCTTCGTCATCGACAGCAGCGACGTGGGCAACGCGACGCTCTCGGACCTCGCCGAGGGCACTGCCGTCGACGACAGCGGTAGGCTGGACGAGTGCCGCGCCGTGCTCGAGGGGATCCTGGGCAATGAGGATACCAGCGGGGTGCCGGTGCTGGTGCTGGCCAACAAGCAGGATCGCGAGGACTGTGTCGAGGTGGTGCGTATTAAAGAGGGATTTGTTAGGAAGGTGTTTGAGGGCGGGAAAGGTGGGAATGTGAGGGATAGTCGTGTGCTGCCGTGCTCGGCGCTCACGGGCACAGGCGTTACGGAGGCGGTGGAGTGGTTGTGCAGTCGGATGATGGGGAATAGGGAGAGTAGGCCGCCGGTTATGCGGTAGTAGCTGTGGGAGCAGATATGGGAGTTGATGCGGGAGCTGGTGTCAGGGCAGATGTCGTGGCAGGTGTTGTGGCACATGTTGGGGCAGGGTTGAGAGGACCGAGAGATATACCCAGGCGTTCTGTTGCAAGTGTCCATGGAACGTGAGTTTTGAACGGCGTTTATGCCTTTACAGTCATGGAGACGTTTGAGCATTTTCAGCTGGATGCACTATTTGGTCAAGGACGGTACTACGGTGCTGCCGACTGTGCTCTTGACCTTGCGAAAACAATGGTGCTATTTACAAACATGAAATGACGCAACTCAACCATTCATCCAAGCCAAGCGGAGTGCATGCTAAACAGACATGACTTGACCTAAAACATCAAATGAGAAAAGGCGTGTGAGGCCCTTGTTACCGGGGGATGCCGACATGGTCTTCTAGGATGCTTCTAGAATAGAGCGTAGTGGTGCACGCAGGTACTAGACCTAGACTTGGCCCACGTTTATGCACCACGTCTGCATCTGACGCGCCCTCACCGAGTGCCTGATTGAACCTTGTATCGAAACGTGCTTCCACTGTTCGAGGTCACGGCAAGCACGGTACACAGTCGTTGTCAAGCCTCGCCAAGGGCTGTCTGGTGGTTGCGCCAACTGATGATTGCGTCAAGACGGCAGCGGGCTGGCTGTCAAGCCTCGCAAGCCCACCGGCGCACATGTCAGAGTGGGTTTCGATAAAGAGGAGCACGAAATTGGGCAGGTGTTACTCGTTCAGGCAGAGCGCTGACTGCTCATCCGAGGCCGGTTCGTGGCCCACATTCCACGTTGCCGAGTCCTTGTCCAAGGGGGGATTGGAACGATGACTTGCACCCCGCGCCCGCCTCGCGCTCTGGACAGCCTGCTCGTCTGCTCGCCTGCTTGCTTGCTTGCCTGTCTGCTTGCCACCTCGCGTGATCAGCATCACGGCGACCACAACAAACAACGACAAAAACAACAACAACAACAACAATAGGACATGATGGCGCCTGTTGCCGGCCTGCTAGCACTGCCCACAGAGCTGCTGCTGCTGCTCGCCGAGTCGTTCCTCGACCAGACCGACATCAGCAGGCTGGTGTGCACCAACCGCTACCTCAGCAACGTGCTGTGGGAGCCGCTGCTGCAGAACAACATTGCCCACCACGGCAGCACCGCCCTGCTCTGGGCCGCCGCCAACAACCACACCGACTTTGCGCGCCAGCTCATCCACCTCGGCGCCAACCTGGAGACATCGCCGCATTTCCTGGAACGCGCCAACATTCCACGTCTTGGCCGCTACTGGGGCCGCAATGTTCCCAACAGCGGCAGCTCCACCCCGCTCTGTTATGCCGTGCAGCGTCGCAACCTGGCCATGGTCGAGCTGCTCGTCGGTGCCGGCGCCCTCGTCGTGGCTTTGCGCGGCGTTGGACTCGGCCCCTTCGAGTACGCCTACGCGGCCAAGAACGCTGCCATCATCGACGTGCTCAAGAGCCAGCTGTGGACCATCGATGCCGCCGTTGGCCGCAACGGCGAGACGCCACTACAGCTCGCCTGTCGCAATCGCTATGTCGACGGCGTGCGACGTCTGCTGGAGCAAAAAGCGGACCCAAACGCGAAGATAGTGGAGCCAAAGGAGCGCTTCAGCCATGTTCGCTGCCTGCTGGATACCACGAGCCCTGGCTTCTACACCTTTGACCGCTTCGATCTGCCATCTGGGAATCCACGAGATGATGCCCTGGCCATCCTGAGAATGCTGTTCAACTGCGGCCTGGACCCGGATGAGTCGTGTCGCTGTCGCTTGTTCAGAGTAGACCCGAGAGCGAGAGCGTTGCTGGAGAAGAAGGGCTCTTCTTCGAGTCGGGACAGGAAGCGCAGGTCGCTGGAGCATCAGCGAGGGTTTCGAGGTGCCTTTGGTCTGCAGAAGAAGCGTCGTTGAGTGTTTTGACGAGTCAACGTAAAAACGCCGGACGCGACATACAGATTCCGTGGCCTGGCCTGCTATTCCAAGCACCGCTCACGCCCGGCATCACCAATGTGTTGACTGCATGCTATGACATGTTTGACTCCAACACCTAGACAGGGCATTAATGGTCCTGGGCACGAATTGACCAGGCCAGCTTCCATGTTGGATCCAGCTGTCAGCCGTCGGTCTACGCATATTTTCTGACATGACAGTATGTCTTCTTTGCGCTCGGAATGAGGATTCCTTCATGTTAACGCAGGAAGAAAGACAAAGAAGCAGGCACAGAGCTCAACAAATGAACATACAAGGTGCGCCACGTGCAGAAACCCGTGCGCAAGGCCCGAACGCCAGCGTCTGACCGGCTGCTGCCCAGTTTGCCCTGCACTTTTCTCGCCCTGTTATAGCGATGGTCTCAAGGTTTTTTTCTACATAGATCATGCCCGGCGTTTGTGTGGATGCCTTTCACGAGAAATTATTGTCTCGTTTCCGATGCTCGGTTTCAGCGACTATTGCAGCGTTAGCTATCCGCTTTATGATGAGGTGTTCCGGCGTTATTCTACAGCAATATTTCTATCTACTTGTATGTTATAGCACAGCTTCCCGCTTGCGCAATCACTGCTCTCATTACTCGCCAATCCTCTATCCCAGCATTCACCACGCGATGCAACTTTTCAATGCGTGATAAAGCCAAACATCTATGCATATCCGTCACAATGATAAACATCAGCTTACCACGAGAACCAGGCAATTACTGCCAAAGATTTCGAATCCAAGAATAGTGCATGCATACGCCAGGAAGGTAACCGACCAAACGTATCCATCCGTCTCCGCGGCACACCCACTCCACTTCATTCCCTACAAGCATCACACCCACTACAGCAAATCGCACACACCGCCTTCTCAATCCACTTCTGGCTATCCGCCTTCTCCAAATATACCCGCGTGAGCTTCTTCAAATCCTCCATACGCGTATACTCCGCAAGCCCAATCTTATCAGCCCCAAGATTCGGCTGAAGCCTCACATACTGGCTCTTAGTGTGTTCGCTCCGCTGCTTTAGGCGGTTCATGTGCCGTGTGAAGTCCTTGGCCTTCGCATTGGTGTTGGTCGAAAAGTCCATCACGTTGCCCACTACACCGGCGAGGTGAATCATCGAGTCTGAGGGGGATGCGGCGCCGACGAATCCTGTTCCTAGGCTGATGACGCAGGAGATGGGCGGTGCGGGATCGCTTGGCTGCACCAGCTCGTAACGTGCGTACCAGAGTTGGTCGATAGGATTGTTGTTTAGGAGACCGCCGTCCCAGAAGACGAGCTGCTTTTTTGTGGCGCTGATTTTCTTCTTCCACGCTGGGGTGGACGAGGTGTCTTTTTCCATTAGGACGTCGATGTTGGGGAATCGCACTTCAGGGAAGAAGGTTGGGGCTGCTGATGTGGCTCGTGTTGCGAGACTGATTGTGACTTTCGGGTGATGGTCTCTCATGATGTCGTTGGTGACAGATTGGGTGTAGTGTTTGTTGTCGCCAAACTCGGTCTCGTAGGACCTGAGCAGCACGGTTTCGCACTTGTTCTGGGCGGTAGTGCAGCAGAATCTGTTCTTGGAGTTAGCCACGGAAAAAATCTTGGAGGGCCAGCACGTACGCTCTACCAGCTCCAGGGTGGTACAGCGGTGCTTCGCCTTTCAATTTTCGGTCGTTATCGTCCAGTCCAAACTTCGCGACAACCTCGTCGATGGCTTTCTTCAGATCTGCGTCATCGAAGCGGCTGTTTTGTACCACATTCTTGCTGTTGTTGATGAACGATGCCACACTGACTGGTAGAACCTTTCCAATGTTCCAACCATAAATTTTAGGACTGAACACATCTGCTCCAATCTTGTCGTACTGTATGATGGTGTCTGCCACTGTCATGCGAAGTCGAAACAACATGATACCAATGATGCCGCCTGTGCTTGTTCCTGCAGCGAGCTCAAAATAGTCTGCGGGGCGAGGTACCTCCTTCAGTCCGTCTCGTTTCTGCACTCGGATCATGAGTTCGTTGAGCATCTCCAGAGCTACGATGCCTCGGACACCGCCTCCGTCCAGAGCCAGGAGACGAGCACCATTTGGGTGCTTGGTGGCCGGTGTGTAAACCATTCTGCGCTGAAGTAATGACTGAGAAGCTGAGATCTGAAGATGGGAAGGTGTGCTGAATGGCAAGCTATGCGATTGAGTAAATATAGTCACAGGTGAGTGAAAACGGAGTTTGAAGCTATGCCTGATCCATTGGACCCTTCGCATACCCCGAAGCCTTAGCACGTCCATGTTCAGCTCTCAGCTGAAGTAGTCAGAGACTAGTTCAGCCACAAAAGAACGCGTGCGTATCTTCGACATGCAAAAACACCTCAAGATATGGGTGGAGGGAACGTTCAAAAGCAGCAACGTATAGCCCCAAATTGGATGCGGAGAACTGATACACACATCTTCAGATGCTAAAAAGTGGTGTTCGAGGTTGTGATGTTGCAGCCTTGGTTGGATGAAGGCTCAGGAGACTGTAGCTGCCGATCAGGGGGACAGGCCAATGACAGCAGCCGTCACGTACCGAAGCGGGCGGGCCGTGTCCGCTCCGCTGCTAGTCAACTACATCTCTTATGGACCTTCGTCGCAAGGCTTCTGGATGCAGCCACATAGCCGTGCGCTGGGGCCTAGTACCTGTCTATTCAGCTCCTTGTCACGAACAAGTCAGGAGGCCCGCACGTTCTCTCCACGCAACACCCCATCAATGGCTGAAAACTGTACGAACCCCAGTCAGCGGATTTATTGGGAGGTTTTCATAGCTTCGGGAACGGCGACTCCGTAGACAACTCGCTAGAGTGAAGACGATCAATGCCTCTTGCGTACTTAGACGTACGGAGTGGGCGTGGAAGAGATTGTATCGGCTTGTTCTTATACAACATGTCTCCAGGCCGTTCCTCAAAGTTATTCATCCAACCAGCGTACGTTTCACATCTCACAAGCCAAAGATCAGAAATCTTGCCAGAATGCCTCGTGGATCTGTCAGCCAAGTTTTGGCGATCGCGACTCTGCCAGAGGGTCTGAAGATGTACATCACCGACGTCCGGTTTGACATTCCCAAAGGCAACAACCAATGGTGGCCTACGTTTGCAGGCATCCATAAGAACTCATCGGTAAGGACTAAAGCTTTGAAAACCCTACAGGGCATCGTCGCTAATATGCATAGGTCAACGACAAGAAGCGTGTCTTTCCGTTCGAGGTCTCGCCCACGATCAGCCATGGACGGATGGGAGAGGTTGGTCTGACATCACTGAGTAATTTTGACTCCGGGGTTGGCCCTACAGCTTGCATCGACTTCATGCTATCTGGAGAAATCTTAGTGCACGGGAACAAGACCCAAGTAGGACAGAAAGGGACCATCCTCATTTCGACAAGCGAATGGGGGGGTTGGATGTCTTTGTGGGGCAACGCATCGACTATCATGCTAGCTTACAACCTTGTCGGCTCCGAAGGTATCAATCACCAAGTTGAAATTCTCAATTCCGGACACACCAAGGAGCTTCTCATGGAACTAGGGCTCGACGAACAAGGGGACGGACTCGCCATGAAAGTAGAGACGGAGAAAAACCTTGCGTTTGACGTTGCAAATCGGTTGCTAGGAGGGGTGTACTACGTTCACGAAGCGGCGTACGGCTGGGCCTTTGGTGCTGTTGGAGGTTGGCCAGCTGCCATTGGTTATGTAGCAGGGCCTGATGTGACGAAGCGCATATTTGGTTGAATGCTAATGCGGCGATTATGTATTGCGAAGGACAGGTTTATGATCCTCTGAACTCCTATCGAAGGTGGCTATCGTAGCGTGAAAGGCAAGACTGGATCTTCTGGATCGATGAAGAAGTTCATCCGCCCAACCAAATTCGCACGGCCTCGCACTCGTGGTATGCAAGCCGGTGCCCCTCCTTCAACGGGACTCTTTTCCTCTGATACAACTTCTCCTTCGAATGTTGACCCAACAATTGACCCATGTATCAGCTTCGATCTTCCCGCTCCTAGCCTGCCCTCGGCCATCAGCACTGCGAGTCTTGCACAGGTTCCAGAACCACAAGGAGACCGATCTATCTGCCCATCGGCATAGACGTTGACGTTTGTCTGCTTCACAGGATCTGCACTGTTGTCGTCTTCATGGAAGAAGATGACACCAAAGCATTCATAAGTGCCGTAACTTCCTCTTGTTCCTAGGCTTTTCTTGATCTCTCGTCCCAGCCGGACGAAGTGATCGGTGTTTTTGCGTTCAACTCTCAGGCCAAATTGCGCTGCATCAACTGTCGCAAACACTGCGCCGCCGAACGACAGATTAGCGATGATGCTAACCCCTCGTGAGGGAACTTCAACAGACAGCCCTTTCTTCAGCTGATAACTCAACACGTTGACAAAATCTGCATGCACTGGCTTCCCTTGCTTGATTGCAACGGTAGCTACAACACGACCTGATGGCACGTCCACAACTACATCGACCACTCCATCCCCTTCAGGCGCACTGACCAATCCATGGGAGACAGCCCAGTACCCCAAAGCTATAGTCCCGTGACCGCACGCCGTGGAAAAGCCATCAGCATGCCAGAACAACACACCAAAGTGCGCGCCAGAGTCATTGGGTGGCGTAACGAAGCCGCCATACATGTCAGAATGGCCGCGTGGCTCGTGACACAATTGCCGTCGTAGCTTGTCGAGGGGGTGGTTGGGGTCTTTAAGGATGGCGAAGCGGCGTTCTGCTACTGTTGGTGCATCTGGAAGAGAATTCGCTGGGAGGTCAGCTACGATGCGGAATGGCTCGCCTGCTGTATGCCAGTCTTCCGTTTGGATCCAGAAAGAACCGGACATGGTGTTGCCGACGTGAGCAACTGAGCGATTAATCTTGAGGCCGATCGAGTTAGATGTTCCGGTTAAATTGGTGACTTGGAATTGAGATGCACTGTTGTCATGTAGTTAGTGTCTCTTGGTTCTGCTGATGATTCAAATCATGGTATTTCAAAGCAAATGGTTTCTATCGGCAATGCGTAAAGCGGGGAGAGAAAGCGATCCCGTGTCCGATGTCGGCCATGACGGGTGGCATGTGAACTAATGGTACACATTCCGGAGAATTTCTCCTGTTGCAGAAGATGACAATAACTCATGAGGTTGGAACCTGAATGATGACTGACTGGATCACGACAATAACTCGGCTGTATCAACTGTTTGTCGAAATGACGTCATGAGCTAGCAGTTTCCAACTCGTGAACTTCTGGACTCGACGACTCTGCGCGTTCAATTACACATCCTTCACGTACTCACCATGGCACCCCGCTCTACCGACAATCACGATGTTGCAATAGATGCTCATTCGAGCTCTGCTCTCGCCACAACAAAGCAAAATCTCCGCTACCTCTACAACCCCAAAACAGCAGGCGCTGGCGCCGTCTCATCTCGCCGCACTCGCGCAGCCCTCCGCGTCCTGCGCTCAAGTTTAATCTTTGTCTTTTGGCGCGTCGTGCGCTACGCCAAATATGTCGCCATTGGCTCTTTGGTCGCCACGATAGGTGCAGGGGCAATCGGCACATTTGTCAGCGGCGCGGGCTTTGTGCTTGCGCCAACGGGCATTGCAAGCACAATCATTGCCAGTTCAGTGTGGGGTATCGGCCGCCTTGCTATAAGAAGGGTGAGGGGGAGATGGGAAAGAGGGCATGGGTATGGTGACGCGGAAGATAAAGCGGAAGCGAGGAGGAGCAGGGTTGCACAGATGGAGCGTGGGCCTGAGGCGATACCGTGGTGAGCGCATCGATTGCGTTGAGCGAATGCAGTACGGAGCAATGCATTGGAGCATTCGAAGATTGATACATATCGAGCATCCACAGTCGCGGAAGGGTTACATTAACTATGTTATGAACCCCCACGCCCAAAACCATTCGACAGCAGATCAGCTAAATCGATCGCTCCTTGTAGCTTTGGTCAAAAACGGCTGCAGTCAACTATCACAGTCAAGCTGGGTTAGCGCGAGAAGCAGTTGAAGTATTGTAGCATGCAAGGCGTGGCGTTGCTTGTCAGTATGTTTGACTTTGCTTGTTGCCTGCAAGGATGTTGCTGCCATCAAAACCAAATTTGGAACTTTTGTTTGGAGAAGCAACAATGCAGACCTCGAACCACGAACGACGTTGAAACGTGCAGAGGGGCCATGAGTTGATTTGACAAAAGTACATGGCTTTTAGAGAACAGACACAACCGTCGATCGGCTATCCACTTTCCAGCAGCAAAACGAATCAAGTCTCACCTACAAGGACTGAGCCTATCGTTACGAGCATATTCCTTCTTTAGCAGTCGCCACCCTTTACAGGTTTCAGTCCGCCATCCACACCCAATACTACATTCGTACCAGCCACATTGGCATTCTCGCCGTCGAAGAGGATAGCAATTTCTTCCAGGGTCTAGTCCACAGTCAGTACGCGTCCGGCGCATTCCTACTGGGTATATACACACCGGGCCTCTGGTCTCAACATAGAGGAAATAGATGGCTAGACACTCTAGCACGAGGACTACAACGTACACGATGTAGAATTTCCTATGAAGTAGTTAGAACGTATTCCTTACTTCAACAGGATGCATGACCACGTACCAGCCTAGTGCCTCGATGCCGATCGGGTTCACATATTGGTTGAACACACCAGATAAGGATGTGAAGACGAAGCAAAGTGTAAGCCCTTTAGCACGGATGTTGAAAGGCAAGATCTCGACGGTGTACGAGACGGTCAGTCCGGGCCAAGCAATACCTGCCGCACCGTAGAAGAGGAAGATCATGGCCAACACGGCCGAGCCTGCACTCGAGTTACCTGTTTCGGCATACACGGCGCTGCAGGCAGTCCATATGCTGAAAGCGATGAGCATGCCTACGCCAGCACTGAGGAAAAGCGTGCGACGACCGATACGATCGACAAGGAAGGCGCAACCGAGAGATACGACGAAACACCAGATTGTTAGACCGCCGTTGATCAGGGCCTGGTCTGATCCGCTGTACACGTGTCAGTATTGGAGTATCCTCTCAATTTCAAGCGACCTACTTCGTGATACCAATGGTCTGCAATACTGCCGCCAAGTAGTAGCTGACAAGACCATTACCAGAGCACTGAGAGAATATAGCTGTCAGGATGATGAGAAGGCATCTCTTCCTGTTTCCAGGCGTTCTGACGAGCTCATACCAGCCGCTGGAGGCACTTGCAGCCTTCTCAATCTTGAGTGTCTGACTGATCTCGCTGAACTCCCAATTGACAAAGTCGTTGTCATCACCATTGCCATGGTACTTAGTAAGCACATTCTTCGCAGCCTCATGCCTGTCTTTGCTAATCAACCAACGGGGGCTCTCCGGTAATAGGTATACGAAGAGCAATTGGATGCCTGGCATGGCGCACTGGAGCCCAATGGGCACTCTCCAGGACAGGTCCGAGGTGATGTGTGTGAGGGTACCGTAAGTAGTCCAAGCGGCAAGGATGGAACCCATGTACCAGAGGGTGTTGTAGATGGTCGTCACTCGACCTCTGTGTCGCGGGTGCGAAACCTCGGTGATCAGGAGCGGACAGGTTGCGTTGGAGATGTTGCTGCCCCTGTGTCCGAGTCAGCCGTCGTACAAATATAACCGGAATCGACAGAGAAACATACATTCCCATGATGAATCTACCAGCGAGGAACATCGCGTCGGGATTGCTGGCTTGCGGTAGGGCTTGGATGATGGATCCAATGATGACTAGGACGCAGCCGATTGCTGTTCCCGTACGGCGGCCGAGGATATCGGCGATGTATGGTGTGAAGAGTAGTACGGCGAACCCTACAAAGATCCATCATGTTAGTCTCGATTCCGACCGTTCCTTAGATTCTGTTCTAACCTCCAAAGCCTGGGAAGGCTCCCAACAATCCGAGCCGTGAGCCAATAGGGTGGTGGAAGTCTGCAGCGGTTGTCAACCCTTCGCATTCGCTGATACAAATACGTATGCATACATGCTTGCCACGCTGGCATTGTCTGAAGTCCATTGAGGAGACTTCCATCGTAGCCCAAGGTGGTTGAGCCGAGGAACAAGAACGGCATCATGAGGTATAGCTTCCGGAGCTCAGGTTGCTTGTACCATGGCCGTTCATCCTCACGTGGCTGGAAAGGAACGGCGACATCCTCGTGATGCACAACGTCGACGTCTTGCTTGTTATCCATGGCCAAATTCTCCTAAAAGGTAAATCAAAGATGGCTCAAGAACGAAACAGGTGCGCCCGGATGGTGATCTCAAAAGGTCTCCATCCTGAGGCATATATACACTCATGGTATCGAGCACGGTGGCACATCTTCGGTTAACCGCGATACCTGGCTAAACGCCACCAGTGCCATGGGGTGGGAATCCGGGGTTGATGCGGAGAATGACATGGGACGCGAGGTCTTGAAAGCGATCCGTTTCACGCGCTAAGCTGCGCGTGGCTAGCTCAAATGCATGATTTTTCCGTATAAGCGGTGCTCGCGCATCGATCCCGTTTCTGAAAGCCGACGACTTTCTGACTTGGTGGTGGGTGAGCATGACTCGCCAACGGAGCTCAGCTGCGTGCGATGCATGTCGAGCGAGAAAAGTGAAGGTAAGTTGCGATATGCCACCATTTTGACATACATGTCTCCTCGAGGTTTTGGCAAGTGTGAGACAGCATCCAGGATTATGCATTTGCCCTGGCCTGCAACACTCCTAGAAGACTTCGATGTCGATATTTGCTGTATCCTCCGATTCCTCAAATCGCCCACCCTCAACTACACCGAAAGAGTCAATTGTCGAAGCTGACATCAGACAGTGCCTGGTGCCGGGCGGCCAGTCCAAGTGCTCCACATGCATCGAGCTAGACGTCCAGTGTACGAGTGTCAAGCCGAGGAAAAAGCGAGGCCCCAAGAATCGATACGTCCAGACATTGCGCGACGAGCTTGATGGCCGGCCCCAAGGAAGACTACTAGGGTTGGAGGATCTTGCTCCAACTGATATTGTACAGCAGCTCATCGATGACTGGTTTGGATGGATCCATCCGGTAGCACCAATACTCCATCGGGGCCGGTTCATGGAACAATTGGCAGATCTTCCCGCGTCATCTGAGAATGTTTCGACCTCATTCCTGCTCCTAGTTGCGTCAATCGGTGCGGCAACAGTTGCTAGCCTACGCAGAAGACGTCATCTCTATATTAACGTGACAGTAGAGTCTTGTCTGGACTTTGCAGAACGCTTAGGGGTGTGGAGTCCCAGTGCCGTCATCACCGTCGAGCGGAGCATTGCCATGTACAACTTCGGCAGTGCGCTGCATCATGAGCATGGTATCGATTCGCCACTGTCACATCGGCTCATCACCGAAGCAGCAATGAGTGTCAAGTTCCTTATCCATCAGTCCATCGTCACCCTGTCCTTCATCGATGCTCAAGTGTTGAAACGTCTTTACTGGCTCATCTACGCTGGACATTGTACGAGCGACATGTATGGAAGACAGCTGCTCTTTTTACGCCAGGTGCAAGACCAGACAAGCGCGCTCATTCCTTTGGAAGTGTCTGATACACGATTATTGAGCCCAGACAGCCCGTCACCAGCAGATCGTGTGTGCGGCGAATCTTCTTACGTGCCGGGTCTGAACGCGCTTTCCCGCTTGTTTCTGGTCTGGCAATCCAGCCAAGCGATCCCGGTTCAATCAATGGAAAATTTGCAAGCGCACATCGAGCGGGCCCACCGAGTTGTAAATGACTTACCACCAGAGCTCAGCTGGAAAGGAAGCGCTCAGAACGGCGACTTCGGTTTCGATGTGCAGACAGTCAACTTGAAGATTACACAACTGCACATACGATCGAACCTACTAGAACAAATGAATAAGATCGCTAAGACTGAAGGTTTGCTCATCACGCCCCACGCCATTATCGAAGAACGACATCGCGTCGTCGACGAACTTCTGGACATATTGTACCATATGCCAACAGAGGTATTCGATGCCAATGGCTACAGCATCATACCCAAAATTCGCGACATTGACAGTGCGTTGCTCGACGAACTACGCACGGGCTCACATGGACGTACATTGCAAGCAAGTGTAAACTTGGACAGGTTGCTGGCAAAGTTGGAAAATCTAGATTTGCGACCTGCATCGGCAGTACCCTACTTCTAATGCTCTAGTAGTCATCTTCAGTCTCCTCAAGACTGTACGCCCAGCATTCTGCAATACATGTTCGAGCTGGAATTGTGACCGCGATTGGGAATCCACCGTAGTCGGGGTCTTCGTTCGGCATGATCAAGAACTCGCCGCTCCTAGTCTCATCACCGCCCAACACCTTCAGTGTGCTTAGCTCACAGGTCTCTGCATTGACTTCCTTCTCTTCAGCATGAAGTATACCGGTAAAGGTCGACTTAGGGCTAGTGCTCTTGAAAGAAAGGTTAAAACCCCAGCCAGCACACAAGAACTTGCCGTCACCTTGGTGAATTACAATACCGGTAAAGGTCGACTTAGGGCTAGTGCTCTTGAAAGAAAGGTTAAAACCCCAGCCAGCACACAAGAACTTGCCGTCACCTTGGTGAATTACAATACCGGCACCCGGTCCAGCCTTGCCGAACACGAAAGCGCGCTCGACAATGACCTCGTAACCGGCGATCTCCTTTGTCCATGGCTTCTGAACGACCTTTTGGCCTTCCACAAAATCGTCGAAGAAGAAGCCGAACATGTCTTCCGGTCGTTCAGCTTGCGCTTCGAGGATCTGGTTTCTGAGCGAGTGTATGAGGCCGTAGTGCTTCGTAGCAGGCGACTCGGCTGCAGAGAGGGAATCAATGCCGAAGGGTGAGCAGCCAAGAGCAAGGTACGTCCCGTATGCGAGCCACACTCGCCTTATGCCGTACTCATCACGCCTCTGCTCAGGGATGAACAATGGCTGACCACCATGTCTATAGTTGATGCAAGTCTGCTCGTAGTCGTGGAAGTACAGGTCCGGTGAGATGAAATCGAGGCTTGGAGCGTTGAACTTGTACACATCGGTAGTGTGAGGGCAAGGGCCTCCTGAGGGGTAGATGCCAGCTTTGGCGCCTCCACCGACCACAACATTGACGTCGGATAAGTCAAGGTCGCCAGGGTTGTCGAAGTTCAGCCAGACGTTAACGTAAAGTGGGATTGGGTACTCGGCTTTGCCAGCTGAAGCAACATGGTGAATGTACTTTGAGAAAGCGTCGGCCATGAACATCTCCTCGGCATTTACTTCATATTCGATACCAAACACATCCTTCCAAGACGAGCCAGAAGATGCAGCCTTAAGCTCGGGGTAGCGTTTGGCGAACTCAGGGTGCAGGTCTGCATACTTTGTTTGTAGATGCTCGAGGAGGTCCTTGGGTACCTCTTCGCTGTACTTCTTTTCTGCAATCTTGGATCGGTCTCTGAAGTCGCCTAGTAGTCCAGTCTCGTTCTCGACCTGCACCATCAGTACAGTGCTGTGCTGACTGTCGAACTCTTTCAGGTGCGCCATTAGCTTTGCAAAGGCTCTCGCGTCAGCCGTCCAGCTATTCTCCGAGAACGGGCTGAGAAGCTCCAGCGTGCGTTTTCTATTTCCAGCCTCCACAGTGTGCACTCTGGGGAAACGCTTAACGTCCTTCTTCACCCAAGCTGGCACGTATGTTGATAGTGCGTTCTTGAAACTGCCAAACCACAACAAGACAAGCTTCATGTTGTGCTCGCGGGCGGCCAGGATGACAGCATCAAGGTTCGAAAAGTCAAATTTCCCCTCCTCCGGCTCAATCTGCTCCCAGGATACCGATCCTAGCAACGTGTTGATGTGCATGTCCCTCATGTTTTGCCAAATCTTGTCGTCGGCCATGTATTTGGCGGAGCTGAGCGTTGAGTTGTGCAGCTCAGCGCTGAGCATGAGGAAGGGCTTGCCATTGACGATGAGCTGGCTCGACGTCTTGGTCTTGCGAAGGTGTGAAATGTCGACCCCCGTCATGTTCGATTTGGTGGTGGGAGAAACGTTTGTAGTACGAAGAAAACCGGCAATCTAGGAAGTTTCGAGCACTGAAGAAGCAGGAACCGAAAGAAGAGGAGTGAGGAACAGAAGACAAAGATCAAACCGAAACCCTCAAATACACCATCCATCACAGTGTGTAGTGGAGCTTGAGAGGGAGCTTGGGCCCCGCATAAACTACCTTGTAATTATCCGCGATTGGCTTCCCCGCTTCACACTCCGAGGTGAGGGGTCTGGCAAGCCATCGCATAAACCTCGCTGAATCTCCGTGACATCTGCGTCAATTGAAGCGTGACGTGTAATGCCGTAGTTGATGGGGCCTTTGTTTTCCTGCGGCTCTAGTCAATTGCTTATCTTGTCGCTTCAAGACAGGATTATAACCTTCACTGCTCGAGTGTCGTATGCATCTCAACACTACATCAGCCAGTGTTTCTTAGCATATCACTTTACCCACCGGAAATGCGATGGTCCTGCGGTGGTCTGTTGGCGACAGAATGTCGGAACGTTCTTCGCCACTGCTGGCGTGTGTTGACAACTCTTCAGCCCGCGATTTACAAGCAGGACATGCGGTACTCCTGAAATAACGATACTCGTTGCAAGCATCTTACCTTTGTTCAGTTATCATCTGGAGAAATCATCGCAAGCAGTGCTTCTCAATCATGGATACCAGAGAAGCTCGTGTTGACAATTTTGAGCGAGGGCAGGACCTGCAAAAGTGGTGCTCTGCAATTCGAGTACTCAGCGTGTCGTTGTCTAGTAAAGAGAAAGAGACATCGAAGCAGGGTTGCAAGCATCAACGAACGCTGAAGACAAGAGCTAGGAGCACCTTGTGAACCTTCTTACCAACCATCGGCCCGCGAGGCGGAACGCACCACAGCACCATCGATAAAAAAATGCGGATCTACAGGAATAGATCAAGCTTTGGAACGAGCGTGCAGGTCTTGTCGGTTCCACCACGGCAGCTGCCGGACTGGTGAGAAGCCAGCCTCAGAAGTCTCCACCAACCTATCGCGCGCGGGGTATACCTCTCGACAACCTCACGACGAACAGACGCACCGCCAAATCGAGATATTCCACACGTTCCAGACACATGCCCCTCCTCACAGCTCTACACTTCAATCGCCCGCAGCGCGCGTTTTGCAGCAGGCCGTTGAGCGCGAGGGGCCGCCAGCCCGCAACGGAAATAACGCCTTCCCGCACTACTGCGGGATGAGGGCTCCAAACGGCTAGCTTGGCATGGATGTCTATACGCAGCAGTAGCCCCAGGCATCAACAGAGCAATAGGGGGGTTTCCCAGTCTGATTTGAAGTGCGCGATCTGAAGTTTTAGCTAACTTTTAATAAGAGGGTAAATATTTTTATTACAGCTAACCTTATAGAGTAACTAATAGTCTAAATTAATTATACTAAGCCTAGCTTTATATCTTATACTAAGTTAATCCGGCCCTCGGCCGTTTTGTGTCTCGATTTTGTGGCTGGATTTTAGGAGGAAACTTGTCTAATACATTTGCAACAGTGCTACGAACGACAGCGATTACAGCAACAGTATCGCCTCACACTCCCCAGTCGATTCTTCTGAACAACAACGTCCATTTATCATCATTCTACGGACCCTGGACTTGCGGCGGTGCTATTCATTCACACTTACAACAACTCTGTTGTTAATAACTAACTATCAACTACCTCACAAGCAACAACCTAAGCCACTCTATGCCTTGCGCAGTTTCTACTTCTCTAAAGACTAGCAAACCTACTCCTTTAAAGGAGCCTGTAAAAAGAATACCTAGAATAGTTCTGTTCTGTCTTGCAGCTTAGGTAGCCTGCTCTAGTGTTGTTAAAGCAAGCGCTGACAAGACGCGCTAACTAAACACATATACCCTTATTGCTTTATTAATGTTAAACTAGCAGCAGAGGACGCTATTAACAAGGAGAGGTTGTATATAATTAATGCTACATTTATAACGTAGGGCCTTGTTGTTAATAGGCGCAATAGTACTAAGCAGGCATGCTTAGGGCATGCTTTTACGCCGCTAGTATTAGAGAAGTCTAGGTCTTAGCGTTATTCTAGGGCTTAGAGCATGTAAAGGAAGCTAGTATCTCTTGTTAGGAATTCTTTTAAATAATATGTTGCTTAGAGCAGTTAAAGAGGTAGATATGTATAATGTTGTAGGCGCAGGATTAAGGTCTTATAGCTGGGTTATTAGGCCTCTCTTACAAAATAGGCTGGTGTTTTCTAGTTAAGGGGTCGTTGCCTACAGTTAGTAGACGCTGACCTCTTAACCTACCAACCTACAAATCTAGAGATCCTAGTCCCTAACTAGTGGGTAGATGTTAAGTCTTACCTGCCTACTAAGGTACGCTGTTAACTCTCAGATTTATTAGGAGTTACTTAACGTTTAACTTACTAAGTCACTCTAGCTCTAGCGTTACATAGGATGCGTTCCTAGACTAGGTTCTTAATGAACTTTTGTTGCAATACATATGTTACGATTTTAGTGCTACAGGCAGAGGGATTAGGCTTGTTTTAGTTAGTGCTTTTTGCTGTATACCCCTCTTTATTATGTCTTTCTAAACTAAATAAATTATACTAAGTTAAATTTAAATTAGGAGTACTGCTTTTTATTAGCAGCAATTTAAACTTTTAATTAACAACATGTTAGATCTAGAGTATTACTAATTATTACAGATAGTATAAGCTTCTTTCTAAACTTAATTTTAAACACACCTGCCTCTAACAAGCCTATTATAGGTGCTTTATCTCCTTTATCTCTGCCTACTAACAACCCTATAGTTAGGCTATTAAGAACCCTACAGTTAACTTTATATAGGTATAGAAGCCTTCTAGTTTGCTTAATTAAAACGCTAAGAGCTGCTAAGGTAGTTAATAAGGATTAGAAGTAGTGGATAAGAGATAGTAATAGTAGTAGTAATAACTAGCTAGCAGAGACGCTATATAATTCTAATAATTATATACTACTACTAGTAGTTAACTTAGAGGCAGAGGCTTAAGAGTATTGCATATACTATAGGCCTTACTACAGTAAATTCTACCTGTTATATAATAAGGTGCTGTTAGAGTTAGACATAATAAGTAATAGGAGAGCTTATTAGAGAGGTTATATACCTTTTTTAGAGCACTACAACCTTACAGTGTTAGCAGCTAAGATATATTCTACTAAGCTGCTAGAGTATTATAGCAAGATAAAGTTCTTTTAAGCTATTATTAAGGTAAGGCAGGTAAGAGCTTACTAGGATAGGGAGGAGGTGTTAGAGTTTAATAAACATACTGTAAAGACCTTTTTTAGCTAAGAAATAGCACAGTAGTGTAAAGAGGTTAGTAAGGAAAGCTCTAGTTTTAAACCTAAGCATAGTATATACTATTACTATATTAACTGCTTTATTAACTAGTAGAACTTTGTAACAAATTAGCATAGCGCTAATACTTAGAGTAAGGCAGAGGTTAAATATAAGGCACAGGAGAAGAAGCAGAGGCGTGTTAACTTATAAAATACTTACTTAAACAAGTATTAAGTGTTACTATCTAAAATAGAGTTAGAGTTAGTAGAGGCGCGTAATTAGCAGTATAAAAGTACTTATAATTAGACTAACAACACTAAACAGTATTACTCTAGTAGATCTAGGGGTAATAGTAAGCTTTTAAAGAATTATATAGAGTAGCAGAGTAAGTAGAGTCCTTAGATATTAAAGGTGTTTAAAAGTATAGCTAGAGGTTACACGTTATTAGACTCTTTAAATCTAGAGGTTGCTAAGCTTTGCACTGCTATAACAGATCTTAGAGAGGTAGTAGTAAAGTAGAAAGAGGCGTCTAAAAAGCAGGATAAGAAGTTAGATATAATTTTATAGCTAGTGCAGAATAAGTAGTATAGAAATTATAGTGTTATACATTAATTAATACTAATAGTACTATTACAGTATTTATAGCTAACGCCTAATTAATAAGAAAACTCTATAATTTAATTATTGTAAAGAAGTACAACAAATAGAGGTATAAAACAAAAAGCAGTAACTAAAACAGGCCTAGTCCCTCTACTTGTAGCACAAGAAATTGTAATATATATATTAATAAAATGTCTTAATAGATTTAGTGTACACGTCTTATATAAACCTAATAATAAGTAAGTTAAATAATAAGTAACTTAATAAGTTAAACACTAACTAACTCTAAAGTCTAAGTTGTAAAGAAAGTAGAGGGGAAATAGGAGGACAGACTACTTTCTTCCCTAATCTAGAAGACCTAGACTAACTAGACTAGGTAATTCCAAAATAGGAAGCGTATAGCCTAAAGAGGTAAGAGGAGTAAATAAAGATAAGATAATATAATAGACAAGTTATTATATTAAATGCTAGGTACAGAACTAAGAGAGAGGGAAAGTAAGTAGTATTTATACTCTACTTCCGCTTCTCTCTATTACATATCAGAAGGATCTAGAATAGTTATTACAAATAGATGCTTAGAAATTAAGAGTAGATTCCTAAGCAGATTGCGTAGGCAATTACGCAACCTACTAGCAGATTACGTAGGTATACATGTAACCTACTAGTAAAGGCAACGTGTCCTTAAGCTATTTATAGTAAGAAAGCTAACTCTAGATCTAGTAAAGCTATAGCTATAATAAGCACAGCTTTCTAACGCTCTCTAGTTAGGCATTCTTCAGATAGTACTTTACTAGATTAGGTAAGAGCTAAACCTAATTAGGAAAGTACCTGTATTTAGGCCTAATATATATATATTTAGGCTAAATAGCTTAGGTTGCCTTTTTAGGTAATAACTATTCCTAAAAAGGAAACTATCTAATAAAGATTATAAGAAGAAAGTCTTATAACTTTACATAAGTTAATAACAAACTGTAGTAGAAAAAGCTTAATGCCTACTAAATAGTTGTAATTCTATTGTAAACTAAATAATCTTAGCAGAATAAAGGGCATTATAGGCAATAACCCCTTAACTAGAAAGCAGCTAATATTATAAGAAAAGTCTGCAACATGCTTATATAGTTAATGTCTATAATTCTATAAAGTCTATCTATACTAGTGTCTATACTTAATTGTATCCTTTAATCTTCTATTCTAAACACAGTACGTATAATAAACTTACAACTCTACTACTATTATAAGCTTTTATTACAAGTACTAACCTTTAGGTTATAACTAAGACCTAAACTACTGCAACTTTAACTGTGCAAAAATCTGCTCTAAGTATATCTAATTAGTGCCCTTACGCCTATTAGCAACTAGGCGCTTTATTAGTAATATAGCATTAATTATATCTAACTTTTTCTTATTAACAGCATCCTCTATATTAAATTTAATATTAATAAAGTAATAAAAGTATATATATTTAGTTAGAGTGTTTTATTAGCCCTTCTAACAACACTACAGCAGGCTATAGATATAGTAAAACAGATTAGCATTATCCTATACATACTGCAGGCGCTAAGAACTTTTAAAAGCTATTTGTTTGTCTAAGGAGATGTAGAAAGTCTAGAAGAGATAGAGTAGCTTAGGTTACTGCTTCTAAAGTAGTCTGTAACAGAGTTTTAAGCAAAAAAGGAGCTTTATATAGATTACCTTATACTATATTTGTGTTGCAAACATAGACAGCATAATTACAAGTTAAAGATATAGGAATAATTGCTAGCTAGGCGTAGCTTTAAAGGTTAATTGTTTTTTAGTTATATATTATTGTTTAAATAAACTAGCTTTAATACAGATGCGCTTTACTGTAAGGAGGTAGATATAAATAACTATCTTTTACATTTTAGTTAGACTTAAAATTAATAATATATTTTATTAAAGAACTAGTGCTAACTAATAATCTTGTAACAGTGCTAGTTTGTAGCGCAGATAAGTACCTTCTTAAACACTAGTTACAAAATTAAAACACAAAACAGCTAATAGCTAGAAGAGAAAACTCTATAAAATTTACTATCTGCACTGTGTTAGCGCTTATAATATATAATAGATAGTGTTATTAGTAGGTTAAGAGGCTCTTCTCTATTACTCTATATAAATTAAGAGTAAACACAAGGATTTCTAGGTTAAATTAGGCGTAACTACTGCTAAACTAGCCTTTATACTTATTACGTACACTTACTCTTACTAAGAACCTGCCTAGCTACTTCTAACTATTATATTATATAAACGCAAAGCTAGCGTATAAGTAATATAGCCTTTGCTTAATCTATCTGCAAACACTAGATTAGTGTTTTTAGATCTATCTTAATACTAAAAAATTACTCTATATTACTACTTTCTACTCTTAATTACTAGTTATAGCTGCTACTAACACTAATTTACTTTGTTCTGTTAACACTACTAATGTTAACATACTTCTTAAGCTCTAGAGGCTCTATTTTAAACATCTAAAAGAGCTAATTTTCTTACCTTATATATGTTTAGGCGTTCTAGATAAACAAATACACTAGAAAGTAAGCACCTACTAGGTAGTTACCTACTTATAGAGCCCTTATGCAATACAGGTATTAGAAGTTGTTTTTAACTCCTCTTATACTCTACTCTACTATAATCTGCTTTATTAAATACTACTAATTTATAGACTTTTTAGTTTGTAGCAGATACTAGCTAGAAGCATGTTTATAGCTACTAAGTACTCTATACTAGTTACTAAACGCACTATTACTATAGACATATATTATTATCTCTAGCGTTAGGTATAAGAGTAGATCTCTTATCTAGTCTCTAATAGTAGTTTGTAACTACGCTAAGACGTTAGATCTAGCTATAGGTACCCCTCTAAGGCAAGCTCCTATAAGCCTATTTAGTAAGCAGATTGCTAAGTATAACACTGCGTACTGCTTCTTATAGCTAGAGTAGTAAGCTAACTAATTCTCTTTACTAGGTCTAGTAATTTTAACTTTAGTACTGTTAATAAAGCTAAAAATTAGCTTATTATTAGATGCTTCTCTACTCTAACTATTATTAATAGCTTATGTATACTCCTTTAGCTTACTACGCCAAAGTAGCTACCTATTAAACAAAATTTAATTACTAAACAACTTCTATAAATATATTAAAACACTGTTATAAACCTTTAATAGCTATAGTTAACTTTGCTTAAAATAGACTATTATAGCAGCAAAGGTTACTAGCTATACTGCCTTCTAGTAAAACACTAATAATAACTCTTTAGAGCTTGCTGTCTTAGCATACAGCCTTATATCTATATTAAATTTAGTAGAGATTTAAAAGGCGTAAGCTAGTTAGATAAGCTCTTATTTAGTAAAATAAGTAAAGCTCTTAAAGTAGTAATTGTTAAATCCTCTATTAGCCTTATTAGCCTATATATTAATAAGGCGCCTAGAGTAACTAAAACGCTTAAACAGTTTATATAGCTATTAATCTAAGTTATTATTAAGTGCTAACATAATTAGTAGGACGTTGTCTAGGTTGTCTATCTGTAATATTGCAGCAGCAGTAAGTATAGTAGGATTTATTACAAAGTAGCTAGGAAACAGGTTAAGGCTATAATAGTAGTAAATAGGTATATAACAGTAACAAATTAATAAGTAGAGCCTTGCTAAGGTTTAGATTAAGAGCTAATTTGAACTAGTTGTAGGAAATCTATCTCTAATCTGCTTACGTCAGGCAGATTTGCCACCACTCTGATAGCTTTCGGTTTAGTGGAAAACTTCATATCTTATCTCCAAATCAGACTGGGAAACCCCCCTAATGAGGAGACGTGCCTGGATACGGTGGCTGGGGGTGCACAGGGTGCTTGTGCGATAGTAGGAAGGAGATCTAGTCGTGGTTCTTTGACGGGGGGCCTGAGGAAGGAGTGGAGACGGTGGGATGGGATACTTAATGCATGTTCGGGTACCGAAGGATTACCTGCGATTGTGCGAGGAGTTGGATTTTGTGGGTTTTGATTCAATCCAATCCAATTCAATTCCATTCAAGTGTCCTCGCATCTCGAGTTGGTTTGTCGTCTGCTAGCTACAACACCAGATTGCAGTCAAGATGCGTCTCCCAACTCTCTCCGCGATTGGCATCCTGTTCACCACCGTCCACGCCGCGCTCAAAACCTCGATTTGGATTGACCAGCTCCCGGCCTACTCTGCCCTGGCGCCATGCGCGGAAAATCGCGTTTCAGCAATTGTGCGCGCGCAGGCTTCAGGCTGCGGCGATGACCAGCAGCTCACGAGCTTCAGCTGTTTCTGCATTGATCAGTCGTCGTGCGTCCCCTCTTTTTACTACCAGACCTTCAAGGACGGACAGACTGACGATATGATCATAGGCACATGTCCAGCATGCTATCCACAGCCGTGCAAGAATACTGCGCCGCGAGCGCAACAACCCTCCCCGCGAGCCTAACAACACCACTACCAGAAGTGACGGCCGCGCTGGATGTATTCAACAGCTATTGTGCGCGCAGTACTGAGCTAGTCTGGTGTACGTCTCTCTTATCGTTGTGTTATCAGCTCTCGATCTGACCATATCACCAGACCAACAAAACAGCACAGCCCAGACAACGCCTCCCATCACCACGGCACCCAGCACCCTCACAACCTCGATCTCAACGTCTCCCTCCAGTGCTTCCTCGTCCACGCAGCCCAGCACGGCCAGGAAATCCGTCCCCGTAGCCGCCATCGCCGCCCCAGTCGTCATCGGCATCCTCGCCCTACTAGGCGTAGTATGTCTTCTCTTCTTCCTACGGCGACGAAAAGCCCACGCAAATGCCAGCACACAGAATCCTTACGCGCAGAATGGCTACGCGCCGCCGACCTACACGCCGCGCGGCGAGCTGGAACAGGCTGAGGTGCACGAGGTGCAGAGTCCTGCGCATGAGATGGTGGGTGGGGAGAGCGTCAAGTATCGGTCTGAGTTGGAGACGCGGCCGGCGGAGTTGGAGGGGGAGGGGGCCGGGAAGGGGTATAAGCATGGAAGCGGGGGGTGAGAGGGTGGAGTGGAGTGGAGTGTGGAGGTGTTTATACCCTGGTGGATGGATGTGTGTATGCATTTATCGATTTCTTGCACAAACTTGAGAACAGAAGCAGTGTGAGAGGATGAGGTTTTGATTGTCATGCTGAGCTACGCTGATGTACATGCAAGCGTGCATGTACAAGCCTGGCCATGTTGCAGGCGCCACAGCATTGCATGAATGAAGTCTAGCGAATGCATCCGAGATAAGAAAGGGGTAACTCTAACCGTATCGTGTCGTCATGATCTTGTGCAAGGGGGGTATACGCCATAATGTTGAGTGAATGCCGATGAAGAGAAAGCCAAAGCAAACACCGGTGGAACGAATATCGAAAGACGGCGTCAGTCGACGGGTTCGGCGGCCCGGACAGCGCCTATGGGAAACTTGGCTGGGCCTTTGTTGAAAGCGGCTGCTATTTGACGCTGCAAGAGGGTACTTGAGGGGAGCGTAAGCAGTAGTTTTCCAGAGGTAGATGGGGCAGGCGGAGGACAGGTCGAAGGCTACAACCTTCCCGGTGCAATCTTGAGCCTCTTCCACATGCCGACGTGCTCGATGCCCTCCTCCATCCAGTGCGGCTCGGCGGCCATCTCGAGCTCGCCGTTGTCGTTGCGCAGCTCCTCGCGGAAGCCGTGCTTCTCCCACATGTGCTTCAGGTGAGCCTGGGCGTGGATCATGACGAGGCCCTGCCAAGAGAGGGGTCGAGTAGCGTTTGGGCCTTGCAGGGCGGCCAGCTCGCGCGTGGTCGGGGACGGGGGTATGTAGATGGCGTCGGGCTGCTGGGCGGCGAAGTCGAGGACCGAGTTGATGAGCAGCTTGGAGAGGTTGAGCTTGCGGTAGGGGGCGAGGACAGAGAGGCGACCGAGCTTGACGTAGGGCTCTGGGGTGTGGAGCGTGTCCTGTTCCTGGGGCGGGTCGGCATCCGGGTGCTTGTCGTCGACGTACTTGTTCGGGCCGTGGGGCGGGGGGATGAGGCGGATGGTGCCCACGGGGAGACGCTGGGCCGTGGCAGAGGCGCGGCGGGCATCGTCGGCGGGGGTGTTGGCCGAGTCGGTGCGGGCGAGCATGTTCTTGGGCGGCGAGTTGGACGAGGTGCCGACCGAGGCGTAGACGACCCAGTGCCAGCTGCGGGCATCGTCGTCGTCGAACTCGGCTTCCAGCGGCACGCCCTGCTCGCCGAAGACGTCCTCGCGCACCGACATGGCGTCCTTGAACAGCAGCGGGATGCCGTGGGCCGTCTGCTGGTTCCACGGCCTGGTCCTGTCCCAGCCGTCGACGTCGCTCTTGGGCGGGGGCAGTGTCGACATGAACTCGGTGCCGCCGTTGGCTGCTGCGCTGCTTGAGCCGAAGCCGTGCGAGATGCTGCCCGAGCGCTGCGGGATGCCGGCACGAGTGAAGGGGCCGTCTATGGGAGCCATGGCCGGGCAGACGAAGTGATTGTGATTGTGATTGTGATAGCGATAGCGATAGCTATGGTGGTCGTGTTGGTGTGGTTGTGCGGGGATGCTTGCTGCAGCCTGCAAGTGTCCGAGGCGCGCCGTCGAGGTTATATCGGTACTCTTGTTTGGGCGCGTCGTGGTGCCGCAGAGAAGATGTCGTGCCGCAGAGAAGATGTCGTGCCGCAGAGAAGATGTCGTGCCGCAGAGAAGATGTCGTGCTGCAGAGAAGATGTTATGCTGCAGAGAAGATGTTGTGCTGCAGAGAAGATGTTGTGCTGCAGAGAAGATGTCGTGCCGCAGAGAAGATGTTGTGCCGCAGAGAAGATGTCGTGCTGCAGAGAAGATGTTGTGCTGCAGAGAAGATGTCGTGCCGCAGAGAAGATGTCGTGCCGCAGAGAGAAGATGTCGTGCCGTCATCTGCTGTCGCAATTTCGCAAACCTGCCCAACACACTGCAGGCGCGGTGCCGTGCGCCCTTAAATAGCAGTCGTTGCCAACCGTGAGCCCCCCCAAGCCCACAAGCCCCACTGCTCTTAGGTCCCGCCTGGCCCAGCTGGGGGGTTCGGCTCCTTCTCCCTGCGCCTCACAGCGGGCTGGCTCATGCTGATCTGGCTCTGACCTGGGCCGCGAGCGAGTGAGGTGACGGCCTGTTTCTTCGCCGTGTAGTCCTCGATCCACAATAATGACAAGCTCGCCTGCATGACGTCGCTCGCCGGGACCCTTGCTTGGCACCATGCTGCTACTGCCTACTGCCACGCATTTCGGCGAGGCATTCCGAAGACAGCCTTGCGCCATGCATGCCTCCATTCCTGCCTTCACTGCATACGGAAAGCCCTGCAGCCCACTTCTTGTAACTGCATGTTTCCTCTGCTCTGAATGGCCGAGACACGGAAGCATCCCCTCGACCTCATACGCTAACTTCTGCACCATGATGGCAGATGGCACACTATGGTACACGCTCCACAGCTTCGCCCACCACACGCATCGTAACAGTGGAAGTCGAGCTAGCCGTACCGTGTCTTTGACTTCGGTTACAAACAGCCATGACATCAGCGTGCACAATCAGACGTGTCAATAAACTGAGCAGAATTCCTGCACGATAAAAGTACAATATGAGTTAGGACTATATAAGCAATCTACTATCCCAAATAGGCATCAACCACAAGAAACACTGGGACCACTTCTCTTCTCCCATGACTCTCTGCCTACAGTAGCCGCAGCCTACAACATCGCTCTCGAAACCAACCCATCGGCGACGCCCCTCGACACCCAATCCGAAATCGCCATAGTAGTCACCATGGGATTCACACCGCTCGCGCTGGGAAACACACTAGCATCAGCAACGTACAGCCCCACCGTACCCCACACCTGGCCCGTAGCATCAACAACACCCTCCTTCTCCACCGCACTCATTCGACACGTCCCCATCTGATGCGCAGACACGAACACCGTCTCCGGGCTCGGGAACCCCACCGCCTGAATCTCATCCAGCCACGCCTGGAACCTCGCATCGTTGATCCCATCCCCTGATGCCGGCAGCTCAGCATCCCTCTTGAACGTCGACACTCCAGGAATGGTCGTGAAGATCTCGCTCGCACCCTCAACGTACTGAATCCTAGCCAGCGCAAGCAAACCCTGCATGATATGTCTCTTGTCGAACTTGCTCGGCGTGTACGAGAACCTCACGCGCCCATCCACAGGATCCGGATACACTCTGCCCGTGTCGCGATCCTTGCATATCGAAATATAGCCCGCCATGTGCTTCATACGCGCTGCGTCGAGCTTATACTGCAGTCCGCTTTTCCAGTCCAGCCAGATGAGCCAGGACGACGGGATCATGTTCGTGGCTTCGAGTTTGGCGCCGTGGCCGCGCCCGTCGAGGTTTTCGTATTCGCCGACCACAGAGGTGAGGATGGCCCCCTCCCAGGGCTTGATCTCTTCTTGGTGGACCGCGCCCAGCATAGTGACGGGGTGTACGTGGAGGTTGCGTCCGATTTGGGGGCTCTTCAAGCCGGAGCGGAGGAGCAGCAGAGGGCTTTGCATCGTGCCGGCTGAGACGATGACGCGCTTTGCTTTAATCATGACTTTGCGGCTCGTCGTGGGTTCGCCGGCAACGCCGCCGTTGATGTCGCGCGATACCCAAGAGCCGACTACGCCTGTTGCGACCTTCTTCCCGCCTATGGTCTTGAACATGACTCTCTCAGCCTGGAATCCTTCGATGAATTGTGCGCCTGCTCGTGCTGCGTCCGGGAGATAGGATATCACAGGGCCTTGCTTCTCACAAGACCCGCACCCAAATGTGCAGTGCCCGCAGCGATGCTGTGCGCCGCCAGTGTTCTGCGGAACCACCTTATGGCTATAGCCCAGCTTTCTTGCGCCCTCAATTAATATCGCATTGGCTCGATTCTGCTCCAGATGCTCCGAACTCACACCCATGCGCCCACACACCCGGTCTAAACTCTCCTGGAATTCAGCAGACGTGAAGAATGGCAGTCCCTTCTCCGCCCACTCTCTCCTCACGTACCCCTGTGTCTGCAAACTCGCCGACCAATTCACCGTCCCACCACCGCCCCACGCTTGTCCGGCAACGATACTCGTACTCGTATCGTCAGAGCTGATAAACGCGCCATTCATGAACAGGTGATTCCATCCATCTGCTTCGCTCATAGGGAAGTGGTCAGGCGTCCAGTGGTACGCTTTCTCGACAACGAGCACACGATTACCTGCCTCTGCGAGGTTCTTCGCACACACGCCGCCGCCACATCCGCTGCCTACGATGACTACATCTGTTTCCACGACTTCGGGCTTGTCGCCGGGTGGAAACTGGATAAATTCGTAGTCGTGACCCTTGCCGGGTTTCATGCCTGTCGGTACGCGAGGAACGCCCAGAACTCGGCGTAAAGTTGGGGTGATCTTGATCCAGGTCTGTTTCGTTAACACGGTCAGGGAGCGGTGGAGACCGCGGATCGTTCCTAGTCTTGCTGTACCCCAGCTTCGGATGATGGATTCCCGTACGTGGACAGGCTGTTCGCTGATGGGTGTAAAGTGGCCTGTCAAGGCAAAAGATCCAGCGCGTGTGTTGAGTACATTTAGGACCATTATCAGCTCTTTACGGGTCGATGAAGGCATGTAGAGAGCGAATATACGCTGCAGTTCCTGCTTGAATGCTGGATTGGAAGACGCATAGTCGTCGAGGTACTCTCTTGCTGCAACTGAAGCATCTGCATGAGATTCAGGCGTCAGCGCTCGTAACGTGGAGAGAGCGGTTGAGTATTCGGTATCCGTAGCTGCAATTTCGGTCCTGGTATTTGCGATCGATATCGGCTTGACTGCGGGTATGCACGCATCGGAGATAGCAAGCAGCGTCTTCCATTGTGCCGGCGTCAATGGATCTTCCTTAGGTAGAGGAGGCAGAGGTGTTGCTTTCGGCGAGACTGGCTCGGTGGGAAGTGACATTTTGACTGTGCCTTGACGATATTACTGATCAGCGTACGCGCAGCATAGGAGAGTGGGCAGAATGCAGGTCCTTGTGTGACGCCACGCAGGGACGGCTAGTGGAGTCTTTATCCCCACATTATATCCCGGACCGCCTCCGTGGATTCGTTGCTTCCCCGCTGCCTCACTCACGCTTGTGTTTCGCGTATGAGCCTCGGTTCAGACGGAGGCCGCCAAGGATGCCGAAGCTAGGGACGTCAACCGCTTGCATGCCATGCTCGCACCGTCACCCCACATTTGGATGGCTCTTGTATCCGCACAGCCTGACAGAGAACAGCTCACGTCGTGACTGCTGCTTCAAAGCGCTCCTGACACTTCTCTAGAGGCCTGATCACGTTCTTGATGATCTTGCTTCGCCATGAATCGTTTGCATTCCTCGCGCTCGTGAAGAAGCACTATTTCACAGCAGACGCGTATTCGTCGCCACCCACATCACTGACTCGTTGAGACCACTTCATCGCAGGTAGAAGGTCGAAAGCTTGCTTGACATCTCCAATCCCAGTTGGGTGCTTCTTGCGGAGAGGATGGGCTTCCAGTCGTCCACCAAAGCAGAGATCTAAGAGGAGGACGTCAAGCGAAGTGGAATTGCACTCAGCAGCTTAAGCATTCATGGTTACTGATTGCTGGGGTGAGAACCCTTGTCGGATGAAGGGCTCGTAGTGTGGTATGTCACTGTCGTCGTCTGTACACGGAAGGAAGTAAACATCCGCTTTTGGGAGACCTGTCCTGAGCCATGGAGTAGATTGTAGCTGAGCAACCGAGGAAGCGAGCTGTAGGGCAATGGAGTAGCGCTGACGCCTGCTCAGATGTTCTGCGTAATCGTCGGAGGGCATGAAACCCAATGTCAGTGCCCGGCTATCTTCAGGGCGAGTTCTTGTTGTTGACTTGACTGGGTGAACGTGGTATGTTCCGTTCTTATGGCCGATGATGCCTGCACATTCGCAATTTTGTTCTTTGCCCAAAAGCTGGCAAAGCTTGATGTTCGAGTAGACTGACGAGTTTAGGTCCAGTGTTGGTGCAGACCGGACATGTAATGTAAAAGCAGTCTTCTTTCGAGTTGCTGATGCTGATGACGATGATCGAATAGGCATCAAGCCTGACTGGATAGAGAGAAGGACGACTGGGATCCGACGGAGAGCTGTATAGGCTTATTTCCATTTCGCACTCGCCACCAGAAACCGCCAACTTTGGCAACATCGCGCCAGTGCTCCAGGCCAGAGATTATGAGTGGAAAGCTCCTAAGAGGATGTCTGCAAGTTCGAGGCCGCTCATTGAGAAGCTTTGAAGGGCCCGAGGTCGAGAAAAAAACACGATGTGGTGAAGCTGTGAGGTGGGGTTGGACTCAGCGGAAGGAGCGAGTGTTGTCATCCCCCGCACTTCTGGCCCCAACCTTTTACAAGCCCACGACACTCCATTCCAGCTGAAGCCATGCTGAAAACAAAATTTGCTCTTTGCTACACAACACCTCTGCGGATCACGTCTGTGTCGACAAGATGCCAATGCGTTTCGTCCAAACAAAGAAACCGATACGGATTCCAAATCAAAGGAAGCAGCGGCAGCGGCAGTGGTAGCTGAGATATTGATGGAGAAGAGACAAAGCCTGAACGTACATCAAGATAGCACCATCGTGAAAGATGATCAAGAAGGGAAGATAACTGAAACCTAGCCAAACAGAATGCCGTTACGGACGATGATCTAAGGGTGGTGACTGTGGTTAGGATCCTCAAGGCATTGGAGGCACATAATTAGAGAATATAGCAGCATCCGTATTCTACAATGAGCTAGAGATAAACCAGCAACCCCTACCCACCAGTTGATTTGTTTCACGATGTGTGGAAGCCACATTCTCGTCGTCGACCCAGATTCGTTCTTCAACCCTCCAGTCTCACAGCTCTGCTCAACCACGATTCCTCAGATCTCGCTTCTGTGGATCACCTCTGTGTAAAACCGCCACTCAGCACTATATATCACCCTCACCTTGCCAGAAAAAGACACTGCCTCTTTCCATATTGAAAAGATCCCCAGATACACCGACGCGACTCAGAAAACTGAAGCAGTAAAAAGAAAACTCCTGTACTCATTTACAGAGCATTTCACGGTCCCTCCATCATAGATCCCCACCATCACAAAACCGCTCATCCCTACACCACCGACCCGCCTCCTAGTCCACCATCCTTTCCCGTCAACCCAGGACCAGAAACCACACGCCCACGTCCTCGCACCCAGCCCACGGATTCCTCGCATACACCACCTGCCCAGCTCGTATCTTTATGGACAAGCATCCGCTTAATGAATTTCCTTTCCAATACTTCAATCTCGACACCCACACGTCGCACGAAAAGCAGAAGAAATTCCACGCTGCAAGAAGAACGCGGTAAATTAGCGCCTAAAACAACGTATGCACAAACCTCAGTCTCGATTATAGTTCATCACGAGCAGAATCAAGTCATAGGTAAGCGAAAGCTTCTGACTGCGCCAGTTAAAGCTGGTTGGCAGCCAGCTAAGCTAAGCGATAGCTGGAGTGACAGTTCAGGTAACACATCGCAAGGCCACAGCGTAAGAAGTGTAGGGCGAGTATGGTAAGTGATTACCCATCTACCTGATTACATCTCTAGCCTATTAAAGAGTCGTTGTTTAAGTGGGACATATAGCTAAACCGCACTCAAATAGTTATCCACAGATCCACCTTCAGCTTCTATGGCAGGCAATAGCTGGGAATCTCATTACGTTCCACGCGGTTATCGATTCGATGCGAATAGCGCTGTTGTTCTCTGGATATCGCTGTGTTGGAAGTGTGCGTTTTAGGCTGCTATCCCCGCTTCGAGGTTTTGAGCTTATTGCATCGAAATCTTTCGGGGTTGTGTTCTTGTTGGGTAGGAGCGAGGGTGTCGACACGCATGGGTAGAACGAGTGGTTCTGTGGGCTTGAGAGGGTGGATAAGATGATTTTGCAAGGGGATGTTGATAGATTGTTGGGCGGGTAGGCTGTAGGCTGTATATTGCGTTTGTTGCTTTAAGTATGAGTGGGGCTTTTGGGGGTCAATGGGAGGATTTAAGGGCTATATGTTGCAGATTCCGCCCTGTAAGGTGCAGCGGGAATAAACCTTTGCATGTTAACTAGCAGTGACGGATAATGCCAAAGACATGCACATGCAACTTGATCTTTAGCTCTTATGGCAGGCTCTACTTGTTCTTTTATCGCCCCGTGTTTCGACTCCATCGCCCTGGGTTGCTCCGTATCTTTATCTGGGTCCAGCGCACGCTCAACTACTTTACTATCTGTTCCCTCCCAATCCCTCCTCCAGCATCGCCGTCAGAGCGAGCAGCAGATCTCTCACCGCAACGCAGTTTGCATAATTCTGCTCGCGAGCCCCAGGCCCAAATAGAACTGATGAGTGGGGCGTCGGGCGGGATAGTCCATCTGGTGTCTGGTTTGATGATGTGTTGAGCGTCAGCGGGCGATTGTTTGGAGGAGTTGGATGCTGAGTGTAGCTGATGTAGATTCGTTGCTGCATAATCGCGAGATGGTGCGATGATTGCGTGCGACGTAGATGCGGCATGGCGGGCGCTGCATGATGGTGTGGCAGGGGATACTTGGTTATCACTACATGTCGCAGTGGTGAAGCGACGATCTCTCGAATGCTTGTCCAACAAGGGGTTTCAGCGTGACATCTCGCTTTATTACTCTTCAGTCTTGATGCGCGGCCCACTTGACTCAGGATAGTGATCCCAAAACTCCCGTTCGATCCTAGCGAAGATCTCCTCAAGCGAGGTGACATCCTGGTCGCTATTGACACCGCGTTCGATTGCATCGCGGATGTCCTTCATTTTTTCCACGAGTCTGCGATTATGTTGCATGTTGAGGCCCTGCTGGGCTGCAATATAGCTCTCGCGAGCTCTGCCCGAGTCAGTTTCTTTGACTCGTTCATCACATGGCGGTGTTCGGCTTACCTTCTTGCGCTTGATGCTAGCTGGGCCTGCAGCTTTGCCCGCTCTTCCTCGGCGGCGGTCTGCAATACTTGTTCATGTGACGCGTTAGACCTTTCCGAAACATGGGAGCTGATAGTGGCAAGGTCCTCATCAGTGAGCTGGGTTAGGTCTCGGACGAGATCTTTGACGTTGTCGGATTCAGAAGGTGAGCCTAGAACGGTATTCCAGTGCCGGCGGTTGTCTTCGAGATCACTGAGGTCTTCCACGGCCGCTGTCCGCAAGTTGAAGAGGTGTGTGAGAGCTGTTGTTCGTTCCGCTGCGGTAAGGTTCGCCAGCCGGTCGACGATGCCGTCTATGAAGACGCTTCGTTCCTTGTCCATGATGAAAGGCACCGTGCTTTCAATATATTTGTGTGTACGTGAGCTCGTCTACTCAAAGTCAGTTTTTGGGCAGAAAAGTGAGTCAGGTTGTGTACATGAGCGGAACTGCTTGTTCAAAGAATACACTGCATTGGCACTTCTCCTGATTGCGATCGGACGGGAAAGCCTTGTTGTGAGCACTCCGAGCAGTGAGATAATAATGCAAATTGATAGAGAAAGACGCTCATCTCGTGTAGTCAGAGTAAAACTAGGTGAGACCAAGGACTACATATCCCCGTGGGGCGCATACGAGTAGAACCCGCGCTGTCATTGTCGTCGCCAAGCTAGGGTCTGCCATACATTGCAGGGGGAGGTAGAATACGTATTGCTCGGTGCGCGCTTAGTCGAATTGAGCGTGTGGTGTTGTGTGTCGTCACGGGAGGTTACGGGGATTGGCGCGGAAAGGCTCCGATCAGCTCCGATGGCCCTGTCATATGCGCTAATACACCTGCGCGAACCTCTATACTCGGCCGGTAAGAGAGAGATCCAAGGATCAACACGGGCGGCTTCGACGAATTTTCTAGAGTTTTGCGGGGAGCGGTAGCTCCGCCTTGAGTGCTGCGTCAATGGCGGACATGGCTTGCACCAATTTCTCTTCCTGCAGTCTCGGCGCTACTACCTGGACGCACAGAGGCGATCCAATGTAGGCTGTGCGATCGAAGCCGCTCCCTGATTGTGTCAGTCACACGTCTTGAGATACTTGGTAACGTGAGAGTATCAACTTACAGAGATCTCGATTAACCTTGTCCCAGCTGCCGAGAGGCTTGCTCTTCATCTCGCCCTTCATGTCTGCTTCGGTGAAATTCCGGACAGGTATGGTGCCTGCTGGGTAGTTAAGCAGTACGAAGGAACTCGTGTAGCCTGCACCGTTCCAGCGGTCGATTGGCGGGACGGGATGCGGTGCGACAGGGCAGATGAAAGCGTCGATTTCGCCGGTCTTGTCTCTCCACATCTGCAAGCCCTCTTTGAGCAGTTTCTCTCGCTTGCCGTGCAGCTCTTGCAGTTTCTCGAACGGCGCCATCTTTATTCGTTTCAAACGCGTCGACAACCATGGCGACAAGGGCTCTTCTGCAGACTCCAGAAGATCGAACATTGCATTCGCGCCTTCCACATTGAACAAGCCGTTAGCGAGCGAATGACATTGTGAGAAGAGTGCAGCAATGTCCATGTCGACCACCTCGATCCCAACCTTTTGCAGTTTTGTTTTTGTTTCGTCGAGCAAGCGTGCGATCGGTGGAAGTGGCTCGATTACTCCATCTCTCCTGACGACACCAATCCTCAGCCTCTTCGCCGGAACACCGGGTGAAGCCCTCCACGGTGACGGTACGACATCTGGATCGAGGTTCCAAGGCTCCTGATCGGAGACTGCCTGGAAGAAGAGGTCCATGTCCCGCATGGAGTGCGCCAAGGGGCCAGCGCTGGCTGGTAGTCCAACTTTGGCCGCACCAGGGAGTGAGCCGCCTTCGATGAGAGCGTATGGAACGCGGCCATCGCTAGGTTTGATGCCATACAAACTGTCGCACATTGCAGGAATTCTGATTGAGCCGCCGACGTCGGTGCCAACACCTAGCACCGACCCGCGCATGGCAAGTAGGGCGCCTTCACCGCCTGAGCTACCCCCTGCGGTGAGTGCTATATTGATGGGGTTGAGGGTGCGGCCAAAGATGTTGTTGTGCGAATCCAACGCCATGAGAGCCTGTGGCACATTCGTTTTGCAGTAGAGCACCGCACCAGAGCGGAGTAATACGTCGACAAGCACGGAGTTATCGGTAGCTGGTTTGAAGGACAGTGCGGCGAGTCCAAGGGAGGAGTCGTATCCACGGACATTGAACATGTCTTTCAAAGAAACCGGGACGCCGTGCAGCAAGCCTAGAGGAGGCTTGCCGGCATCCAGGTGAGCATCCAACTCTGCCGCCCGCTTCAGGCCATCATCAAAGAAGATCTCGGTCAGGCAGTTTGTGAGCTGGTGCGCCACTGCTGCCCTCTGCTGGGGGTCAGTCAGGTCTATGTCCAGACGTCGAGCCAGTGTACCTTGCAGAAAGCTGTTGTAACGTCGACACATGTCAGCCTTCTCTCCCGAATCGCTTCTGCCAAGGCGGTAGCATCATAGTTCTCGGTGATGTCCAGCTCTTTGTCTGTGAACAGGCCAGATTGGCGAGGCAGACTTAGATAGTTTGTCACGCTTGAGGGCGGGAGCTGGGGCAAGCGCCATTGGCTAGGTATGCGGGCGGACTGCTGGTCCTTTTTTTGCCAGGAGACGGACTGCCATCTGGGCGTGGACGTGGGATCAGTTTGGGTTTTAGACTTGGTCATTGTGATGTTGAAGTGTTGATGATGCAAGTGACGCGTGTGGAGACGGTGTTTCAGTGTTGAACGTGGGGAAGCCGAGGTTGGCCTGAGGGGTACCGGCAGACGCAAGAGCATGCACTGTGCGACTTGCCGTGGCAATTTAGTCGCGATTCTTCAGCGCTTGAGTAATCATGATGGAGCTAGTGTTGCTAATAGGGGGGTTTCCCAGTCTGATCTGGAGATGAGATATGAAGTTTTCCACTAAACTAAAAGCTATTAGAGTAGTAGCAAATCTACCTGACGTAAGCAATCTTTTAAACACAGGGTTACTAGGGGGTTACTAGAGCACTAAGATACACTATCTTTAGCAGGCTCCTAGTACCTTATTAGGGGCAGGCACGTTTAAAATTAAGGTTAGTAAGGAGCTTAGGATGTCTATGCTAATTTCTAGCTACTTAGATTAAATATCTTATTACTTAAAATTTTCAATTACTAGTAAGAAGGTAAAGTACTTCTAATTTAAAATTAAATTAGTACAAGATATAAAGCTAGGCTAAGCATAAGCAATTTAGACTATTATTTACTCTACTAGGTTAGAGGTAATAAAAGCTGTTAAAACTTAGCTAAAATATTAGATTACGTACTTTAAATTAAACTAGGAAACCCCTCTAATAGTTATCTTATAAATTAGACACTTGTTAGAGCCTTTGTACCCCTGCCTAACTAACAGAATTAGGCTAGTTTGTTTTACTAAACTATCTGCTACTATCTTAGACTGTCTAGGACTATCTAGACTAATAGGAGGTTAGCAGGGTAAAGCTCTGCTAAGCGTCTAAGGGAAAATAGAACTGTATTTAGTATAACTTAGATTTAGCTTTACAGGGCAGAGCATCCTATTTTTAACAAAGTACTTTTATATCTTAACAATATCTAATAATTACTATTTTATTATTATTTTAAAGCGCTTATCTAGAAATGTTATATATAAGTAACGTAATCTACTATCGAGTTGGCTACCCTATAGAGTTAGCTACCTAATACACCCCCCTATTACTCTACCTCTAATATCTTAACACTACTGCAACTAATTTTAATAAAAAGTAGATAGAATTAATTGCCTAATACAGCTGTACCTTTTGTGCAGGTTCTTTTGTTGTGCCTTAGCTTACTGCATGTACTGCAGTAGGGAATACCCTAGCTGCTACTACTAGCTACACGCCTCTTCTTACGCCTTACCTTCCCTGCTAGCACTACTACGTCTCTCTAAGCTACTATATCCTCTGCTTCCTCCTGTATAAGGGTCCCCCCTCTCTATATACGCTTTCTTTTTTAGCTTCTACGCTTAGCTATAGCAGCGTTAGCAGCTTAAAGCTTAACAATCTTACTAGCTAAAATAGTTCTAGTGTGCACTAGCATTTCTGCACCTTTCTATATCTACTACACTATAGTTATAAGCGCTGTTAGAGAGAACCTAGCGTAGGTTTAAATACAGTTCTTAATTAGCGTAGATTAGGCCTGTAATTTAAAAGCGTTGCTAGAGGTCCTAGAGTTCTAGGGGGTAGTAGGCAGCAGTAGTAACAGCGTTTAAGGCTTAATCTCTAGCTTTAATAGCACTGCTCCTAGGTCTAGAGGCACTAAACTAGTAGCTCTAAATCTAGCTTTAATATTATCTAACAAGAAAACACCTTAGTATACTGCTAGAAACGCTGCTAGGAATGCTAGCTTGTTAATATAGTTAATATAGCTGTTTGCTAGGGCTTCTACTTTCTTCTTGTACGCACGCTTTAGGGGAAAGAAGTACCTAACGTCTAGAGGTTGTAGGATATAAGAGGCGTGCGCAGGTATACAGAGGGTAATAATATTATTCTTCTTACAGATATTCTAGAATCTAATTAAGTTGTAGGACTTATAGCTATTAAGAATAAGCAGCTAGTAACTACTAACTATACGCTAAGTAGTATGCTTAATAAAGTGCTAAAGCTAGGCAATCCCTACTTTATTAGTAGTCTAGCTATTATTAGATACAGCAATCCTCTAGTCTTTAGGATTATTGTAATACTAGGCTTAGTTGTAGTTCTTTCCTTTAAAGATAAAGAAAGGTAGAATAAGCTAGCTACCTGCACTAACAGTAGTAATTAGAGTAACCTACTTATAATTACTAGGTTAGCGTTTAATAGGGTTAAGACAAATCTCTGCTGTAGTAACTACCTTAATAGACCCCCCTACGCCTATCTAGAACCTAGTCTTATTAAAGTTGTAGGTATCTTTATTAAGGATACTATACTTAGCTTTTATGCTAGCTACTAGCTTAAACTATAGCTTAATAATTGTAGGGTTGCTGCATAGGACTCTACAGTAGTCTCTAGGTTGTAATAGCTAAGATTTAATTTATAGTTAACGTAAGATAAAGCGTTCTACCTAGTTAATGCTAACACAGGTGCTAGCGCGTACAGCTAATAATTAATTAGCTATACTGCGTACTTTAGCGTAAGAGGGGGCAAATCTACGTAGAGATAGCTCCCTTATATATGCAACAAGACTCTCCTCTTTGCTCTTAGTAAGATTTAATTAGTTAGGGTAGGTATTACGTTAGGAATGTATTCTAACGCGTTAGTTTGTTAGGGTACTCTAAGACACTCTGTACACTAAAGCAACGTGCCTAAGGCTTAGTAACGTGTTAGATTTAAGTAACTAGATAGCAAGGATTACCCTCTCTTTATAGGAAAGTAATCCTATATCTAGTTGTAGTTGCATTGTAGGTAGTTAAGAAGTTTAATAGGTCTTAGCATTAAGTAGCCAACTTAATAGGGTAGCCAACTTAATAGTAGATTACGTTAACTTATTATTACTACTATTCTTAGCGCACTTACTGTTGCGTCCTTAACTAGCTCTATTAAGCTCTCTTTCTAATATCCTAACTCTTAACTCTTCCTTACCCTCTGTAAGTAAGGTACTCTTACTGCAATTATTAGCACGTATATTGTTACGTTACTAACTCTTCTTATTAAGCCTACTCTCTAATGTCCTAGACATCTGCTTCTTCTTACCTCTCTACAGTTGCTGCCTCTTAACCTAGTTACCTACTATATAAATACCTACTACACAGACTAGTTATAAACAAAGGCATACTCTTAGTACAGAACGTAATTCTTTACTAATACCTAAGCGCTTGTTAGCTGTATGCTTAACAACGCAAACGTTACACGTTATATCTAAGTAGAAGTTAAATCTTATAGTCTAGACTCTCTAGGAAACAAAATAGACGTTTAAAGAGTTTATTAACGCGTAGGTTAGTACTTAGAAACATAGTTAGAGTGTAATAGTATATTACTAGTGCTATAGTTAGTTAGACTAACAGCAGAGAGTTATAAGAAGGGCTGTAGGCAACTTTATAGAGTATAACCTTTAGTAAGAGACTTATCCTATTAAAGGATACACAGCAGAGCTAGATAGGTTAGTTAAGTATAAGCCTTTTAGGAAGTTTACGTTTAAAATATTATTAGAAACTCTAGATTATAAAGAAGCTTGTAACGGGCTAGGCCCATGTGCTGGCTCCTCGGCGTACACCGCCTCGGCACTACTCCGGCTCGCGCTTCCCAGCATGGACCAGAGCTCCGCCACGGAGCTGACGCGTCCGAAACGGAGTTATAAAAACTCTGCAACCTCCGTCCCGGAGGTTGCTCTCTATCAAATCCATCTTGTATTTTACTAGCAAATTCCCTCAGAGGTCAGCTCCTTACAATTGGATTTGATCACCAAATAAGGATCAATGAGCGAGACGTACAACGACGCCGCCAGGCGTCTAGGAGAATACGGCATTGAGCTGTGCACCAGTAACAACAATCGATCGGACGTCAGGACTGAACTCCAGAACCTCGCCACCACGTCAGTACCTGAAGAATGGCGGGAGGAGCTTCTGGCTCACGTACTGGAACGCCTGACTACCCACCCATCATGGGCAACCCTACCTGAGGCCGCAGTAGCCATCACCAACAACGAGGCCCACCCTACGACGGACTCCAACCAGGACCCACAACAGGAAGACATGGGCGAAACCATACGAAGGCTGGTTGAAGCCCAGGTCCAAGCCTACGTCGCATCCATGGGATTGCCGAACCATGGTGCAACACCCTCCACCTCTGTACAAACAGTCGACGACAGACCAAGCAAGACCATGAAGTTACCCGACGTGGGTAAGTTTAGTGGCAACCGACGAGCGTACCGGACGTTCAAGTCTCAGATGAAGGACAAGCTGAGGTCCATGGGGGATCAGGAGGCTGTCCTAGGAGTTGCCTATATGTTTAACAGGCTAGAAGGACAGGCCGCGCAGGTCGGGTTATCGTGGAAGGACCGTAACCCAATGGGTACAACTGCCCAGTTCTGGGACTTCCTAGACGAGCTGTACAAAGACTCACTGTTCGAGGAGCGCTCTCGGCAGAAACTCCAAACCATCACTATGAAGAAGAGCAACCAGAGTGTCGAGTCTTTCAATGCGGAGTTTATCCAGCTAGCCTACGACGCCGCTGAAGAGGACAACACGAAGAACCTCAAGACTAGGTACATGTCCGCACTCCGACCGGACCTCCAGGACAAGATGGTGTCAGTAGACATTCCAGACGACTGGGACCTCCAAAGCCTCATGGCCAGGGTCTTAGCAGTGGAGGTTAACCTCCGTAGGTCTAAAGCACTGACAAACGGCACCTTCGGACAACACACACGCAGGACGAACCCGGATAGTATGGACTGGGAACCCACCAGGGTCCACTCCGGGAAGATCGAGTCTGACAACCGACCACGAGCGGAGTGGCAGACTCAGGAAGTCATAAACCAGCGGAGAGCTGCCAACGTCTGTCTGAGATGTGGAAAGAAGGGTCACTACGTGAGCAGATGCAATCTGGCCCCAGCCAAGAGACCAGAGAAAGTCCAGGTTCGGAGTGCAATTGCCGAGGTTTCCGAAACCGATGATTCTACCAACGAAGGTTCGGAAAACTAGAAACTCCCGTTCGAAGGCGTGAACGGGGGTTGAGAAAAGAAGTTGTAAAGAGGAGAGAACTGTTCCAGGAGTTCCACCAGCGGTGGCCGGATGGCAAGCCTATATCACTGCATGTGATAGTACAAGACGACACTGTAGCACATACATTAATCGATACTGGGTGTTTGACATATAGCATAGTCTCCTCTAAGTTCGCATCACGAAACAACTTCCAACGCACTCCTACGTATAGACGTAAGGTATTGGGCATAGCCGGGAAAGTGACCTGGGTAACTGATGTCGTAAGAATGAAGATCGACATAGATGGCTACAGAGAGACCCTCTGGGCATATGTGCTGGACGGGGAAAGAGAGTACGACCTCATCCTAGGGAGACTATGGATGGACAAGAACGAGGTCACCATAGCACCGGCCAAGAAATCGTTGTTTATCCACTCCTCGCGGACGCGAGTCAGAAGCAGAGAGGGCGCCCGTCCCAACCAACTGCCCAAGCCTGTCAGCCCGGAGCTGTATCAGGCGCTGAGGAAGAGGTCCAAGACGGACCGGAACATAGAGCTATTCTCTGCATCAATGGCAGATATCCAGAAGGCCCTAAAGAAGAAGGAGCTGACGGATCCTCGAGACCTTCTCCCGGAGTTCCTGAAAGATGAGTTTAGAACGTTCATAAAGGAGGAAGCAGACAAGCTAGCACCTTACCGCGGATCCGACATAGATCATGCTATTGAGCTGATCGAGCAAGACGGAAAACCCGCGACAGTACCATGGGGACCACTATACAACATGTCCCGCGAGGAGCTCCTGGTGCTCCGACAGCAACTCACCAGCTACTTAGACAAGGGCTTCATCCGAGTTAGCAAGTCTAGTGCTTCCGCCCCGGTGCTGTTCGTTAAGAAACCCGGTGGGGGTCTCCGGTTCTGTGTTGATTATCGGGCACTGAATGCGATCACCAAGAAGGACCGGTACCCACTGCCTCTGATCCATGAGACTCTCTCACAGATCTCAAAAGCAACATGGTTCACCAAGGTAGACGTCATCTAAGCCTTCCACAAGATCAGGATCGCCAAGGGGGATGAATGGAAGACGGCCTTCCGGACAAGATTCGGACTCTACGAGTGGCTGGTAACGCCATTCGGGTTAGCCAACGCCCCAAGTACGTTCCAGCGGTACATCAACTGGGTCTTAAGGGAGTACTTAGACGAATGGTGCTCCGCCTACGTAGACGATGTGTTGATCTACTCTAGCGGCACCCGAGAGGAGCATGAGGCCAAGGTCAAAGAAATTGTCCAGAAGCTGGGAGCTGCAGGGTTGCACCTCGACGTAGGAAAGAGCGAGTTTTCCGTCAAGAGCACCAAGTATTTGGGATTCATCATCGAGGCCGGTAAGGGCATCCGGATGGACCCCGCAAAGGTCGCCGCCATAAAGTTATGGGAACCCCTAAAGACAGTGAAAGGAATCCGGAGCTTCCTAGGGTTTGCGAACTTCTATCGACAGTTCATCAGCCAGTTTTCCAGCATGGCGGAACCTCTTACTCGCTTGACGGGAAAGAACGCGACCTTTGAGTGGGGGGAACCCCAGCAGCGTGCCTTCGATGCCATGAAAGCCGCATTCACCAGAGAACTGGCACTCGCGAACTTCGACCTGGACCTGGAGACAGTACTAGAGTGTGACGCGTCGGGATGGGCAACGGGAGGAGTACTATCCCAATATGGAAAAGACAAGGTACTCCGTACGGTGGCATACTTCTCGGCTAAGAATTCCAAGGCGGAAGTGAACTACACCATTCACGACAAGGAAATGCTCGCAGTGATTAAATGCCTCTAAGAATGGAGCACGGAGCTGAAACAAGTGAAGGGATTCACAGTCGTTACTGATTACAAAAACTTGGAGTACTTCTGCAAGGCCCAACTCCTTTCTGAAAGACACGTCCGTTGGTCTAGCCTCCTTAGCCAGTTCAACCTCACCTTCGCCTACAGACCCGGCAAGGTCAATAACCGAGCAGATGCACTCTCGAGGAAAGAGGAGGACGTCCCCCTATCTACAGGAGACGAGAGGACCAAGACCAGACAGTTTCAACTGTTAAAACCATTTGCGCGAGTAGTGAAGACTGGCCCAGAAGACGACTCCGCCAACGACATACAGGTTTTCTCCTCGGGACTACGTAGAGCGGACCGACTCCTCCCTGTAACCCCTCCGAACGAAGAGCCACGGGAGAACCGCCACGAGAAACCAGAACAAACGCGTGAGGAGACGCCTCTAGCCGGGAACTCGGAACCATACGACAGCATTGAAGAATTTGAAACACTTTGGAAAAACGCCGCCAAGAACGATAAGACTTACCAGCTTGCCAAGTCTTCTATCTCTTCGGGAGCCCGGAAGTTTCCCGTGCAGCTTAACCTTAAAGTTTCCCTCTCTGAGTGCTCTGTGGATGACAGAGACCGACTGTGCTACTGCGGAAGAGTATGGGTTCCAAACTCCGATGCCCTTAGGACTAAGATCATTAACGACGCCCATCATTCTCCAATCGCAGGTCATCTGGGACGGGGAAACATGTATGCAATCCTCTCCCGAGCCTACTTCTGGCCAGGGATGTCGACTGCCTTACGACGGTACGTGGAGAACTGCGACATCTGCGGAAGGACGAAGCCATGGAGGGAACTGAAGCAGGGACTCCTCAAACCCCTCCCTTTACCCGATAGGATTTGGAAGGAAATCTCTATGGACTTTATAACGGACCTACCCGAGAGTGAGGGTAACTATAACCTTATGGTCGTCACAGACAGACTCTCTAAGGACATCATCCTGGTCCCCCTGCCGGACCTGTCAGTGAAGACGGTTACCCGTGCTTTCATATCCAATGTGGTGGGCCATCACTGGTTGCCCAACGCAATTGTCTCTGATCGAGGGACGCAGTTCCTCAGCGACTTCTGGCAGACGATGTGCCAACTGCTGAAAATCACGCGGAGACTCTCTACGGCCTTTCACCCCCAAACAGACGGGAGCACTGAACGTATGAACTCCGTGGTGGAAGCCTACTTGAGAGCCTATATCAACTGGGCTCAGGATGATTGGTCTGCTTGGGTGCCTATGGCCCAGATTGCGATTAAAGGACGGGTGGCCACATCCACAGGGTTTAGCCCTTTCTTCCTCCAGCACGGTTACGACGTAGATCCAGTCCAGATAGACCCAGACTTAGCAGCGGAGTTGTTGCACCGACACGCAAGGGAACCTACCAGAGCTGCAGCAAGCATGGTGCAGAAGTTTGCTGAAACAATCGACTTCGTTAAAGCCCAGATGGCGGAGGCTCAGCAGGTACAAGAACGGCAAGCCAATGCACACCGAAGGGAAGCCCCCCAGCTGAAGGTCGGGGACAAAGTCTGGCTGAAGCTAGGAAATCAGTTCTCAAACGGCCGAGCAAGCAGGAAACTGGACTGGAAGAACCGAAAGTTCACAGTCGTGGAAGTTATCTCCCCGCACAACGTCAAACTGGACGTTGATGGTAAAGTCCATCCTGTTTTCCACGTCGACCGGCTCAAGTTGTGCCTACAGGACCCTCTTCACGGACAATCAAACGACGACCCCCAGCCTGGCCCCCTGGTCATCACCAACGACGATGGTACATCCTCTGAAGAATGGAAAGTCGACTCCATCTGTGGGGAAAGACGATCTGGAAGGGGGGGTAAGAGACGTGAATACCTAGTACAATGGGAAGGCCATGTCAGCAAAACATGGGAAAGGGAGGACGTTTGCGAGGACCTAGAAGCCCTGGACAGATGGCTGTCTGCAACAAGGGACAGGAGAGATAGGAATGGGAACTTGCCCCCGGGCTTCCAATTGGAACCCCTGGAGGGGCGTAACTAACTTTCTTACTCCCGATGGAGGAAGGAGGAGAGGAGCAGGAAGTGGAGACAAGCACAGGCAAGAGGAGGAGCACCAGTTGGTTGGGGAGACCATTCGTTGCATTGGTCCATCCCGAAGGATGGGCCGCCCCAGAGGGGGACCATATTGTTATGAAGGAAAAGAGCCAGGAGCCCGGGTATCATCCAGCCAAGAAAATCCTGAACGCCGAAGACAAGAGAAGACCTAAGCACCACCCTCGGCGGAACCTCCGTCACCACCGTTGTCCTTGTTACCTGCGGCAGCGTCGGTGACGTCCTTGACGAGCATTCGAACGAAGTCATCGTGTCCGGCGGCGGGGGGATCTCGAGACGTGTGCGGAGGTCAGCCTCGAAGCGGGTGAAACGCGCGAGCAGCGTTGAGTTGACGGTAAGCTATGTCGAGCAAGGAATTAGCGAATACTCCAGAAAATAGGTGAGGAAAGAGAGAAATAACTCACCAGAGTCTTGATCTGGACCACCGCCTCCTCAGCAGCGACAGCAGTGCGCTCCGCGAGAACCACAGCAGCAGAGGGATGAGCCTCAACCTCATCGACCTCGTCCTCGTACTCAGACCACTCGGTCTTGTAACCAGTGGCAGGCGAGCGGGCGTTGGGCCAGGACGCAAGGTCAGTGTGACGCGGAAGGTTCTTGCGCTTCTCGAGGTCCGCCCGGATGGGCTCGACGACGTGCAGGAGCTTCGCGGAGTTGCCCTTGGCGAACTGCGAGAACACGCGGTACTTGTTCAGAGTCTTCCAAGTCTTGCGCGGGGCCTAGCAGACAGTCAGCCGGGAAAAAGAACACCGAGAAGCGAGAAGCGGAAACTTACCTTGTGGCAGCGAGAATGGCTGAGGATGCAGGGAGCGCAGCTGGTCGAGCGGTTGCTGGCGGTAAAGGTGCAGACCTGACCAGACAACGCACAGTTGACGCAGACCTCGGGATCCACGAAGCCGCCAGCGCGTTGAGTACGCGGGGACCACTCACCCGGAGCCCCAGCCTGATCGTCAACTGGAACCTCGTCGAAGGCTTCCTCGATCTCCTCGTCCTCCAGCTCGACGTCTTCCGTCGTGAGCTTCGCCTTCTTGGCCGAGCGAGTGGTGGGAGGTGCGGGGTCTGCAGGAGCAGCGCTGCGGGCCTAGGCAAGGTAAAAGAGTCAGTAAATGGGCAAACCACAGGAAGGGGTGGAGCAACTTACTCGCTTGCCTTGCGCCTTCTTGTTGGGCGAACGCGACGCGGTCGGCGATCTGGGAGGTGCCATTGTCGAAATCGAGCGGGGCGGGGCGGCTGGACGATTGGATAGTAGTGGGGATTGTGAGAGGAAGGCGCGCGGACTTGAAACGTGGTACGACGGAGAATGCGGAAAGTGGGGAGTGGACGATGGAGTTGTTTTGGCCGAGGCGCGCGCTGATAAACAAAGGATAAGTGGGGGGGTACTGTAACGGGCTAGGCCCATGTGCTGGCTCCTCGGCGTACACCGCCTCGGCACTACTCCGGCTCGCGCTTCCCAGCATGGACCAGAGCTCCGCCACGGAGCTGACGCGTCCGAAACGGAGTTATAAAAACTCTGCAACCTCCGTCCCGGAGGTTGCTCTCTATCAAATCCATCTTGTATTTTACTAGCAAATTCCCTCAGAGGTCAGCTCCTTACAAAGCTATTTAAGTAGTCTGTTATTATGCACTGTATTAGTATAGGCTTCTTATAAAGCTTTATGCTAACTATTAAGCTAGTTAGCAGTCCTACTACTAGGCAAGGAAGAACAGACTAAACTAGTTAATTCTTATACTAACCTGTATAGTTTACTATGCTAGGCAAAAGAAGAGATTAAACACTATATTAACGTGTATAGATCTGTACTTCTAGAGTTCTAGCGTTAACTGCTGCGTTATTAAGATAATATCTAGTTTAGGTATTTACTACTTATATAAATCTAGCCTAGGTATAATAAGAGCGCTTAAAAAATATGCAAAGGTACGTGCAGGCTATTTATATTGTACACTTCTTAAACTATCTGCTACTATCTGCTACTATCTGCTACTATCTGCTACTATCTGCTACTATCTGCTACTATCTGCTACTGTTTGTTACTTTCTTATACTATATAACGTAATCTACTATCGAGTTAGCTACTCTATTAAGTTAGCTACCTAATATACCCCCCTATTACTCTACCCCTAATATCTTAACACTACTGCAACTAATTTTAATAAAAAGTAGATAGAATTAATTACCTAATACAGCTACACCTTTTGTACAGGTTCTTTTATTATGCTCTAGCTCGCTGCATGTACTGCAGTAGGGAACACCCTAGCTGCTACTACTAGCTGCACGCCTCTCCTTACGCCTTACCTCCCCTGCTAGCACTACTGCGTCTCTCTAAGCTACTATATCCTCTGCTTCCTCCTGCGTAAGGGTCCCCTCTCTCTATATACGCTTCCTTTTTTAGCTTCTACGCTTAGCTACAGCAGCGTTAGCAGCTTAAAGCTTAACAATCTTACTAGCTAAAATAGTTCTAGTGTGCACTAGCATTTCTGTACCTTTCTGCATCTGCTACACTATAGTTATAAGCGCTGTTAGAGAGAACCTAGCGTAGGTTTAAATACAGTTCTTAATTAGCGTAGATTAGGCCTGTAATTTAAAAGCGTTGCTAGAGGTCCTAGAGTTCTAGGGGGTAGTAGGCAGCAGTAGTAACAGCGTTTAAGGCTTAATCTCTAGCTTTAATAGCACTGCTCCTAGGTCTAGAGGCACTAAACTAGTAGCTCTAAATCTAGCTTTAATATTATCTAACAAGAAAACACCTTAGTATACTGCTAGAAACGCTGCTAGGAATGCTAGCTTGTTAATATAGTTAATATAGCTGTTTGCTAGGGCTTCTACTTTCTTCTTGTACGCACGCTTTAGGGGAAAGAAGTACCTAACGTCTAGAGGTTGTAGGATATAAGAGGCGTGCGCAGGTATACAGAGGGTAATAATATTATTCTTCTTACAGATATTCTAGAATCTAATTAAGTTGTAGGACTTATAGCTATTAAGAATAAGCAGCTAGTAACTACTAACTATACGCTAAGTAGTATGCTTAATAAAGTGCTAAAGCTAGGCAATCCCTACTTTATTAGTAGTCTAGCTATTATTAGATACAGCAATCCTCTAGTCCTTAGGATTATTGTAATACTAGGCTTAGTTATAGTTCTTTCCTTTAAAGATAAAGAAAGGTAGAACAAGCTAGCTACCTGCACTAACAGCAGTAATTAGGGTAACCTACTTATAATTACTAGGTTAGCGTTTAATAGGGTTAAGACAAATCTCTGCTGCAGTAACTACCTTAATAGACCCCTCTACGCCTATTTAGAACCTAGTCTTGTTAAAGTTGTAGGTATCTTTATTAAGGATACTATACTTAGCTTTTACGCTAGCTACTAGCTTAAACTATAGCTTAATAATTGCAGGGTTACTGCACAGGACCCTACAGTAGTCCCTAGGTTGTAATAGCTAAGATTTAATTTATAGTTAACGTAAGATAAAGCGTTCTACCTAGTTAATGCTAACACAGGTGCTAGCGCGTACAGCTAACAATTAATTAGCTATACTGCGTACTTTAGCATAAGAGGGGGCAAATCTACGTAGAGATAGGTCTCTTATACGTGCAACAAGACTCTCCTCTTTGCTCTTAGTAAGATTTAATTAGTTAGGGTAGGTATTGCGTTAGGAATGCATTCTAACGCGTTAGTTTGTTAGGGTACTCTAAGACACCCTGTACACTAAAGCAACGTGCCTAAGGCTTAGTAACGCGTTAGATTTAAGTAATTAGATAGCAAGAATTACTCTCTCTTTATAGGAAAGTAATCCTATATCTAGTTATAGTTGCATTGTAGGTAGTCAAGAAGTTTAATAGGTCTTAGTATTAAGTAGCCAACTCAATAGGGTAGCTAACTCGATAGTAGATTACGTTAAGCATTTGCTAATATAAGTAGCTGCCTGCTTTATAAGTATATATACTGTACAGTAACTTACTATAAATACAGGTTTTACTGCATTAGAACGCTTATAATCTCTAGGCCTATGCTATATATAATAATATTAACTTTGCAGATTAAACATAACACAAAGAGCTTAGGTATAAGGCTAAGTTTTACTACTTTACAAATACAGCTTAGATAGTCTGTAATAAGATACTACTAAATAGCTTAACACAGGATATACACAACCCTAATTATCTATTAAGTTTAGTAGATATTATGCTTAGTAATAGCATACTTAACTAGGGTAATATAGGTGCCTGTATTTTACGCTTTTTTATTATAGAGGCTGTACAGTAACTTTACGCAGATGCTATTAATACTTTAGTATTCTATACCTGCTCTAATTAATTTCTAGTATTCTCTACGCTTAACTAGCTCCTGCTTTTAAAAACAGAATTCTAGTAGTTAGCAGGTATTACTGCTAATAAAGGGACTATTAAGGGCATATATACTGTCTATAACGACACATTTATTAATTAACTTAGATTCTATAAGGCTAACTATCTAGATGTTTGTAATAACTTTACTAAGCAACTCTTTCTTATATATAGTAACTAACTTACAGCCTGCTGTATATAAGCAGTGCAGTATAAGTAATAGTATACCTGCCTACTATATAACAAACGTTGCTAGCTTATAGGTGTCCTAGTATAGTTCTGTATCTAATATAACTTGTTATTAACTATTGTCTAGACATACTAGAAACCTGTTAGTAGTAAGACTAATGTACACTGTGTATCTAGTAATTTAATATTATAGAATAGGTCCTAGAACTCCTGTAACAACATTAAGTACTATCTTATAGAGCCTATTATAGCCTAAGGTTTTACTACGCGTATTGTAGCTATGTTCTATAATTGCCTATAGAAGAAGGGACTGCTTTATAGCAGATAAGATAGACAGAGGCGTAAAGAAGACTTAGATTATGCTATTACTGCCTTAACACAAGATGTCTTTCTTAAGATAGTTAAAGAGGTACGCTTAGCTGCCTTTGTGCCTAGCGCTTAGGACAGCATATATACTAACGTTAATTTCTGTACTATGTATTAGTATTTACTAGAGGTAGAGATATTACTTACAATCTAGCAGGCAATTAAGTACACTAATATTAGTATACTATAATAAATAGTTAATCTACTTATTATCTTCTTTATAGGTGCTAGTTAGACAAACTACAGTTATAAGATGCTGTACTACTATTAGCTTCTGTCCTCTGCTAATACTTCTAAGCTCTAGCATATAATTCTTATATCTAGTCTTATTAATTAGCATAGGTACTGTAGCGCCTGTAAACTAGCTAATCTTGCGCTTAAGCACCTTAACTGTGTATATAAGATTAATCTTTAGAATAATAAGAACTCTACATATAATATTAATATTATGTTTTAGCAAGCAGCGTTATGCAATACTTAGCTCTAAGCCTTCTAAGATAAGCTAGAGCTAGAGTATAGAGAAAGTATATCTAGAATGCACTTAGTATTAGCTGCTATCTCTAATATATTCCTCTTAGCCTAAACAGTATACTATAAAGATCTAGTCTTGTAGCGTAAGGACGTTGCCTTTCTAAAGCAGCTTATGTTTAATTTAGCTAATATACAGCAGATTAGGGTTAACCTCCTAGAGGTAAGTATTTAACAGTTTAATGCTAAGTAAGTTTAGCAGTCTGCTATTAGCAACATCTTACCTTCTGCAACTAACAATAATAAGTTTATTAACATTAGCAAATTTACAGAGGTTATATACGCTAGGTTTAACACATTTTATAACCTAACTATTAGTATATCTGCAGTAGAGGAGATTAATCTTATATAGATAGTTATATATAGCAGCGTTTAATTATTCTCTCTGCATTTCTACTTTTATCTTAAGTACACTAGATACGTACCTAATTACACTAGGTTTATAGTAGACTTTAACTCTTACTATCTCTATTACAGTTAAACTTTATTAAACAGTTTCTGTCTCTATAGGTATGTTCCCTTTCTACCTCCCCTGCTTATTCTACTCTCTAGCTAATCTACTATCTTATAATAACAATTTATTATATCTTCCTTTGCTAGCTTCTCTAATAAACTTATTCTCTGTACTATTAACCTTATTCTTACTAAGTTGCCTATTGCTATATAAGTTTGCTAGGTTGTTAATAGCGTGTGTGTACAGAGTCTCTTTGCTAAAAATATAGATACGCTATATTGCTAGGCTTTAGCCTAGGTTAACTAGCTGTTAAGAGGGGTAGTAATAGAAAGGACTAACAGAGAGATTAAGATTGCTAAGTTAAGTAATATAAGAGAGGGTATCTACATTCTCTAAGTTTATGTCTGTACGCAGGAACAGCTAGACTAGCTAGACTTATTACTGCTGCTAGAGTAGTAGTATATAGGTTTAGAGTATGTTATGCTAGAAGTTAACAACGCTCTTGTAGAAGTTACCTAGCGCCTAGAAATAGTAAAATACAAGTTAAATATCTGTAAACTCTACACTGTTACTAACAACATTAATACCTGTGCTAACTTTAACTACCTTACTTATACATAGAACAATATTACCTCCTTTCTGCTCTTAGAAGCTCTCTTCTATAGAGTATAAAAACCCTCTAACTATCTACCTCTACCTCTACCTCTGCCTATGCCTCTACCTTCTCTAATTCCTTATCTATAATTCCCTATACAGTTACAGGACACTATTAGATTTTGCTCTAGTTATCTAAGTTTATTACTTTAGTAATAGGTAGGAGTTAGGTTCTTATTAAGTAGAGTGCCTTATACGCTAGCTTAAAGAAGGTTCTATCTATAATAAGTTATTAATTGTGTAGGTAGATAAGAGAGTGCTTTAATAGCAATTGTTAGTAGGCGCTTAGAGATAATGCGTGTGTCTTATTCTATCTCCTAAGTAGTAAGAAGACTCTAGTTAGTATTACTCTAAATATCTCTAGCACTATATAGATTATAAAGCTTATAATACGCTATAACTAGTACGTTAATAGAGATAGCTAAGAGAAATTGCAGAAATGCGCGTCTATATTAAGAATAAGAGAGTGCTTTAGTAGTAATTATGTCTGTATCTAATAGAAATAACTGTGCAGTATAAGTAGAGAGAATAGGCAAGGTGTATAAGGAGCAGATACAAAGAGAAAGAGGTATAAGAAGAAGAGGTAGCTGTTAGATTACCCTTAGACAGAAATAAATATTACTATCTAGATAGAGAGAACAGGCAAGGTGTATAAGGAGCAGATGCAAAGAGAAAGAGGTACAGAGAGAAGAGGTAGTAAGGTTTATTTCTGTCTAAGAGTAATCTAATAGCTACTAATACTATTTAGGGCTGCTAAAACTATCTGTAACTATCTACTTTCTACTAAAACTATCTTAAACTATCTAGTTAGTCTAGATAGTTACTAGGTCTACTCTGCTATATTATTTTAGGACTAGTGCCTAACTTTATCCCTCTTATATATTATTACAGCAGTATGCTTAGGTTAACGTTAGATATACTCTTCTATTATTAACTATATTAACTAACCCTAACTACGCCTAGAAACTATCTTAATAGTATCTAGTCTGTATCTAACTAACTTGCGTAATTATAGTTATAAAAGTTAACGCTATAAATGCTAGCTAACTACTGCCTCTCTATAACTAGAGGTTAATACTATCTATAGGCAGAGCATAATAATTATAGTAAGGGAGATTGTAAGTAGAAGTGTAAACGTGCTTATAAACGTGCTAAGCAGATAAAGTTAATACTAGCAAAGCTACAGCTAGGTATTAGACCTAGAGGTTAGCTAGTAAAGAATTACAGGAATATGCTAAGCAGATAAAGTTAATGCTAGCAAAGCTACAGCTAGGTATTAGACCTAGAGGTTAGCTAGTAAAGAATTACAGTAACATGCTAAGTAGAGAAAGTTAATACTAGTAAAGCTATAGCTAGGTATTAGACCTAGGGGTTAGCTAGCAAAGAACTATAGGAACAGCTCTAGTAACATCTCTACTAAGCTAGATAACAAGGATACAGCGCATAAGAAAGACAATTAGAACAGTAAGGCACTTCTCCTAGCCTAACCTACTGCTGCTACTGCTGCTGCTGCTACTACTGCCTTTAAAGCGTAATACATTAGATTACTCTTCTAAGAACTGTATAAAGCAGCTATTATATCTAGAATATATATTATAAGACAGCTAGTGCTAAGATAATATAGATTATATCTTATTACTAGATTAGGTAATATCTGTTGTTCTGTTAATTACAGTATATGCTAATAACTATCTAGCCTAATTATGTTTCTATATCTCTATATAGTTAGAAACTAATTCTTTTACTAGTAGTACCTCTAACTATGCAAAATCTGCAGTTAACCTACCTAGCAGATAGTAGCAGACAGTAGTAGATAGTTGCAGACACTTATTAGTAGTTGTATATAATATAGTTGTATATAGAAAGCAGTTAGTAGTATATAACTTATTCTAGCAACCTAACTATTTGTTAAGAAGCTAAATTAGTATATATATTAGTTACTTTATAATCTTAAAGGCACGTATAATGCAAGTTTATTTTATTAGTATTATATAAACTATACTTCTAGCAATGTGCAGTCTTCTATACGCCTATAAACAGATATACTGTAGCAGTCTATAAGAGACTTATAAGGCTAACCCTCTGCAATACCTAGGTTGCTTTACTCTATAGCTAATACTAACTAGCTAGAGCACTTTAAGATTAACCTTATAAAGAAGAACTAGCTTCCTTACTATACTCTTAGGTAATAGTTATTACTAGTATAAACTAGATTTATAACTACACTACAGCAGGTTAGAGCCTAGTACCTTTAGTACTACTATTACTATAAGAGTCTTTTAGTTGCTTCTTTCTAAAACTAGAGACTTTTTAGCCTCTAGCTTGCAGGTTTTAGTAATAGTAGGCGTAAGCACTAATACTGTAGTTAACTATTTAGTATTTCTTTATAGAGTACGCTTAACACTTATAGTCTATAGCCTTATAAGTGCTACACCTGTTATTATCTAGAAGCTTATACCTAAGCTCTGTCTCTATAATTAACCTAGTATAGTTAATCTAATTCTGCCTCTTTAAGGCGTTCTTTAAGGCAGGCTAGTAGGCTAGGCTATACTATTAATTAAGAGAAGTGTGTTCCTACTTACTTAGGGCTAACACTCTTACTAGCTTAAGGCGTGTCTACAGCCTCCTAGTTCTTAATAAACTATTATACTACATACCTCTAGCTAATACCTCTAAAGGAGGCAGAGTTCTGTATAGCATATAAGAAGATAAAGACTCTATACTATAACTTATTAGTATACTATACTACAAACTAGATATATAGAACTTATAATATAGAGATACTGCTAAGAGTAGGTTAGAGATTACCTGCAGACCTACCTGCTTCTATCTTCTCTCTCTCCTCCTCCTCTACTACCTTCTCTCTCCCCTCCTCCTCTACCTTCTCTCTCTTCTCCTCTTCTCTACCTACTAAAACGTCTTCCTAGTTAGCATCCCTGTTGTCTAACATTAGGGTATTACCTCTAATATTAGCTAATGCAGATATGCTCTTAGACGTTAATTCCTAATAAGAATTGCTATTACTAGCTATAGGCTAGTTCTCTCTATTAAAAGACAAGCAGCAGGCGCTAGAGTCTTAATCTTCTTTGTTAAGAAGATTAGCACTACTAATAAAACAGGCGTTAATATTGTTAGCAGTAGCAGTAGTATTAGCAGTAGCAGTATTAGCAGCAGCCTGCTGCTGCTGCTGTTATTGTTATTATTGTTATTATTATTGCTGCTGCTAGCAGGCAGTAGTAATAGCAGCAGTAGTAATAGCAGCAGTAGTAGTAAGCTGCTGCTGCTGCTGCTACTGTTACTGTAGCTGTTGCTGTTGCTATTGCTATTACTATTGCTGCTACTGCTATTAATACTATTATTACTGCTGCTACTGCTAGTAATAGAGAGTAGGTAGTACTACTAGCTTATTCTAAAATGCCTAATAGCGTCTGTTAACACCTTAAAGTACTATTAATTACAATCTAATACTATAGTCTATAGCTACAGCTATACTATAATAAATATACTACGTAGTTATATATAGAGCGCAGCTAGCTAGTAGTAGTACTACTAGTAACACTACTAGTGTTGTTACAGAAGGTAAGCTAGTATTAATTATTAAACATTCTTAAAAAAAAATTATTATTTAGTAAGGTAGAAGTTAGTTAAAGGTTTTTAATTTACTATAAAATTTTGCTATCTACCTCTGCTAAAGTAGTAAAGGTAAACCTAGCTACTAATCTGCTTACTGCTAGCCTAATAACGTTACCTACCTACTAAACCTTATTTGCGTCTAGCAGACCTATAACCTATTTATAACTATCTATAGCTATCTAATTAGCCTGTAAACTATCTACAACTATCTAATTAGCTTCTAGACTATCTGTGTCTGCCTAGAGTATAAAAAGGTACTATTTATAACTATCTAAATAGAGTTTACGTTTACTACACTAGCTAAAACTAGCTTTTACTATCTTAAAGCATATATAGACAGTTCTAGATAGTACTAGATAGTACTAGATAGTATTTATACATAGTAGTATAACTCTTTACCCTTCTTAAAGAGTGTCTGCTTCTAACTAGTCCTTAAGAAAGTTAGCGTAAATATTAGCCTTAGTCTACTTAACTTTAGTATACTAGGTATTATAAACACGTTATCTTAGAGCTTCTTGTTACTAGTAACTAGTATGTAAGCAGATATAAGTTGCTTATCTGTTAACAATATCTAGGCCTAGAGTAGGGACTTAGGTATAGTTTGTAGAGCATCTATTATATAAACAGACTAATTACTACTACACACTATACTTCTTATCTACCTCTAACTCTAGAGCATTAACGCTGTTCTAGAGCAGAAAGGTAAACTATTATAACAGAAAACACTTCTTACAGCAGAATAAAGAGCTAGCAGTACTAGTTAAATAACCTGTTTAGATAGTACGTCTACTTAAGTAATATAAACTACTACCTTATTATCCTGCTGTATTAGCAGTTACTAAGCACTCTCTAATAAATTAGGCAGAGAAGGTTGTAACTATTAGCTTAGAACAGCATAAACTGCCTCTCTTACTTGTTTTAACTCTGCCTTTTTAGAAAGATCCTTATCTTATTTATAGAGAGCAGCCTCGCAAATAAGAGGCAGCCTTACTACTAGTATATTGCTCTTACTCTAGGATAACTTCTAGTCTATAAGAAAAGGAAACACTTTAAGCATCTCCTCTACTATAAACACAGCTATGTCTATTTCTACTAATTAGTAGCTTATCTTCTAGCAGTTAACCTTGTTAAGGTATAAACTAGGGAGTATAGGATACCTATAGCTAGGCGTGCAGTATAGAGCTGTTGCACGTTCTATAGTATACTAGTCTAGATAATTAAGAATATAGGAGGCCTTTAAACTACTCTAGGGCTGCTTAACGCTTTTAGGCAGAGGTAGGGGAATTATTAGGCTTATAGCTAGTGCTAGATTATAGGCTAAGTAATAAATCTCCTTAAGAACCTGCTATTGCTTATATAGTAGTAGCTTATCTTCTTTAAGGTTAACTAGAAAACTCTAGTAATAGCAGCAACTATTTACTACTTTTAGCTAAGCTAGTAGCAGCTTACTACAGTTTTTTTAATCCTGCGCAGTCTATACCCTCTTATTATTAGTAACGTATTTAACAGGTAAGTTAGCTACACAGGTAAGTTAGCTACTCTGCTAAGACTACACTAACATTCTACCTTATAACGCAATAACTTAATAATAATATAAACCTACGCTCTTAAAAGAGGCTGTAATACAGCTTACGCTCTAGGCACTTAAACAAGACGCAAACCTTACTATACAACGCGCTACAGCTATATACAACGCGCCTTGCAGTATACTACGCGATTAATACACAGGATAACCTGTATAAGCTAATTATACGCTAAGTTAACAGAATATAGATTAGACTAAGGAGGATGTAATTGCTAAGTATATTCTTAAGCTAGATGTATAAGGATTTGCCCCTTAGCTAGCTGCTGTAGCTAATATAGCTAATTCTTTGCGTGATAAGCGCAATATAGGCTATATTAGCATAAACTAGCCTAATATATTTATTAAGCGCTGCCCTAACCTTAAAGTAAAGTTTAATTATAAGTACAACTATAAGAGAGCCCTCTATAAGGATCTAGAGATTATATAAGGCTAGTTTAGGCTTGTAGCAAATGTTAAAGCTAAGTATAGTATCTAGAATAATAACACGTATAACTTTAATAAGACAGGCTTTATAATAGGCTAGATATCTATAGAAGTAGTTGTTACAGGTTTAGAGCGTTAAGGACAGCTAAAGGCAGTGCAGTAGAGTAATTAAGAGTAGACAACGGTTATATAGGGCATTAATAGCACAGAGTAGGCTATTCTACTCTTTATTATCTTTAAAGGCTGTAACTACCTCTCTGCCTAGTACAAAGAGAACAACCTGCCCTATAACTAGGTTATTAGAGTCTCTAAGAACAGATAGACTACTAATAAGCTTAGTCTAGACTAGTTAAAGCACTTTAATGCCTATACAAAGACGCGCACCTAAGGAGTGCACTAGCTGCTCCTTATTAATAGCTACAAGAGCTATAACTTCCTTAACTTCTAATAATACTGTAAGAAAGCAAACATTATTATACTGTGTATACCTCTACACTTATCTTACCTCTTACAACTACTAGATATAGGTTGTTTTGCCCCTCTAAAGAAGGTATATAGGCACTAAGCTAAGAATCTTATACGTAACTATATTACTTATATTACTAAAACTAAGTTCTTACTATGCTTTATAGACGCCTATAAGGAGATATTTACTTCTAGCAATATCTAAGAAGGCTTCTAAGGCGCTAGAATAGTCCCCTTTAACCTAGAACAGGTTATAATAGGTCTTAATATCTGCCTACGTACCTTACTGCTACCTACTGTAGAAGATAAGCCCTAGTAGTTCTAAACTCTAAGCACTACCCTGTAATTAGGGTTGCAATTAACGCTAGTTTAAGAGAGGATTTAAAGGCATGTAAGCAGCTTACTAACTTTAATAGTTAAGGCCTTTAAAAAGCTTGCTAAAGGCGCAGCTATAGTAGCGTATAAGCTAGTGTTAGCTTAAAGGGAGATTACTAGGCTTTAAGCAGTAAATAAGGCTGCTACGCGACGTAAATTGCATAAAAGAAAGCAGTTGCAGCAGGAGGGAGTCCTAACAGCTAAGGAAGGCCTTTAATTAACTACTTTAACTAGGTTTAGAGCGCGTAGTAATAGTAAGAAGGTAAGGAAGTAAGTATGTGTTAAAGGAGGTAAGGCAACCTAAAGACGCTGTAAAAAGTGCTATAATATAGAGTATAACTTGCGTATGTGTAAAAAGCCTAAAGAAGGTGTTACTAAATAATATTATACACTGTACTACTATAAACAATGCTAATATAGGCTAATGCAAGCTATAATAGGGTAGAATGTTAGTGTAGTCTTAGCAGAGTAGCCGACTTGCCTGTGTAGCTAACTTACCCGTTAAATACGTTACTAGAAGCAACAGCAGTCTTAGTAGTGCTACTACCTGTAGGTTCTTCTTAATCTCTATTATAGTTATAACTATATAGAACCTTATCCTTAGGTTTACTAAGATCTCTAGGTGTTATACTCTAGGATAGTTAACTTAGTATATATCTAGCTACTATATAATCTTCTAGAAGCTAGTTACAAGATGCTACGCGTTAACTCTACTATATAACAAGTGTATTAACATGTGTGTTAGACTATAACACACTTTCTTTTACAGTAGAATTATAACTCTCTATATTAAATAGCTAGTAAAAGAGAAGAATATAAGCCTTACTTATATGTCCTTTACTACGCTCTCTATAACTAAGACGCTGCTATAGGTTACCTATACTCTTTATAATTAGTATATTATACGTTATAACCTAATTAATATTAGTAATATTAATACCTATACCTAAAGTAGTTGTTGCAATTACTACACGCGCTCTAGATATTAGACTATAAAACTTAGTAAAGGTTGTGTCTTAGTTATACTAAGAGATGTTTGTAGTAAAGATTTATATAATATTAAGAACGTAGTGTAGGCTAGTAGATACATATACGCTGTATTGTGTGTCTACTAAATACCCTACTATTAGATAGATAAGAGTGTCTATAATCTAGACTAATATATAATATATCTTCTTCTTACTATTAATAAAGACAATAGTCTTTAGTATCTTCTTAGAAGTAGCCTTTATCCTGTTAAAAGCGTCTGTAAATAGAAACTAGAGCATATTCTAACTTGTTAGCTTTACCTATAGGATTAGTGTAATATATATAGAGATATTAGGTTAATCTACAGACGTCTGTATAATAGATGTTTTATACCTCTCTTCTTCTAAATACCTAAATCTAGCTGTTATTAACACTTAGTCTTCTATTACGCTATTAGGCGTAGCAGAATATTTAAACTAGACAACGTCTAGATAGAGGATAGTCTAAAGCTAACCTAGTATAGTAAATACTAGGTAGAAGGTCTTCTACTACTATACAAGATAGCACTTGTTAATAGCTACAAGACTAATATAAGCCTAGAATTTAGGCTGTGCTAGTGCCTTCTAGAACGCCTATGTAGATACCTGCTTAGGCCCTAGAAGGACATAGGTGTACTTACTATTTATAACTACAGCTAGTAACCTCTTTTTAGTACTGTAGGTTTATATATTAATTAGGTTTATATATTAATTAGACACAGTATAGCGCTAGAGAACTTTTAAATATCTTCTAGCTGTTCTTCTCTAAGCCTAGTTAGTAGTACTAACTAAAGAGTAATCTTATCTGTTAAGAAAGTGTACACGTAAAAGATAAGACTTTTTCTAAAGCTAGTCTATGTAATAAGGATAATATTACTATAATAGAATATTAACTATTATAAAGTTTAGATCTGTTTAAAGCATAGCTGTTAGAAAGTATGCCCTATATACGCAAGTATCTACTAGAGATAGGCTGTAATAACTACTTATTATAGGCGCGTATATACCTTATGTAAGGTAGCTTTAACTACTTTAGGTAACTTTTTAATAGATATCTAAGGTATCTTACTAAGTAAGCGCTTTAACTAAGCTAATAATAGTATAGAGGCTACTACGTTAGATAGCAGAGAGACAGCGCTTAACATGTATTTATAAGCATAAGTATACTTTATATAATTATTACAGCAGGCTATATTTATTAAGTAGAAGAGGTATGTTAAGCAGAATTATAACACTGTTTTAGATAACTGTAGATAGTCCTAAATAGTTATAGATAGTTGCAGATAGTTAAATAACTACTAATAATAGACAGGCTTAGCCTTGTTTACAGCGCAACTACGTTGCTGTAACCTTCTAGATAAGTAGGATGCAACTAGACTATAGGCACTAGACAGTACTAGACAGTACTAGATAGTACTAGATAGTACTAAACAGTACTAGATAGTCTTACGTGCTTATGCTAGTAGAAGAGCGCAGTATAGTGCTTGTCTACTAGTATACTGTACGCTAAAGTCTACCTCTAAAACACTAATATTATATAGTAATAAGTAGTTATAGATAGTTATAGACAGTATAAGGTAGCTAAGATAGTTCTAGATAGTTGCAGACAAGTAGTAGTATAAATAGAAGTAGTAGTAGTAGACTAGGGCAAGACGCAATATAAAGGACGTAGGTAGTAGGTTTAAGTATATAAGTTTTTTAAAACTATTATAACATACTTTACCTGTTTAAACTAATTAGCGTAACTCTTAATATAGACAGGTAAGTAAAGAATTGTTTAGTGTATATTATGCAACTCTTACTTTAATAAATATAGATAGTAATAGCTAGTAGTTGTTAATTATAGTGTTAAAAAATAATAATCTAAATTAGAGTTGCACTAAAGCAATTCCTATTTTTCCTTAGACACTTTGCTAACGCTTTACCTGCTAATTACATTAGTAGATTATAATTAGCCTAGATAGTTACAGACAGTCTAAGACAGTTTTAGACAGAACTAGTGGTGCTAGCGTTGCATAAAGCAGGGCGTCTGATTCATGAGATAACCTAATAGTACAGTCTTCGCTCTCCACAGCTCGTAGCGAAGCGTTGCATGCAGGCGTGGTCTGAGAGCTGACATGGGCTCGCTAACATTCGCTCGCTAACACACGCTCGCTGACAAAGGATCTCGGATGAGGAAGCCGGAGCGTCCTGAGTCAGCGCATATAAGACACGGTACATGACAGCCCTGACACCAAAGACGGTCTTCACAAGGGTCCAGCGTCACATGCTCTCGCGAGGATCGATGACATGTGGCGATGCTGTCACGGTCTGACAGCGCGCTTGGTCGCGAACCCCTGGCGCAGACTAAACCGTTAGCTACCTAGCTACCCCAGGAAAATCTGGAATCCACGATGGACCGATAGAGCGGACCCACAGCAGGCTCACCCCTTTCAGCTGACGGTGCCAGGTGTTCTTCCCTCCCTCACCTCCACGCATCGTCGAGTCGCGCTGCCATCCATTGCACCGCCATGGCCTTGAATTCATCCTCTGCAGCGCCGCTGCACCCCTACTACCCCCTCGGCGTGGAGATTGTGGGGTACATGGCGAACGAATGGAACACGTTCGAGCTGGTTAGCATGTTCGCAGCGGGGTGCGCCGTCATCTTCAGCATCACGTACGCGATCTTGATGAAGTTGCGCCCCAACGCCAGCAACTCGGACGTGTCCATTATGATGTGGTTCGTCCTGTGCGGTTGCATCCACTCGTTCTTCGAGGGCTACTTTGCCTACAACTTCAGGCACATGGGCGGCATGCAGGATCTGTTTGGCCAGCTGTGGAAGGAGTATGCGCTGAGCGACTCGCGTTACCTGACCCAGGACGCCTTCGTCTTGTGCATGGAGACAGTCACCGCGGTACGTCTCACTCCTGTACATGACTCCAGCCTCGCAACTAACAAACACACGACAGGCCTTCTGGGGACCCCTCTCCTTCGTCACTGCCTACCTCATCGCTGTGGACCACCCGCTCCGCTACTCTCTGCAGCTCATCGTCTCGCTCGGCCAGTTCTACGGCGACATCCTGTACTACGCCACCTCCCTGTTCGACCACTACATCCTCGATGTGGCCTACACCCGCCCGGAGGCAGCCTACTACTGGGGCTACTTTGTGCTGATGAACTTCTTCTGGATCGTCATCCCTGGCTACCTCATGTACCAGAGCGTTGATGCGACCGTGCGTGCATTCCGCGCTGTCAACGATGCCTCAAAGCTGCTGCAGAAGGCTGAGCAGATGGGCTACTACAAGAAGAAGGCGTAGAGGCTGGGAGGGATAGTGAGAGGGAGAGAGTCCGCCGAGACAGGCTGTGGGGACAAGGGCGTTGGGCGCAAAGCGAGCGATTGATATTGCGTGGATATACATATACCCTAGATTCGCAGCTGAAGGAGTACACGTGATGATGAGGGAAACACTTTGTAGACGCTCGGTTCCTGGAGTGCCCTGAATGGAACCGATTTGTGGCTGCGTCTTCCCAAGCATCCCTGTGGCGTCATGTCGATCACTCGCCCAGTGACCGGCGCACCGGAAGCCATCGCACCCAACCATGTGGGGCAGTAGCAAAAGGACCGCTTCTTGCCATGAGCACCTGTTAAAAGGGCCAAAGACGACTTGTTAGAAAAAACCGCCTGCCCACGTACCCCAATTTCTCCGCCTTAGCTCTCCCACCTACAAGATGCGGCTTCTCACCACCCTAACCACGCTCTGCATCGCCCCAGCACTTGCCAGCCATGCCTCCAGCACGCCCCTCTCGATCCAAATGGCCCATTCCATCATGTCCCGCACGCAAGGCGTCTACACCAGCAGCGCCGACCCGTCCGGGACCCTACAGGCCGGCTTCATCCAAAAGACCTTCTCCCTCATCACCGCGCAGTACCCCCAGCATCCCTCTACCCCGGATCTGACAGCGTACATAACGCGGTCTGCAGACTCGCTGCTCGGCATCTTCAACAGCTCGACCTCGGCGTTGCGGTTCGCCATGGATAGGCTGTCGAGCGGGAATGCGTTTATTCGATTGTACGAAGAGACTGGCGAGGCCAAGTATCAAGCTGCCGTCGACGTACTGCGGACCAGCGTGGATGAAAACAAAAGAAACGCAGAGCAGGGACTCTGGTACTTTGTTTACCCCAACTGGAGCTACCTAGATGGCATGTTCTCATTCGGCCCCTTCTGGGCTCTCTACACACTCACCTACACGCCTACCGACAGCAGCGCGTGGAGCGAGTTGAAGAGACAGTTCGCGCTGCTGGCTGCGCACTGCGGACTCGATGGCTCGGACGGGCTGTTGGTTCACGGGTACGACGACAGTCGAACGGCGGTGTGGGCGAACAACACGCTAGGCCAGAGCCCGCATGTCTGGGGGAGGAGTTTGGGGTGGTATGTGATGGCGTTGATGGACACGGTAGAGATACTAGACGCGCGTGTTCACCATCTTCATAACGGTCGTGAAGTCCAGCATGTGCGCGCCGCGTTGGTGGACGAGTTTACACTGCGCATGCATGCCATTGCTCGCACGGTCGATTCTGCTACCGGCGCGTGGTGGCAGGTTCTGGATCAGCCGGGGCGGGCGGGGAATTATATCGAGAGCAGTGGCAGTTCCATGTTCACGTATGCGCTGCTCAAGGGTGTGAGATTGGGATACTTGGATGCGAGTTCACCGCGCCTCAACGCGAGTTATGTCGATATCGGACGCAGAGCTTATGGGTACTTGAAGGATACGTTTGTGGTGGACAATGGGAATGGGACGCTGGGGTGGAATGGCACGGTGAGCGTGTGCAGTCTGAATAGCACGGCTAGCTACGAGTACTATGTGGGCAGGCCGTTGCTGTTGAATAGTGTGTTGGGGAGTGCGGCGTTTGTGGCGGCGAGTTTGGAGGTTGAGCGGTTGGATGGGTATTGAGTGGGTTTTATCAGAGTAAAAGCAGGGCTTGTGAGTATGAAGCTGTGTCACGACGAGACCCAGCAACGACAAAAAACAGCTGAAGAGCTACTTGACGCTGGGATTCGATCATCGTGTCGAGATTAGACTCGGTCCATGGCCGAGTATTTATACAGCTGTAGATTAGAACCCTGGTTCCTATGAATGCCTAAGACGCCCTGCTCTGCCTTCGTTTGGTTTGCACATTCTTCATAGCCCTCTCACGGCTCGTCCTCTCGATGCCCCTCTATCTGCAACGGCAGTCTGGACCCATGTGATGGGATGATCGAAGCATGGATAAACGGCTGACAGGCGAAGGCGTCATGGATCAAGCTGCCGCATCCCCACCGTCGGTCAAAAGAGGAGGCTGGGAGCCAGGCTGGACGTGGACGAGTCAAGCAACAGCAAAGAGGCAGCACAAGCTTAGCGTGTGCAAGCATTATCGTAGTCTATCTCGGTGTATGGCATATGTATATTGTATGGCGAGAGGTGGGTGCAACGTGCATACAAAGTAGTCCATGTCAGTCTATGGCGTGGTGTGTGGTTGGCTTGTTTTGTTCATGGGTGGGCCTCGAGCTGACTGGGACTGGATGCAGCCGCGATTGGATCGCCAGCATCACACATGGATCCAGCAGCACGACGTTGGAATTGTGCCACCACCCACCCTGACGGCCGGAGCGAGCGGGACCTCCGTGCAGACGACACCGAGACACTCACGCCTTGACACGCACGACTGCTGTTCGCCGTCTGCCACGCACTGAGCCCCGAGGCGGGGAGGAGACCAGCCAAGCGCGCGAAGTAAACATTCCCCGGAGACGCCGCCGCCGCCGCCGCCGCCCAAACAAGAGCGCACAACAGCAAACACCAGTGAACCGTGACCCAACACAACCACCGCCCGGCACCGCCAATGCCCCCAGGGCCTCATGCCCGCCTCGCCGCTGCCCGCTGACGCTGACGACGCAGCCGGCCAGAAGAAACATGGCTCGCCCGGCAAGAAGAAGGCGGCTGCAGCAGAGAAGGCGGCCAGCAGTAGCAGCCATAGCAACACCAAGACCAAGAGCAACATGAACGGCAGCGACTTTGCCAAGGCCATTGGCATCAACAAGCCCGCCAATGTGCGCGACAAGATCAAGCGCTGGCAGCAGGAGGGGGGCGCCGACCCTGCCCTCGTTGCTGCTGCTACTACAGAGACTGCGGTGCCATCTGTCGACGTCGAGCCCAAGCCACAGCCACCGAAGCCCAAGCCGCAGCCAACGTCGTCGCAGCCCACGTCGCAGCCCGTATTGCAGCCCGTATCGCAGCCCGTATTGCAGCCCGTATCGCAGCCCGTATTGCAGCCAGTATCGCAGCCCACCCACTCGGCCGACCGCAGCCCGGAGCGCCCCGACAGCGCAAAGAAGACGCCCCTCGCCCACAACGAGCTCGACGACGACGTCCAGAGCGCCGTCGCCCCCAAGAAGCGCGTCGTCAGCGACTCGCACTGGCGCGCAAAGCAGTCGCCCCCCAAAGACGCCGCCCGCCCCGCCCCCAAGACCATCCCCAACGCCTGGGTGCGCCCCTCGCGCATCGTCAAGAAAGACAGGCCCCTCATCCCCGACGAGCTCGTCCCCACACCGCCACCCCCGCAGACACCCCCCACGCAGACACCGCCCACACCCCACCTGCCCCAGACACTGGCCAGCTACATAGGCAAGAGCACCGGCCAGAAGAAGGGCACCCCACGCCAAAGACGCCCCTCCAAGCCCTCGAGCTCCGCCAACGACGAGCGCCCCCTCAGCAGCGGCTCTGGCAGCGCAAAAGACGCCAACCCTGTGGAAGTCATCCTGGAGCCCACCTCCCCCGGCGCTGACAAAGAGAAGCCCGAGATTGTCAAGGTGCGCCGCAGGAGAACGCGAACGTCCCCACGAGGCTCGCTGTCCGCCGAAGATGCTGAGCCCGTCAAGCACAGGCCTGCCCGCAAGTCAGAGCCTGCTCCCGCGCTCGAAGACCTCACCAATCTCATCACGGTCGAGTACGCAGAGTCCAGCGTGGTCGAGTCAAGCCACAAAGTCACATCGCCAAGGGCAGACGAACTGCGAGAGAGGCGCAGACGGCGACGGCCAAAGAGCCAGCCTGGAACCGACGATGAAGGGTTCAGAGAGTCGACACGCCGCCACCGCCGAACCAAGACAGACACAGTCGATGTCGAGAAAGAGGAGGTGATGAGAGAGCTGCGCGCCCAACAGCCAAGGCCGCTATCACCCCCAAACAAGCTCTTTGCAAGCAGATTAGAAGCATGGCTCGACCGCACCCAGGAGATGCAGAACGAAGCAGCGCGGTCAGAAACACGCCCACCTCGCCGCAGGCGGAGGTCAAAGGAGTCCGTCTCGACAACGGACTTTTCAGCCACCACAAGAACAGAGTCGTCCATCGTCACCACATCGACTGAACCCAAGCCTGAGCCGGCGCCGGTAGAGGAGACCAGGCCGCGCAGTAGTGGTAGCGGCAGCGGGAGCGGAAGTGGAGGCAGGCGTAGACGGAGACGCCGTAGCCACGAGCAGCGAAGGGCGTCTCGCGAGTTGAAGATTGACACCCGTGATATCGTTGTGGAAGAGGCTGCTTCTTCTGTAGTCTCCGACGACACCGCTGCAACGCCCGTCCCCGAGAAGGCTGAACCTGAGCCTGAAGTCCCCCTCTCTCCCACGCCAACCTTGAAGCGTCGCGGCGCAAGGCGCAGCCAACACGCACGCTCCAAGAGCCGCTCCAAGAGCCGCTCCATGTCTTCGCCGCTGCGGGAGAGTATATCGACAGATGATCTGACCAAGGAAGACGATCCCAGGGCTGTTTCTGTCGCCTCTTCCGCTCCCTCTTCATCAGTCGATGCATCGACAATGGATTTCGAAAACATCTCTTTAAAACCGCGTCCTCTTGCGGTGCAGCGTCACTTCCCAAAACGAGGCAAGCGTTTGTCTACCATTGCCTCGGTCGACTCGCTCCCAAGCAAAGCGCAACCAGCCCCGGTATCAGAAGCTGCAGGCTCGGAATTGTCTGAGTCGGTGCGCAGTGACGACAGGACAGTCTCAGGGGTGACGGCCTCAGAAGTCGGTTCACAGCTGAACGAGACGTCCACCATCATCAGTCGCAGGAGTACCAGGAAAAACAGACTCGCCAGCCATGCTGACTTGATCTCAGTCTTGTCGATGCCCAAGGCAGGAGCGAAGAGCATCGTGTCCGCGCGCAGCATACGAACCAACAGGAGCCGCCTGGCCACTGCCACGATCCCAGACATTATGAAAGAACTCGCCTCCGATGAAGCCAAATACATGCGGGAGCTGCGCACCATTGTCGACGGTGTCATTCCTGTTCTCCTCAGCTGCGTTCTCTCCAAATCAGACTCGGCTGTTGCTGTAGGTCTCTTCTCCCGCTCTGCCAAGTCCGACCCCAGCGAGGTCACAAAACCCATCATGGATATGGGGGTTTGTCTCGAGCGACTGAAGACGCTGCACAAGCGTGTGCCCCAGGAAGACCCGGACAACTTCCTCTCCTGGGCTCAGAGCGCACAGCGCGTGTACGCCGACTACATCTCCGTATGGCGTCTCGGTTTCCAGGACGTCGTCATCAGCCTCGCACCCGCAGACGACGATCCATTCAAGCCAGCAAAAATCGTAAACGGCCCTGATGATGGTGCTCCCTGGGACGAGGGCATGCCGCGCAATGCTGAAGGCTACGTCGTCAACGGTGACGGCGAACGAGTTGATGTAGCCTACATGCTGAAGCGGCCACTTGTGCGGTTGAAGTATCTAGCCAAGAGCTTAAAGGTGCGTCTCAACTATGGTTGGGAGTTCTCGTGGGCAATGCTAACTAGGGTCAGGGCATCAATCACGTCAGACCCTCAGAACGTGCAGACAAGATATCAGCCACCTTCCAAGATCTCGTCACAGCCGCGCGAAAGCGGTCCAACGACGAACAAGCTCGGCTCGAAGACGAGGCTGCCTCCAACATTGATGCTACGCGCGCTCGCGATCCTCGGAGTTTGGCGCCGCTTGCTGGTGTCCGAATCGATGCCGCTCGGTGTGTACGAGCGAGAGACTACTTCGACATGTACCTCTACCACTCAAGCGGCCAGGAGCTCAGCTGCCGCGTTGAGGTGCTGCTCCGCGACAACGCCCCAGGTACAGGGCAAGGAGGTGACATTCTCTTGTGCGAAGTCGACTCCACCGGACGATGGCTGCTGCTCCCGCCTGTCCAGCAAAGTCGTGTGTCGGCTCGCAACGGCGATATGAAGGGTGAGATTGTCGTCATGATCAGAGGCAACCAAGCCGACGGATCTGAATGGAGCGAGGTCATGTCACTCACCATCGATGACGAGCAAGCTGGCTTCGAGTGGGTGCAAATGCTTGGGCTCACTCCCATTCCTCCACCAATCTCCGAGATCAAGCGAGACCAGATGTTGCCAGGGCAGATTCCAAGACCCACAAGCAGCCACGGCTCTTCCCTAGTGTCCGCAGCAACAGCTTCCACAATACCGTTCAAGAGCAGGACACCAAGCCCTCACGAAATCGACATCCCTCTCGGCGAACAGCATACAGAGGTCTCAAAGGTTTGGAACTACGACACACCTGACAGACGCCGGCAGTCGCGCACCGTGTCACCAATTACGCCACCCAGCGACGTCTCCCTTGCAAGCAGGAACCGCGATGCAAGCGATGTCTCCCCACCAGAGCCACAGACACCTTTGGGGATGGTGCGACGCACTAGACACGCTGAGGAAGACCCAGATCGAACACCGCGAAGCAGCTTCGACGACGCAGCGCGCTCCGACGGCACTGCATCACCAGGGCTGAGGCGCACCAAAGCAAAGAGACTATCACGGGCTGTGACATCATCGCCTGTCTCACAGCGACCTTCACGACAAATCACCCTTGACGATCCTATTGAGTTTGTCGACGAGCCCAAGCCAATTCAAAGTCGCGAGGCCAAGCTCATTGCAGAGGACAAACAGCCGCGTCGCAAGTCCACCAAGCGCCGTGGCAAGAACTTCAGTGTATGGATGCCGACATCTGGGGTGGACAACTCAGATGAGTCCGACGAAAGCGAAGAGTCCGTTGAAGAAGAGCCTCCTTCGCCTCCAGGCTCCCCGCCGCGACCCCAAGCACACAGGCGGGTCTCTTTGACGCCGTCGATGGAACTGCCATCAATTCCCAGGTTGAGAAAATTGAGCCAGCCCTCAACGCCGTTGCGAGAGGCGGCCAATGCTGACGAACTCCCTGAACAACCCGCTTCGGCGCCGCCCAAGATGGGCAAGCCTCCCAAGACCCGCGCCGAAGAAGACGACGAGGATGCACCACCTCCACCTCCCCCTCACCGATCGCCTAGTCCGGCTACACCTGTCACATTGAAGGGCACGAAAACACCCAATTTCACGCCGACACTGCCGGGGTGGAAGAACAAGCGACGATCCTCTTCACCTCTCAAGCATGAATACGAACCTTCGACCTGCACCGAGTCGTCGAGTGAGACTGAAGACGACATTGTCTCCGAAGAGGACGTGGATGATTCTAGCGATGCTAGCCTGACGTCCGACTCTTCCGAGGATGAGCTGGATGACGATGTTCCTACGCCGTTGATGCCACTCAACTACACGGCACCCCGAGCCTACGCCCCCCGCCCGACTTCGGCCGACAGAGATACTGCGCCGCTTGATACACTGCCTGAAGAGACGAAAGACTTCCCGAAGGTCTCCCCGCCTGCCTCAATCTACACCTTGCCAAACGGTACCATCACCCCGTCCCAGTCGGCTTCAAACCAGCCCTACCGTGCCGTTCCAGCAAGTTCCGGCAAGGCCGCCAAGGCAATCGCATCCATCTTCTCCTGGTCAGATGCTGGGAGGTGGGACAGCCTACATCCAGACGAGTGCAGCATTGTGGTCACGCCCGGTAAGATCGAGGTGTTCGAGATCACCGCCACACACTCCAAGCCGCTGGTTTCCGACGGCGACGAGATCATCCAGCCAGGAGGACGTGCTCCCCTTATTGCGGTCGAGCTTACCCCCCTGGTTCCCCTACGCAAGTCCACCGCCATCGACATCTCCATCCGCTCGCCGCCAACCCCCGACTCACGCATCACCACCGGCAACAACATCATGCTGCGGAGTCGCAATGCTGCCGAGTGTGCGCAGCTGTACGCAATGATCAACCAGTCCCGTATCAACAACCCAACCTACATTGCGCTGCAGAACGCCCGCGGGCCGTATGGACAGAGCAGCTGGGCTGAAGCGATGGACCGCCGCAATGAAGCGAGAACCAACGCTTCTTCGGGTTCTGGATGGCTTGGGGGCACGCTCGGTAGGAGGAGTAGCTACAGGAAGTCGAGCACGCGCGCAGCCTCCATCTCGGCAGCCACGGAGTCTTCGGTCGGAACAATGGGCACGGCTATGCGATCCGCGCTAGGTCGCTTCTCTTTTGGCAAGGGCGGCATGTTCAGCGTGCGAAATTCGACTCTTGGCTCACGATCACTCAACAGCTTCGATACTGGATCCAGCGGCTCCCTGCCCGGCTCAGGCGCATCGTCCCCCAACGGCCCCGGCGGCGCAGTCGGCGCCCCAGCCGGCATCACGAACACCAAGTGCCGCCTGTACGAACGCGAGACCCTGAAGAAATGGCGCGACATGGGCGGCGCCAGACTGACCATCATGCTCCCCAGCCCGCACCCCAGCGCGCCCGGCAGCCCGAACCCGCTCCAGCGGTCCCCGGGCACACGCGACCACACGCAAGAACGGCGCATCCTCGTCACGAGCAAGAAAGAAGGCCAAACCCTCCTCGACGTGACGCTCTCGGAAACATGTTTCGAGCGCGTCGCACGCAGCGGCATCGCCGTCTCGGTGTGGGAAGACAATGTCGGCGAGGGCGGCGAAGTAGGTCAGGTTGCCAAAACGGGCGGTGTTAACGGCGCTCGCGCCCGCGTGTTTATGATCCAGATGAAGAGTGAGCGCGAGGCGGCGTATTGTTTTTCGCTGCTCGGACGGATGAGGTATTAGGTGTACTCGCTACTTAATTCGGCGTGGGGATGAGGAAGTGTCGACACGTACGTGGTGCAGTTAGTAGTAGAGAAGTGTCTGTTTTTGTGCTTCGGCTTTGACATGATTAGCGAGCGGGCGTTCTTTTTTAGCTTTTCACTTTTACTTCCCTTTGTTTGTTTGTTACTGATACTGTTACTGTTACTGTTACGGTGTGTGTCTGTGTGTGAGGGTTCGAAGTATAGATGGCATCGCATAGCGTAGCAATAGCAATAGCATGCATGGCGATGGCGAAGCAAGGCGAAGCAAAGACAGGCAAGGCAAGGCAAGGCAACGGTGTTTTTTGTTTTATGTTTTATGTTTTTGTTTGTTTGGTTTCCGCGATACCAGTCAGTACCGTACAAGTACCCATTCTAGTAACCAATCTAGTACCCCACTTTAGAGAGATAATATCATGCGAGTTTATTACTCCTACCACCAAACCATCTCTCCCTCGTTATTATGTTAGCTACCTGTTTAACCTGTCTGTCACCTAGCCTTCGTTTGGAAATAGTCTCCCCTCATGGCTTCCTTGCCCGTGGTGGTAGGACTAGGTGCTGTTTATCAAATTAGATTAGTTCTGTATATCCCGCTGACTTGTTTCTTTTTCCTTTCTTTTTTAGCGTTTCACACACACCACCGCGCTTGTTTATCTGTCGTTGTGGTTCGCTTGCTTGATGATGTGGAATGCTATTGCCGCACTGCTGGTGTGCGTGACGTGCTGTTACGGTCATTCGTGAGGTGGGGTGCTCGTCTTGTTTTGGGATCGTTCACACTGAAGGTCCTGCTTTCGCAACTGCGTACGATGGGGCTGGAGTGGTGATGAGTTCACGTTTGCTTGTTCTGCATCACGATTCGTTGGGCTTGGTTGGGTGGGTACTGGCTGAGCTGGCAGCTTCTTCTCTCGTCGAGTTTGGCGTGGATAAAGAGCCGCTGAGTTGTCTGACGGCGGGTTGGGACATCTTTGGCTGAAAAAGAAACGTAGAGTCACGTTTGCGGGTGACAGGGCGAGTTGAAGTCTACACCATCTATTTCTGAACATGCTCGCGATGCGTTCGCTACCCTCCACCGAGGGCTCCAGGATCTCCAGAAGGGTTTTGACAGGCAGGAGCAGAAGGTTGACGCGCTGAGGTTCGAACTCGACGACGCTAGGGCCGAAGTTAGGTCACTCAAGATTAAGCTGCGTACTACACCAAACGATTTCAAGCTCTACCAACTCGCCAGCGGGTCTTGGCTTGGGGAGCAGAGAATGCAGCTTATAGAGCTCGATAAGTACGAGCAAGAGGCTAGAGTTGCGAAGAAGCTGATGGGCAACTATCGCGAGCTGCTTGTACATGAGATAGTCGAGTCGTCGCGGCTACGAGAGCAGTTGCACGCGAAGGATGTGCTGCTCGCACAGCGTGTACAGAAATCGACAACTTCGTCAACTGTAATCCACTTCTGTCAGCAAGGAAGGGAAACTACCAAAGGTCAAGCTAGTGCGCGCCATGTACAATGCTCAATGGAGAAGGTTGAGATAACCCGACGAAGATGACAACCAGGAGTGCCGTACTGAGGAGCACAAAGATGTATTCTCTACTGAATAAGATGTGGTAGAAGTTGCTTGACCTAGCGTTTGCAGCAGTTCTGTTTAGACATACAGCCGGTAGTCCCTAACTTGCATTTGCAGGCTTATCTTTGCCTTGTCGGTATGTTATACTCACATGCGGATTGCACGTAGTCAGCATATTCACCATCTATTTACTCGCCAGCTGAGACGTGCAATGCATCGATAAAACACGTTGTTTGCATGTGATTTGGTCTGGAGATACAATGGTGCTGACAGTCATGGTAACGGCTGTGCTTTCTTAGTATTGACTTTGCAAAACTTGTGTTCTTTCATCACCTCAAGAACCCTCTACGGCTTTTCTCATACAGCTCAAAACGGCGAACGACGTGCAAGTAAGACTGTTATCGAAAATCAGCTCGGAACACGCGAAAGATTAGATAATCTGATCCTTCTGGGTCACTTCTGCCAGGAATTGCTATTTACCTTGTCGCCAGTGCTCCATAGGTAAGCTCCTACACTGGCCGACCAGGCCCAAGATCTCCGCTCACAAATATGACGAGTGTCGCCGCGTATCTAAGTAATCAGCACTAGGTTTGTATATTTGACGAGGTACCCACGCAACAGTTGCCGCAAAGATTTCAGATCTTTCAGTGGCAGTGAAGAGGCTAACGCTTCAAGCGAAAACCAGCATGAAAATGCCAATCATGGCGAGCTTTTTTGTTGGATTACTAATGTAATCCAGAGTAATGAGTGTAACAAAAAGCAAGATTGCAGCAATTACTATACTAACAGAACGAACCTTGCAATTCGTTTCCCAGGGAAGTAGGCCATGTTGTTCTTTCGTTTTCCTAAATGCTCGCATAATGAATCAGCAGAAGTCAGTTAATTATCCGCGATTCGAGTTCCTACCAAGAAGAAGACCGACAAGTATCGCTGGACAAAGGCTGACAATCTATCTTCTTGTTCAGAATGCTTGAGGAGAACAAGTTCCTCACTTTGGCTGTACAGAGTTGCACTGTGATACCTAGAACAGATTCGTATGCGTTTGAATCTTTGTTGAACCGAGTTGATGCATGATGAAACGCGTCCAAAGTACGTACTGGAGGCGACTGCAGGCAGGCTAGAGAACTCTCGAAGAGTTGCGCTTCTCCTACACAGCGCTTAGTGTTCATCTATCACAAACAAACTCCAGCTACGAACGGTATTCTTTCAGTTTCGCGCGGATGTCTTTCAGCAACCGCATGAGCTTCTTCTGTTTTATGTCTTGTGGATTTGCGGCAGTGGCTTTGAATGACTGCCAACTCATCGCACACCGCTTGGTCTCCAAGTTGCCATGCTGTAGGCTTTGATCCTCAGTATCAAACTGTTTTTATCACTTGGTTTTGTCAGTGCTGCCCTTGATTCCCTCGGAAGAAGAAAATGCATGTCAACTTACCTGTACAGCCTCAAGTCTGACCAGTTTGATTTGAAAATACAACAGATTGCGCACCGCAAGATTGTCAAATCCTGAGAATACTAGCAATGTATGGTCTGGATCACTCGCCAACGCTGATACTGGCTCTGAGATTGTACTCGTGAGTGCAGCATACGCAGCAAAATATGGCTTATTGCAGGAGTACAGCTGCGAAGAACTCGAATTAGCCGACGGTACCTTTGAGCACACAAGTGGATTCTCAGATGTGCATATCACAGTCAAGCCTTCAACCAAGCGTTCGGACCCTTTTCGGTTCCAAAGTCACTTGAAGGAAAGCCTTCCGGAGCCAGTTTCCAGGAAGGTCAGGATACATGTCCTAAAAGCCTTCGAATCGACATGATCCTCAACGAGGACATCGTGGACGATTTCAAGATCTTCCAAAACGGAGTCAGTACGCTTCTATCTGCATTACCAGACGGTGTAGCCTCGAACAATAATTGTCCACTTGGGCAGCACGGAGCGGAACATAGCATCCGCCGCAGGGAGAAAAAAACCTGGGCCTCGTCCGCCTTTTCAAGTCAAAAGCCGGGTACCGCCAAATCTGACTCCAGTGGTGAGTTGTCTATACTTCTACCAGTCACATGGTAAACTAATAAGGTGTTGGAATTCAGTCGACAGGGGAGACTGATGTCCATCCGGAAATTACCAGGACCGTCAAAGCCATTAGTAACCTCGAACAGCAAGAAAATCGAAGAAGAAATTGTATGGCACTAAGAAATATCACAACATGGCAGAAGCGCAACGTGATGCGGACATACGAGTACAATATCAACGCAAACGCACAGAGCTTACGCAGAAAATCGACGACGTCTTCAAGAAACCCGGCGCTGTGTGGTTCTCGATGCTCTCGAGTCGTCTTCCCTCAGTTCATCACGCTTTTTTCTTGTCAGTTAGTGCAGATATGTCAGCATAAAAGTCTGGGTAACTACTTCTTCCCTTGTTGGTCTAATGGAAAGTGGCCGAGGCTCTTCCCTTGTTATACTTTACACCAAATATGGGATCGTCTACTGGCCAAAATGGCCTGACGAGGTCACACACGAGGCCAGACAGGAGCAAGACCGGGACGATTGCGACGTTGGAGTTTCTTAGAAGAGGGTAATTAGCGTTGCATGGACAATTCCGGACTATTTTGCAGTGCTCCAGGAGCAGTTTGAGCAGCTTTGTTTTTTACCGGTCAATTCTCGATAGGTGATTGGCTTGTACTCTGAATACTCATAGAATAGCGAGATAGAGCAGAAAAATTGTCAAGAACATGAATAGCCGGATCTAGAGCATTGCAGGAAAGACGTATGCTTCCGGGCCGTGGAGCTGGTCCTGGCAGAGAGATATCTTGACTTTGAAGTGTCTTCAAGATTTAGTTACAACTGAATTCTGATTATTATCCTGTTTGCAAGTTAGACTCTATCATGTGGAGGCGTGGGACAATGCTAAGCTCATTCTAAGACTATGCTCGCTTCTCTGGTGAAAATACTTGTTGTAGAGTAATGCTCAAGGTACTTTAATGTCGTAAGACACTCAAAAGCTCGAAAAGGCAGGGAGAAATTTGCTCAAGGGTGGCTTGAAACTGTACCTCCAAGTCAATCTCAATGCCCTAATCTAGAATTACGGTACAGCATCTGTCGATGTGCACTATCAAGCCAGCCTCTCGTGTGACAACACTACAGACTAAGAAGAACATCGACATCTATTGGGCCTTGACAACGATATCTCTAGTAAAGCAATCCTATTCCACTCTACTCATCTAACACCTCACAGTGCAGCCATCGCATCACATTACCATCACCGTCTAAGACCGGAATATAAACAGCGAAACCGACTACCAATCTCACAGCGACTTGTACAGTCAGACAATCAAAGGCAAAGGGGTACATGCAAATAATCGCACACCATGGGGAGACAGGAAATGATCACAATTACTTTGATATTTCGGAGGAGTACCAAGTACCACAAAGAACCATACACAGGGCCTACCCGTGTGCATTCTTCTATCACGAAAAGCAGATATCAAACCAAACAGCTTCCCTCTATACGATGTAATTCTACCATCTACAAGATTTAGGAAACCTTGGAAACCGGTACGTGTTCCATCGTTTGCGAAGCGCGTTGCTGAAGAAGTTGACACAATCTTAGCTGCTCAATCGAGACGGCAGTGTTCTTTGGTCTGGGGATGCTTGTTGTGAGGATACATCGTCATGAAGCGTGGGGATATGATTATGCTTCGTCCTGCAGGAATGAGTCGCAGCGTGTAGAACGCAGTAATGTTGCACTGTAATCATCGATCCATTAATCCTTTGTCTCCGTGAGGATTACTTGGGGGAAGCAAAGCGATACTCACGAGCTGTACTGGGTCTTGGAGTTGGAGATGGCGAAGTGGAGAGAGCAAAGGCAGTCTTTGGTTCGTTGACTTTCAATGCCAGTTTCGACTGGCGAACTGATGGACTGCTACTGCGAGGCGATAGAGGATATTGGTACGCCTGGGTTGAGATTACCGTGGGTTTAGCTTCCAAGCTCGAGTTGGACGGGAGTAGTGACATGGTCGAGTTCCTGTCCGGAGGAGTTAGGGATTGTTAGCGTCGTCAATGCAAATCATGACCAGATCTACTGCACGGTGTTGCATAGGCTGGAGTGAATTTTTATTCTCCAAGGACAGTTACACAGTCTTGGTTACCCTCGTTGTGGATATAAACTATCGCTGGATCGAGGTTGGAATTATCTAGTATACTGTAAGCTAATATACTTCTTAGAGCTATATCTTTCCCTGTCTCTACATCTACCGCTGATTTGTCATTCCTTTTCGCCTTCCTCCTTTCTCTTTCAACCTCTCTAATCCTTTCCGCCACCACATCCCAAGAACTAATTTTTACTCATCGCTCCTTGCTATGAGGAGCTTCTAACCAGCGTCGTCAGGACTTAGAAGTGCAGACTCGGGCTTCAAGCAGTAGCAAGGCAGTCTCGTCATGGGTATAATAAAGCGCACAAACAGCATCATCACCTTTGACCCCCGACAGCCCGACAGCCAACCCATCACCCCCCCACCCCCCTCTCCAAAAAACCCCTCACAACACCAACCAACGCATCCCCCGCACCAACCCACCTCTCCAGGCCCTCAACCTCGGCACTCTCAAACCCCGGAAACTCGCCACTGTTCATCCACCGCACAACCTCGTCACCCACCATACCCGCCACTTCCACACTCCCCATCCACCGCGCTAGACAGTACGTCTCCAACATCACTTGACCAGTAACGCCACGCACCCCTCCGTCTCTGAGCATGTACCGCCCCTCCGCCACCTCCCTGCAATGGTACACACGCCGCGGAAACGAGTGCCGCGTGCCGAAGCAAACGCACGCGTGCCAGAAGTCGAAAGCGGCGGGTGAGAAGGGCAGGGTGGGGGGACGTTGGTGGATGGTTATTTCGTTGTCGGTGATGGAGAGGTGGTACGTGTTGAGGAGGGAGGGGTTGTGGATGAGGGATTTTGCGCAGAGGCGGATGGTGGGATGGGAGGTGGTGTGTGCTGGTTGGAGGGTGATGGCTACGAGTTCGCCGGTGTAGATTGCTGTTTCGTGGTGGGTTGGACGGGTTTTGGGGAGCTGTTTAGGGATTGATGATGTGGTGGTGATGTAGCTTGTTGTCTTCAATGCGGCGTCGATTAGCTCGTTGAGGTGTCTTTGCTTTGGAATCCCGTACGGCTCGAGACCGAGCGCGGTCGTCTCGAAGTACACGCCGCTGTGTTGGAAGACGGCTAGGCTGGCTTTTTTAAATCGCTTGCGGACGCATTCTGCGGATGGTATTTTGCCTTTAATGCGCTGGGCCTGCTGCGCGACGGCTTCGAAGGTCAATGGACTTGGGTTCCATGGTGCTCGTAGCTCGTAGGCCTCGATTTGGTCTTGCTTTAGCCCAGTGATGCTCGACCAGTCGATGGGGCATGAAGACAGTGAGTGGGGAAAGCGGCGGGTGGGCGCTGGGAAGTTGTGCGGCCAGGGCGTGATGAGGGCAGGTACTGCCTTGTTGAAGCCTGGTTTTGTTAGTGCCTGTAACACTATCATTGAGTCGCGAACTTGCAAGCGGTAGGGTTATGTATGGGAGATGGAAGCAGGTTGGCCTGGGTATCCGCAGAGTTTGTGACCTGGTTGATGACTACAGCAGCTTGTTGTGTACTGCTTTCAGGGTTCGATGCAGCGATGGGCGCTCGAGCGACTGTCGAGTTAGTATAGTTTCAGAGTATGAGAGTGTGATACCTGCTAGCTGAGTCGACTGCAGGTGCTTGAGCTTGCGCCGACTTTGGGATGGTGGCTGCAGTCTTGCTCAAGGGGTTTGCCGTGGACTTGTGAGCAGCCGCGGAGGGCTTCGTTGTCTTTGGGCTCGTCGGCGTCTTTTGTGGTGTAGCTTGGCTGGACACCGCCTTCTGGCGCTTGCCTGGCTTATGCTCGGTAGTGTCTTCTGCTTTGCGCTTTGTTGCAGGTGGGCTGACGATTGCACGGCGATGAGCGGGTGCAACATTCACCATAGCGATTGGACCCATGTTGTACAGCGATGTTGAAGCGATGGATGATACGGCGATGAGCTGGAGAGAGCAAAGAAGATAGTGAGCGAATCACTTGTTATATTTGAGAGTGGGTGAGCAGTGCGACAATAGTATCGAAGTAAGATGATAATAGATGAGCTCCTATTGTCGTTTGCCCACCAGCACCGAGATCTTCAGCGGTGAAGGAGTTTGCGATTTGAAGGTGAAGTCACCTCGAGCGGGATATTGTGCATGGCTCAGGAGGTAACACGAGGGACAGAGCTGTGTGGATGTTGGAGAGTGAAAGGCAATCGATCATCAAGAACAACGGAAGCAGAAGTGAAAAGACAGATACTGGGAAGGAAAATTAAACGGCGATGAAGCAGAAGTGTGGAGAGAGTACTGTCTGCTATACTTCAAAGAGTCTTGTTGATGTGAAAGGGATTCCAAAAGCATAAACAACATTACCATCAACTAGTCATCGTGTGGTATTCTCTTACTGATACACCGAGTAGATGGATGGCATTCCTTACCTACAGCGGCAACCTACTGTCATAGAATATACGCTTATATACCAGCTAGAATTAGCAGGTAGAATATGGTCATATTTTGCCTCTATTTTGGCTGCGACACCTACACATACACACATGTTTGAGTCCATGCAGGCTGATCCGTTCAGATGATGATTTCAACATCGCAAACAGGTCTGACTACAGGATGCTGATGATGTCCATGTTTGTCGTAGGGGATGAGACGACGTGGGTTGAGTGGACAGTGTTCTCACGTATAGATGCAGACAATATCGATGCTGTTGATGTGTCTTCGCACTACTCGGCTATACTTGCCTCTAGGTGCAGCAGCAGCAGGGCAACGGCCTTGGATCATGGCACGGGCAGCAGGCGACAACCACTCCTGCGCCCACGACGCCATCATGTCAGCCTCGACCCACTCGAGCGTGACAGACGTCGACGCTGGGAACAGCAACGATGCGCCGCAAGTGGAAGCGCTCTTCCTGATCAGATTCGACAAGAAAGTCGGGTGGGTTGCGCGAGTACCGGCATGGCGCACGCACCGCTGACGCCTGCAGCTACACCATTGCTTGGAAACGCACCACAAACGACACAAACCTGGAGGGCGTCGAGTTCAAGTCGCTGCCGTCCGGCTTACATGCGCTTGCGAACGATCTCGTCTACTTCACGCATGAGGGCTACGCCGGGCTGAGCGCCTTTGCCAGGGGCGATGCGAGTGCCGAGGACCGCAATGCCAACTTCGTCTCGGTCGGCGTGCTGGTGCGGAGGGAGGGCAGGTTTGGGCGGCTGGGGCGGGGCTGGCTGCTGGCTGGGCGGCTTGAGAAGATGGCTGCGGCGCTGGCCAGGGACGAGACAGTAGCACCGCTGGAGGAGTTTTGGGCCGATCAGACCAGCAATGCGAAGACCAAGCACGCAGACAGCACAGACAGCAACGCGAAAAACAAGCACGCAGACAGCAAGGGCACCATTCGTGACCGCGCCATCTCCACCGTCACGGCGATCCCAAAGGACGAGGAGCGGCTGCCCGAGTACCACCCAGCACTGGCTATCCTGCAGTACCTCGACCTGTTTGGCCCGCTGGTCTTTAGGCTGCAGCAGGCGGCCCTGTTGAGGAAGCGCATTCTGTTTGTGGGCAGTCCGCCTGTGAGGACGACGTGCGAGTTCGGTAGGCTTCTGCATCCACGCCCCACGTAGCACGACTAACACGCGCAGTCTACAACCTCTCCGTCCTCTCCAGCATCTCCCCGCGCGACGCCGAGCATCTCGCGCCTGGCACCGAAGACCTCCTGCGCCTGCCCTCCCTCTTCTCCATCGGTGTGCACGACATTCCCTACCTCGAAAGCCTGCGCAACCCCAAGGGCGGCCACACGCCCGGCAACGCAGCAGCAGAGGGCTGGGTCGCGTGCACGACGGACGAGATCATCACGACCAAGCAGAAGCTGTATGACATTGTCGTCGAGATACCGCACGCCGGCGATGCCAACGCCCAGCAACGACACTGGCCCAAGCTGCGCACCAGCGAGGGCGACACGATCAAGGCAAGCCAGCGCGACGCGGCGCGGTACAAGCTGCTGCACCGCGAGCTCTGGAAGCACCGCCAGCAGGCCACCGAGACGTTCCACGACGACGACGAGCAGAACGACGACGCAGCACCGCTGATATCGCACGACGAGATCGACGCCAAGCGCGCAGACGACGACTTCAACGAGGCCTACGACGACACAGCCGTCGAGCCCGTGACGTGGTCACGACTTGCGTATCAGGGCTTCATGTGGTGGGCGAGCGCCGGCGAGCGCGACGCATACACGACAGCAGAGAAGGAGCTCGACCGCGAACTCGTCGGCGACATGGCTGCCTACGAGGATTCTGTCGAGACGGCCGTGATTGCCTACTTCCACCGACAATCATCACTGCTGATCAAGGTTCTGTGCCAGCTGATAGAGAGCGAGCACCAAGACGAAGAGAGAGAGGGCGAAGAGGGCGATGCGCTGTGGATTGATAGAGACGACCTCAGCAGCATGGGCCTCGACACGTGGAGCGAGGCGGACCGCGCCTATGTGCAGGAGTTTGGGAGCCTGTACTTTGGACGCAGAGTCGAGATCAGAGGGAACGAGGTGGATTGCTGTGGTTTGAGGGTGCCCATGCTGTAGGTCAGTCTTCAAGGGCTGGTCCCTGGCTGCGACGATTGCATGTAGAATCTTCACAAATAGCTGTTGTTCTCCATTCACCATGTTCTTGCAATCACGCGGCCGTCATTTGCTGGTTGCTCCAGGCCGAGATCGGAGCCCCGCATTCTTTCGACTTTTGCGCCCATGCGCGCCGCCCCGCATCGTCATACGCCCTGCAGGCACGTCAACGGCTTAACCTCGCACGGCGAAATTGTTTGCTATGATTCACATGGTGTGACTCGTTCACGACAGCTCTTCCCTTCGCTATACCCTCGCGTTCAAACGATACCCTCAATCACCACTTGGCTCAGTCACCACTTGGCTCAGTCACCACTTGGCTGTGACTGATTTATTGATTTAATCCCCCTTGTGTGCGCCAATTGGCATTTCAAAGACCGAACGCCGAGATGCCGATGCTTGCAGAGCCGTGGAAAAAGTACAAGGCGTTCAAGCCGCTGAACCTCCCAGACCGGACGTGGCCCAGCAAGACAATCGAGAAGCCGCCACGATGGCTGTCGACAGATCTGAGAGACGGCAACCAGAGTCTGGTAGATCCCATGGTGCGAATTCATTACTACTCAACATATCCCATACTAACAGCCACCAGGACGGCGAGCAGAAGTGGATGTACTTCCAGATGCTCACAAGACTCGGGTACAAGGAGATTGAGGTGTCGTTCCCCTCGGCCTCGCAAACCGACTTCGACTTCACACAGCGCCTGGTGAAGACGCCCGGCATAGTGCCCGACGACGTCTGGCTGCAGGTCCTGTCGCCGTGCCGCAAGGAGCTCATCCGCCGCACCGTCGACTCGCTGAAGGGCGCGAAGAAGGCCATCCTCCACCTGTACCTCGCGACCAGCCCCTGCTTCCAGCAGATTGTCTTCAACATGAATGACGACGAGACCATCGCCCTGGCGGTCGAGTGCACAAAGTACGCGCGGTCCATCACAAAAGACGATCCGGAGCAGGCCGGCACGCAGTGGCACTACGAGTTCTCGCCCGAGACCTTCTCCGACTCGAAGCCCGAGTTTGCGCTGGAGGTGTGCGAGGCCGTCAAGGCTGCCTGGGAGCCCACCGTCCAAGACCCCATCATCTTCAACCTGCCCGCCACCGTCGAGATGGCCACACCAAACGTCTACGCCGACCAGATCGAGTTCTTCTGCCGGAACATCACCGAGCGCGAGAAGATCTGCGTCTCCCTGCACCCCCACAACGACCGTGGCTGCGCTGTCGCCGCCGCAGAGCTCGCCCAAATGGCCGGCGCAGACCGTGTAGAGGGTACGCTGTTCGGCAACGGCGAGCGCACTGGAAACGTCGATCTCGTCACCCTCGGACTGAACCTCTACACGCAGGGCGTGCATCCCAACATTGACTTCTCCGACCTCAAGTCCATCATCGACATGGTCGAGACCTGCAACAAGATCCCCATCCACCCACGTGCCCCCTACGGCGGCCAGCTCGTCGTCTGCGCATTCAGCGGTTCCCACCAGGACGCCATCAAGAAGGGCTTCCAGAAGCGCAAGCAAGACGGCGCCACCAACGAGTCCTACTGGCAGATTCCCTACCTGCCCCTCGACCCGCAAGATATCGGCCGCACCTACGAAGCCATCATCCGCGTCAACTCGCAGTCCGGCAAGGGCGGCGTGGCCTGGATCATCCAGCGCCAGCTGGAACTCGACCTGCCGCGCGGTCTGCAGATTGCCTTCTCCAAGGTCGTGCAAAAGGAGACGGACAACCTCGGCCGCGAGCTGCTGCCGACAGAGATTACGAAGCTGTTCGAGGAAGCGTACCACCTCAAGCGCAACCCGCGATTTGGCCTCGTCGACTACGACATCACCGCAGACCGCTCCAGCACGCCCGAGCCGCCGCAGGACGGCAAGACGAACAAGACGAGCAACCTGCGCCGTATCTTCAAGGGTGTGCTGGAGATCGATGGCCAGGAGCACAAGATCCAGGGAAGCGGCAACGGAGCCATTTCGTCTCTGGCAGATGCGCTGAAGGGTCTGGGTATTGAGTTGGATGTCGTCGACTACAACGAGCACACCATCGGTTCGAACAAGAACGCCAAGGCTGCAACCTACATCGGGTGTATTGTTGCTGGCGGAAACCAGAAAGTGTGGGGTGTGGGCATCCACCACGATGTTGTCCAGGCCTCTCTTATTGCGCTGCTGAGCGCCGCGTCGTCGGTGAGTCGAACTATTGTAGATCCGAACTGCAGAACTAACATGACCAGTTCCTCTCTTCGAGACCATCAACACCAATCCCGTTCAGACCTAAGCGGTCGAACACCCTGGACATCCCCAGCATCGAGGGCAGCCCCCTGAGGAATGGGGAGAAGGCCGAGCAGAACGGCACACAAGTTGAAAAGCTCGAGGCTATGGTCAGTGGTGAGCAAGCTGATGTGAAGAGCGGGGGCGTTTAAAGTCTGTATCGTTTGACTGTTTTTTTTATTGATCTGGCCTGATCTAACTTGGATATTGCATTGACCCCGGGTTGGGCGGTTGGTGTTCAAAAGTGCCATATATGCACATATCAACACAACATTTCCACACATTCCATTCTCCTATCTCAGCCCTCATGCCTCACCCCCCGGAATACTAATCCCATGGTACCCCTTATACCCACTCCTCTCCTGCCTCTGCCACCCCTCCAACACCCTCTTATCCTTGACCTCCAACACCTCCACCCTAATCGGGCGACACGTTCCCTTCATCCCCTCCTCATCATCCCCCTCATCCGCCTGACCCCAACCCCAATGACTCAAATCCCCACCCGGACACGTACTAAGCGCGCAAAGCAAATCCTGCTCAGCAAAAAACGTAACGGCACTCTTCTCCGTCGCAGGACTAGCCTCCATGAAATACCTCCCCTGGGCATCCAGACCAGTGACTTGGAAGACGTTCAACACATCATGGACATCGAACTCCGTGAGTCCATGTGGCAAAACCGCACGAACAAGGTTACTATGACAATGGAAATCATACTCCTTGCCCGTCAGAGTATGGGAAATATACGGATCACATCGCGTACCGAGTAGGTCATGACACCTCCCACCCCACCTCGTAACCCCACCCCGCTGATCTCTAGTTTCCTCTCTGCCTCCATTCTTCGCGTCGCCGGGTCCATCGCGGATTAAACAGTCGTCGGAAACAATACCAGCTAACGGCCGCATGAAAGGTAGGTTACTCCATAGTCGATCCCCTTCCTGCATGTGACTCCCCTGTAACTGCCTCGTTCGAGCGGCCCAGAATCGCTCACGTGGATCCTGCGCGTTCCAGATGTTGAGGTCGCCTACTTGTGGCCCGGTCGGGGTTGAGAGCCGGAAGAGGGAGCCCGCGGGGACGTGCCAGGCGCGGCCGGAGCGTGGGGGGATGGTGAGGTCGTGGGTTGTGGTTAGGTCTGTGTCTTTGAGGGCGCGCAGTTTGGTGTATAGCGCTGTTGGGGGGTGGAGGGGAGAGGTGGTCGAGGTGGGGTAGTAGGCTGGGGTTGGGGGTGTGTTGGAGGGGGCGTTTGTGGCCATGTTGATGGTTGCTTTGTTTCTTTTCTTTGAGATGAGGCGAGGTGAGGTGAGGGGTTGGATGGGTTGATATATGCGGTTGTTATCTATCTATCTATCGCGTCAACATACCACAACACCAACGTAGTATTTACACGCGCGACAAGAGCGGGTAATCACGCAATAGTGGGACGATGCCGATATCGGCATCCTTTACACGCATGGAAGGAGTTAGTCGCGGCTTGTTTTATCACTGTTTTGGAAATCCTGCGTCGCCGATTCAATGCTGAACTGCTCGCTTTCTACACAAAGACGGCGTTGGATGTGTAGACTACGTCCATACTCCAGCTTATTACCCCTCTGGGCTAGCGCGGATTCGAACCGAGGTACAATGTCGTTGATGTCTACCTACCTAGCTCCGCAGCCTCGGTGCTCGACGAGAACAAAAACAAGTCCCGTTCGCAGCCAAGTCTATCTGTAGATACCCGACATCACCACCTGCCAATTTCAACACCACCACCCCACAATGACCTCCGCCCAAGCCGACGTCGCCCTAATTGACTTCTCCACCATCTTCCGCCTGGATGGCAAAGTCGCCGTCGTATCCGGCGGCTCACGCGGTCTAGGACTGCACGCCGCATCCGGCCTCCTCCAAGCCGGGTGTTCCAAAGTCTTCATCACGAGCCGCAAAGCCAGCGCGTGCACCGAAGCCGTCGCAGCCCTCAATGCCTTGCCCAACAAAGCCCCTGGTGCGCAGGCTATCAGCATCCCCGCGGATAGCTCCAGCGTCGCTGATATCGAGCGCCTTGTGAAAGAGGTGGGGAAGCATACGGATCATGTGGACATTCTGTTTGCGAATGCGGGCGCGACGTGGGGGAGTGAGTTTGAGAAGGTAGATGAGAGGAACGGGTGGGACAAGGTGATGGATTTGAATGTAAAAGGAGTATTCTTCACCATTCAGAAGTACGTTCATTCACCCTCTCATTTTCCCATTCACAGCCCACTCTACACACAACCTTCAATCACCAGTATCCGGAACTAACACCACCCAGATTCACACCCCTCCTAACCGCCCACGCAACCACCGACTCCCCCTCCCGCGTAATAGTAACGGGCTCCGTAGCCGGCATCGGCGTCGGCAGCATCGGGTCCGTCGGCGCCTACTCGTACGCAGCCTCCAAAGCCGCAGTGCTGCACCTTGCGCGCAACCTGGCCGTTGAGCTAGGCCCCCGCCACATCCTCGTCAACGGCATTGCGCCGGGGTTCTTCATGAGCAAGATGGCTGCTGGGCTGATTGATGCGCAGGGCGGGGCCGAGGCGCTGGGGAAACAGAGTCCTAACGGCAGGGTGGGGAGACCGGAGGATGTCGCTGCCGCGGTGGTGTACTTGGGGTCTAGGGCCGGGGGGCATGTTAATGGGGATACGATTGTGCTTGATGGCGGGAAGGTGTTGGGGAGTAATCGGTTGGAGAAGTTGTAGGGGGTGTGTATCAACATCTTGATCTCTTGAATTGTTTGAACGAACGAATAGATGAACTAAGAGAGCCGTTGTAGTTTTACCCATACTTCGAAAAACACAACCTGGATATAACAATGAATTACCCTCTCTCCTCCTCTCCACCGCAAACCAACTCACAACAAACATACGCTTACCTACCCCCCGCACCTCTATCCCGTACCAAGAACCCCTCACGCACCAGGCAACCCATCAATCACCATCACCATCACCATCCGCACCTCGACAGCCAACGAAGTAATCCACACAATCTCAACACCGCGCAACAAAAAAGTGTAGAGCAGCGTAGAATCCTGCTAACTTACATTATAACAGTACACCTCTAACAGCACGATCCCGTGTATTTAGCAGTGTCTGTCGTCAGTGTAGTAGGAATAACAGTTACGTTATCTACGTTACGTTCTACCAAAAGCCGGGCGTAGGGATTATTTCCGGGCTGTAGATGGGATAGTAATTTGAATAAATGTCTATAATAGAGAAGTAGCGTTAAGGTGTAGGTTCTATACGTCTTACTACCTAAATCAGTCCTAGTAAAACATAGGTTACTCTAGGTTAGCTGGTTTCTTTTTTAGAACTAGAGAGAGAGAGTGTGTGTGTACTCTCTGTTGTCTGATAAACCCTTCTCTCTAGCTGTGGTGGTTTGTTGTGTTATGTTACGTTATATTACTAGTATTACCTACCTACTACTACTACCTAAACCTACCACTTACTTTTGTTAATCTAGCACGATTCTGTTATGACTTGGCTCTGCCTACCGTGCCACGCATCTAAAAGGTACTAATAATCACTCTAATAAGTAACCTAAGGCTAGAACAGTACTGATTGCCAGCCTAGTCAGCGGTAGACAACGCCACATGCCAGCGCCTGAATTCTATTACCGGGATAACTTCGCTATCAGCTACTCTGTATTCTAGGTGAATTGTACACCTGTTCTTTTGTTGCGGGGTAGAGGTAACGACTAGCTTGTTACTACCTTTTAAGACTTACTATCTAGCTGTAATCTGTTGTATTAAAAGTATCGTTCTACTAAGTTAATAAGAAGGCAGCGTGTTTTTTTTTAAATATCTAAACAATGTAAGGATACTTTCCTGTACTTCACTATACAGTGTTGCGTTACAGAAGGAAACGTGCGGTGTGGTTGGACAACTAGTTGCTGCTTTTCAAGAGCGAATGTCAGCACCCGTCACTCTGTAATTCTACTAGCGTAAATTGAAGCGCGGTTAAGTCGCGAGAGGGACCTTAAGAATGCACTATGTTGCGTTGCGATAGTCTACTGCGATGGCGAGGCCTAATTGGGTGACAGGAGTACGTTGTTTAGGTGGATGTACACGTATGTAGTGAGACTCGTGTCGTAACCTATGGTTGAGCACAGAGGTGGATGGTAATAGAGGAGACTTAGTTCCGCATCTTAGTTGAATGTGAATGGGTGGTGGAATGTTTAGGCGGCAGGCCACATGACTATGGGCGTGCTAAGAGGTGGCATGCTAAGCTATCTGTGCGCACACTAGATAAGCGAGCCAAAATTACTTTTGAATTGATTTAAAATTAATTCTAGCAACTATTACTAACACTAACACTACTACTAACACTACTACTACTACTACTACTACTACTACTACTACTATAACTAGCTAGACTGTCTTTGTCTTAGCTAGAAGCGTAAGTAAGCTAGCAAAATTATTTCTAAATTAATTCTAAATCAATTCTAGCAAGCATATGCCCGCTACCTAGCCCTGCCTACCCTACTGCTAGGTGCAACCTTCTACAACACTAATAATAACAGCAATATTATTATCTACCTAGGTAAGCTTTGCTGCTGTAAGGAGATTAACTGCTATAAGCTCTATAGGGTAAGAATTAATTCCTAATTAATTCTAAACTAATTCTAACAATTTAACAGAAGAGGTTCTCTAAGCGTAGCAACCTAATTAACTACCTCTGCTAGGACTATAGCATTAGTAGCATTGCTGGCTCTAGTTATAGGGTTAGCTAGCTAAGCAGCTGCTATGTTATTACTATTAAGCGTAAGTAGAATTTTAGTAGAATTAATTCTAAATTAATTGCTAATTAATTTAGGCTTCTTTTAACACATAATAGACTGCTATAACCTCCTCTAGGCTGCTTACTAGCAGCAGAACGTCCTCTACGCGCAGGCTATAGCTGCTGCTACCCCTTAGACCTCTCTCTTCTTTGTAATTTAGGGCCTAGACCTTTGTATAAGTAGAATTAGTTCTAAATTAATTCTAGATTAATTTAGCTTAAAGCAATTAAAGATTAATTACTAATTAATTCTACTAGGCTAATTCTAGGCGCATAGCACAGATCTCTAGCCTCTCCCCTAACTGCACTACTTTCTGCCTAACCTGCTAGGCTTATGCTACTACTATTAACTGTAAAATCCCCCCTAAAGGTCTCTTATTAACAGAATTATTTTAGAATTAATTCTAAATTAATTCTACTAGATTTCTAATAAATTTATAGATTGCTTCTTTTTCTAGGACTCTAACTACTAGAAGTGTAAGAACAGTAACCTCTAGATTAAGTTCCTTAAAGAGGATAAGGCTGAGGGTTAGGAGACTAAGGAGGATAACAATGTAGATAAGGATAAGGATAAGAATAACAAGTAAAATTAATTAAGAATTAGTTCTTAATTAATTTTGCCTAGACACGCTTAAATTAAAATTAAATAGATTTAGAACTAATTTAGCTATAAGCACAAAGTAATGTAGCTTTAGGCTACTGTACAAATAGATAAATAATTATGCTTTACTTCTTTCTACTTAAAATATGCTTTGCTTGTACATTAACCTTTAAGTAAACACCCTAATAGTATAAGAATTAGTTTAGAATTAATCTTAGATATAAATACTTACTTTTTACTTTCTTTTTCTTATAATAAGTATAAGGAGTACTAACATTTAGTGCTAAAAGAATTTGTTAGGTTTTTTAATAGTTTATATGCTCTTTCTTCTGCTTCTTCTTCTTATTTAATGTTAAGAAGTAAGGTATAGGCTATAGAGGTAGAGGTAGAGACTGCTGTAGTAGCTAAATTAATTCTGAATTAACTTAAGGTAGAATTAATTCTAAATTAACTTAGGTTTAATTGTTTAAAACTAGGTCTTCTTATGCGTAATAAAGACTTATTATAAAGTTATAAGACTTTCTTCTTATAATCTTTATTAGATAGTTTCCTTTTTAGGAATAGTTATTACCTAGAAAGGCAACTTAAGCTATTTAGCCTAAATATATATATATTAGGCCTAAATACAGGTACTTTCCTAATTAGGTTTAGCTCTTACCTAATCTAGTAAAGTACTATCCGAAGAATGCCTAACTAGAGAGCGTTAGAAAGCTGTGCTTATTATAGCTATAGCTTTACTAGATCTAGAGTTAGCTTTCTTACTATAAATAGCTTAAGGACACGTTGCCTTTACTAGTAGGTTACGTGTACACCTACGTAATCTGCTAGTAGGTTGCGTAATTGCCTACGCAATCTGCTTAGAAATTAACTCTTAATTTCTAAGCATCTATTTATAATAACTATTCTAGATCCTTCTAATTTATAATAGAGAGAACAGAAGTAGAGTATAAATACTACTTACTTTCCCCCTCTCTTAGTTCTATACCTAGCATTTAATATAATGACTTGTCTATTATATTATCTTATTACTATATTTACTCCTCTTGCCTCTTTAGGCTATACGCTTCCTATTTTAGAATTACCTAGTCTAGTTAGTCTAGGTCTTCTAGATTAGGGAAGAAAGTAGTCTGTCCTCTTATTTCCTCTCTACTTTCTTTACACTTATTACCCTCTAAAAGTAGGTAATAGCAGTATGCAACTGCTAAGTTAATACCTTTCTAGTAGAAACAGGAGCTACTATGTACTAAGGGTAAAAGACACAAAGGTAGTGTGTAAGAGCACCTTATTACGATCTACAGAACTTAGGAAGGATTTGCCTAATTATAGTAGCTGCGGCATAGTAATTATAATAATAGAATAAATATAAGTAAGTAATAGATACAGTGTTAGCACTTAGCAAGGGACTAAGGGGACACGTAACTTAATTAAGGCTTAGCGCGATTAGTATAATTAGCAATTAGTATAATTAGCAATTAGTATAATTAGTAATTAGTATAATTAGTAATTAGTACAATTAGTGCTTAACGTAATCGGCTATTAAGTCGGCTAGGCAATTAAGCCGGCTACCTTATACAGCTACCTACCTTAACACGCAGATAACTTAACACTACAATATTGTGCTGTAGCTTACAGTACGTTAAATTAATCTACTCTATCTATAGTATCTTGCTTACATGTGCGCTTATTGTGCCTAGCCTAACTATACATCCTACAGCGTTAAGAACCCTCTCTACTACTACCTGTTTGCACCCTCTCCTTACGCCTCTCTGCCTCTGCCTACACTACTACCTCTTATACAGCTATTATTTCCTCTGCCTCTTGCTGTAATAGGGTTCCTCTATACTAGATCTGCTTCCTTTTACGTGCTTTACGCTTAGAAGCAGCTTTATTTGCTGCTTAAAGCTTAACTATCTTAGCTGCTATAAGCACCTAGGAATGCACTATTATATTAGCTCCCTTTTTAAACTGCTGCACTATCTTAATAATTAAAGCTAGAGATAAACTATAGTGCTGCCTAATCTAGTTAGATATTAGCGTTAATTAAGCTAATATTTCAGCAGCGTTGCTTAGTGTTCTAGGTTGCTAGGTAGTAGGCCCTAGTAAAGGTAGTGTTAGCGTACGAGGCTTTACTTTAAGCTTTAATAGCACTACCTCTAGGTTGTCTAGAACTAAGCCTGTTGCTTAGAAGCTTAATTAGATATTATTAGATAAAAACGCCTTATTAAACACCTAATTAAAGGTAGCTAAGAATGCTTTCTTGTTAATATAAGTAACGTAGCTGTTTGCTAAGACATTAATTTCTGTCTTATATGCTCGTTTTAATAGGGCAAAACAGCCTATATTAAGTAGCTATAGGATATAGGAGGTGTAAGGAGGCATATAGAGAGTAATAATTTTGTTCTCCTTATACAGATTCTAGAAGGCAAGCAACTTATAGCTCTTATAGCTATTAATAATTAGCAGCTAGTAGCTACCTACTGTCTAGGCTGTTGTATGCTAGATAAAGTGCTTTAGCTACTCTAGGCCTAGTTTATTTATTGTCTAGCTATTATTGCTAATACTAATACGCTAATTCTTTAGGTTGTAATACTAGGCCTAGTTATAGTTCTTTGCTTTAAAGATAAAGAAGAGTAGGATAACCTACCCTATAGCGTTAATTACAGCAATTAATATTACCTACTTATAGTTGCTAGGCTAGACTCTAAGTAGCTTAAGACGCTTCTTAGACGCTGTTACTACCTTAACAGACCTTCTAACACCTATCTAGAAGCTAGTCTTGTTAAAGTTGTAGGTATCTTAGTTCTAGATACTATATTTAGCTTTAATATTGCGTATAAGGTTAAACTAGAAGCTAATAATAGCTCGATTACTGCACAAGACTCTCTAGTAATTACGCTGTCTAGTTACCTAAGACTTAATCTTAGGCTTCTAGTTTATAAGGTGCCTAGCCTATTTTTCTCTAACCTTACTACTACTATAGGCAGCTAGCAGTTAATTGGCTATTTTACGTACGTAGCTTAGCGTAGGGGCAAAGCCTTACGTGTTAAGCTTCCTTATATATTGTATAACTACCTCCTCTTTAGGCTTAGTAAGCCTTAATCTGCTGTAGTAGAAATCGCGTTGTAAGGTAGTTTTAGCGCGTTAGTCTTAGAAGGTTAATTAAGGAATGTTATAGATAGCAGCAGCGCGCTGTTAGCTTATTAACGCATTAGATTTTATAGCTTAAATAGCAAGGATTATCCTATCCTTACAAGGAAGTAATCTAAGATTAGGTTGTTGAGACATTAGATAAGAGGTGGAATAAGGTGTAATCTTAGCAAAGGTGGCCGGCTTAATTGCCTGGCCGACTTAATAGCCGATTACGTTATTAGGATTAAAGATATTAAGATTAAAGAGATCTATATTGTTGCTAATAGTTAGGAATTAAACATCTATAGGGTATAAATATAAATAGATTCTAAATTAATTTTAAAGGAAGCATAATTATTTTATATTAAATTTAAAATAAATTTATACTATAGGAGCTAAAATCTACTAGAGCGTGCTAAGGTCTTAACATAGCATGGACTATGTGGGGGGGGGGGGGGGGGGGTAGCTAAATTACTAAGATGCGTTAGGCCATGCCACCTCTTGGCGTGCCCATGGTCAGGTGGCATGCCAGCTCGTGGAATGTTCACTGCGTGAGGAGTGACATCAGATTGCGGTGTCGACGCGAAGCCTAGGAAAGAAGCTACGGCGCGCTGTAATCGCAATTGCGGGCGTGCAGTACATAGCAACCCCGGACCACCTGCCTGTCGACGTCGCACTGGAAGCTCAGAAACGAACTTTAGGTCTCCGGACACTACCGGTGTCGTCTTGTGGTAGCTGGTTCTACTACTCGAGGTCAAGTTAAGGTTGTTGGGGTTCCTTAGCCCGTCTCGTGGGTGCATCGCACAATCAAATTGGCGAAACGCGGTGGTGAGACATGTCTCGCCTCGCGGAGGTCTGCCTCGTACAAAGCAACAACAAGGTCAAAGAACGAGGTCAAGGAACAAGGTCAAGGAACGACGTCATTCTGTTTGAATTTTCCACGTCCAAGATGCCATCGTCTCCCGTGCGCAGTGGCTACTAAACTCAGGGTCGTGGCTTCCTTCTAGACACTGGGGCTGCGATTAGCCTGGTGTGGAAAAACGCTAGAAGAGCGAGCGAAGCTCACCATGTCTGCCGCACCTTTGGCGAAACACCAACTGCCCGCTAGGCCGGACGGTTCATGGACGGGTGGAAACGCCGCCGCTCTCGCAGCCGGTCGTTCTGGCCAGGTGGCTGCCGGCGTGCTGTGCTGAATGCGCGTTCATGTCCGCATGTCCGCCGCGAGCAGGGACCTCAGACCACCAGGCGGGTTGGAGCAGGCTGTGGGGGTTCTCAGTTCTGAGGTGGCTGGAATTCGGCGCTGGTAGCGAGGCAGGCGAGTGAAGATGGGGGCATGTTGGCCTGCGATGCACGGCGGCTTATCGGAGGGAGATCAGGCGTAGCTGCATTCCCCCCTGCTATCGGGCCCCGGGGTGCACGTTAACAAGTCCCGTTCGCGTGTTCTCATCGGAGGCCGCCAAGCGGGTGCTCGGCGGCGGCGGAGTGGGATATGGGATAGGAAGGCCAAACACCAGGGCATCCTGGGCGCGTTGACGAGAATTTCCATGTCATCGGCTGCAGCCCGAGAGCGGAAGGTACCGAGCCGCCATGGCCACGCAATCAGGTGGCCAGACATGCAGATGCGCAGCGCTGTAGCCATGTAGGTTGTAGCTTGTATCCATGGCAGCCCAAGTCAGGTGCTCTCATGTCGTGCAGAGGACAGTCACGGCAGCGAGTCAATACTCGACGGCAGGTCCTTGTCCCGGGCCAGCGTAAGCGATGGCAGCACAAGATATTGTATCTCACGACGAGCAGCAGCAGCAGCAGCAGCAGCAGCAGCAGCAGCAGCAGCAGCAGCAGCAGCAGCAGCAGAAGCAGCAAGGGCAGGCCGAGTGCACGCGTGCGTGGGCGTGTCAGACCACTCGTGCTGATGCATCGTATTGCATCTGCGTGCACGGACAGAGCCATGGAAACACGGCCGATGGGCAAGGCTCGCTCTCTGATCAGGCCTGTCCTCTGCCGCGTGCGAGCAACATGGGCGCCTCTGGCAAGGAGCGGAGGAAGCCTTATCGAGGTGCAAGTTCCGGGCAACAACCGACTGTACTGCAGTAGGAGCCAAGGGGCGAGACAGACGGCGGCGGTCTAGACAACGCGGCCGGCAGTTGGACATGGGGTTTCTGCACCTCGACCTGGCCGGCGGACACCAGCATCACCGCCTCAGAAGGCGGTTCGTACGGGTCAGAAGGGTGAGAAAACTCTGCCAGGATAAAAGTAGCAGTACCGTACAGCACAGTACAGACAGGAGGTCCGGTGGGTCTCCCGAAGCGGACGCGGACACGCGCTGCAACGTGGGGAAAGCACGTTTTCCAGAGGTGCCACAGAGCATGGTGGCGCAGAGCAGGGATCGACTTCCTTTACTTCCTTTGGTCCACGCTGGCTGGCTGGAGGTAGTTCCGTCCGAGGGAACCTACACACTACTTGTAGTCTTGTACTAGATAGCATCTACATGCACTCGCGAACCCTGTCCGAGGACGAGTAGGCGTCTGCTATGACTATGTACGGTATTTGGCAAGCCTCTGCATCGTCAGTTGGACACGTCCAGTGACAGCCGACTGGCTCTCAGCCATTTCAAACGGCAATGGGCCGCAACGTGCCGAACTGACGGCGATCAGCGTCTTCTGGTAGTACAGCACCGCTGTCCGAGCCGGCTATTCGCTGCTCTCATGTACTTTCGGCAACGATCCACCACGACGGGCCTGTCTGCCTCTGCCCTTGCTCTGCAGTCTGAGCGAGAAGCTACCGCCCGCCTTGCGCCTCGCCCGCCAGCGTCTCACCCACCGCTAGCTCATCCCACTAGACCTCGTGCTGCACCCTTCTAGCCGTCTTCGAATTTCTGTCGCTCTGGCCACGACCGCCGTTAGTGAGGAAACCCAGGTGGTCATCACCTCCCTCTGACAGGCCGCCATTCGAGCCGAGCCTACCGACTCCATTCGTACAGTGAGTATACCGCTTTCGGCATCATGCACGTTGCCACAACTTCAGAACCGAGAATCGCTCCCTCAACGTCTTCAGCTAGCAGCTGCTCGGATCTAGTGCCGACACGCCTACCACGTTTTGACACCCTCAACTCGGCTTGTACTAGGGTAGCCTCGCGTTCGCTTTCCCACCCATTTGACCACTAGGCTGTCTCTCGCCCACGTGTGACAAGCTTGTTGTTGGGCGCACCTGTACGGCTACACCCCAGTGTCAGTCTGCATGACAGTTCAAGAACTAGTCGTCTGACGGGGGCGAGTACTCGTGGCAGACATGTGGCGCTACCTACCCGCCAGGATTCATCCGTCTGCGGGAGTACCGGTACGTTGTGTGCATGAGCATTACCTATTTCATTTCGCTACTGTGACCTCCGCGACAAGTCTAACTTGAAAATTTTCCACCCCCAGCACGGCGCACGCCGAGGGCCCTCTCGCCTGGAACCAAACGGAACAAACGTCTTGCTTCTTGACTACATTGAGCATCCATCGCAAACCGACACGTGCTGTGCGGTACCATCCCCTGCCGCAACCGAGCCCTGTTTCGACGTGGATAGCTACGGTGGCGACGGAGCCCTGTGCTCGCATCGTCTTACAAACGCTGCTAGTCAGCTTCTCCCTCTACACCTCGGAGCTTGGTTCACCGCGTAACGTCACCTTCCAGAAGATCGCTCCCCACCCAACCCCTGCCCTCGACTGTCACTCACTTCCTAGCGGCTCATCACCGGAACCTGTCCGACTTGTAGCATCCACTCGGGCCCCTGCCATCAAACTGCCCAGCACGCATTCCAGCCAGCCGCGGAAAACTCGCTGCCTTACGACTCGCGCTCCTCCTCGCAGTGCCCTGGTCTACACCTTGTCGTCCTAAAGCTTGCACCTCGCCAGCCTATTTTCCCGCCTCCTGGTTGGCCCCCTGCCCGAGCCTGGCTCAAGCGACACGGAGCACCCGACAAGTCCCATTTCAGCCTTGAGACGCGATTCCTTCCCGTTTCCCCACTGGGAACACTGCAAGTACGGGATCCTCCATTCCAGCTAGCAGCCCACGCCAGTCAGCCCAGCCATTCCTCACATCACTTCCGTCACACACCCTCACTTCAGGTCTGGCCACTACCATGGACTGACCAACTAGCCTTCTATTGGTCGTCTCCTTTACATCGCCCACCCGTTTTGTCCATTCTGTTGGCTAGGCATCCCGACTGGCATCGTGTTCGGTTGCTACCGAAAGGCTCTCTGATCCCCCACGGCACCATTGTCTTGCCTGAATGCCCCGGCCCCTCTACCTGGCCCTTCTGCCTTTTCCCTTCTGACGTCCGCAAGGGAAGAGCTCGTCCACGCCATGCGCACATCGCCACCTGGATCATCTGGAGCATCTCCGCCCGCCATGATACCACCCCCAAACCCCTTCGCACACGTACCGCCCGCGATTCGTACAACCACCCTGACTGCCCCACCGCTTTCACAAGGCGAAGCACGATCACCTGGCTACGGATCGAATTCGTATTCTCACTCTACTGCATCCAGCACGGCTTCCGGTGGTCTATCCGAGATGCAGAATCACGATGCTCCCAGTTTTGGCATCTCGTCTTCTCAAATCTCTTCAGCCAATCTGAACGCACAGAAACGGGCGTACAGGCAACGGAGGAAGGATCCCTCTTGTGATGCGTGCCGAGAGCGGAAAGTCAAAGTAAGTTCGCATGCGAGATGGCTGCAAGACGAGGACAGCGTTAGTGGCACGACGAGAGGAACAGATTCCCAATCTTGGCCTGGGGAAAGTCGGTGCGGAGTCGTCAAATCGCACCATGGCTGTCGAAGCTACGCCGTGTAAGGAGAGCGTAGTCAATGCGGTCTTCAATTCGAAGGTGTAAACTCGAGCGCAATGATGAGCTGCCGTGGAATGAGGGTTCGACCTGATGCTGACCAGGACCGCAGTGCGACGCCACAGAGACCTCGGCGTGCTCGGAGTGCTCGAGTAGGAACCACAAATGTCAATTCACCAAAGAAACAAACAGACGCATGTCATCAATCAAGTAGGCACCTCGACGCGAGTATAACGGCACGCCCTGACAATCTTCACAGACTAGTTCAAGACCTTCAAAACCAGGTTGCCGAATTAACACAGGCCAACACTCACCTACGGACAAGAGCGGCCGGCAAGGAAGACTCCCTATCAGAGCGCATGGAAACGAAACGGCGATTGTCCGATGAGCCAACCGGGCCACCGGCGGTCCGACATAGAGTGGCTGCACCTGTTATGCGCGATTTCGATCACGTACGGAGGAACATCCAGACGTATTCACAAGACATCTTCGACACCCCTCACACCCGAGCAAGCGCGCCCCTAGATGAAGGGTCGGGCTTGCCTGAGGTACCACCACGGGCGGATTTTGCGCATCTCTCTAGGTCGTATCTCAACCACATACACGTGTGGTATCCAGCTCTGCACTGGCCAACGTTCCAGCGGGAAGTCGACGACATCTACACGGCGCGTAGCTTTCATGGGATGCCTCGAGAGTGGGTCGGGCTGTTTTTTGCCGTGCTGGCCTGTGGAAGCTTGCAGAGCTCGGCGACTCCAGGGAGCGCTTCGGTTGCGTCAGATAGGGGGATGCCATTCTTCGAGATCGCAACGCAAGCACTGACACCTTGGCCGCAAGATGTCACGACCACGCATGCGCAAGTGGCATTGCTGCTTAGCATTTTCGCCTCAGAAAGCAATATGAGGCAGGTCGGGTCCATCTGGCTGGCTAGCGCTGTGAGGGTTGCTCAGGAACTTTGCATCAACACCGAACTGGACTCGTGGCCGGTTGTTGAAGGTGAGATGCGGCGTCGACTTTGGTGGGCACTCTACTCGCGAGACAGGTATGTTGATTCAGAATGTGGAAAAAGACAGCAGCTGACGACTCGCAGACTCACCTCATTCGAAACGAACAAACCGATGCTCATCAACGACAACGACTGCGATATTTCTCTCCCTTCCCCTGCCGAAGACCGCTACGTCCAGCCGCAGGGCTTCTTCCGAACGCACGCAAACAAAGCACCGTTTACAGGCTCACTGGCTGTTATTCAGATGACTCGAATGTACGCGCCATTGTACCAGGCCCTAAAGTCTAGCACGTTGCTGCCTCAGACGCTTCAGAGTTTTGAACTGCAGTTCCGGTCTAGAACACAGCAATTGCCCGAGGCGTATCAGGCTTGTTCCACTGCTGCGTTAGAGACAGCGGCATTACCGGCGCTCTTTACCCTCCTGACTGCTCAATTTCACTTGTACAGACGCAACATGTCACCCATCTGCCACGTTGCCGAGCGAAGAGAAGCGCTCCGACTGTGCGCAAGCGTCGCCCAGGATACGGCAAAGTACATCTCAAGAGCGCTGCACAGCCCACCGAAAGCAGAGATGGAGAAGAGCTGGCCTGCGCGAGTGGCGCCTATGGCAAGCCATCTGACGTGCATGCACCTCTGGCGATGCATTCTCATGCTGTGCTTCCGAGGCGACTATGATGCGGCGCTCATGTGTTCGCACATGCTGAGTGTGACGGGAAACATGCGGCGGATCGGTGTTGGGTGCGGCAAGAATCTCGTCTTTGTGCTCGACAGACTGCTGGATCGCATACGCAGCGGGCATGGGTCGCCACAGCAGCTCGAGTACGACGAGGAGATGTTAGCTTACATTAGCGGAGATGTGCAAGCCAGTGCTGAGCATGGGTGGGCTTGGGCAGGCTCCGACGTGGCCTCGTTCCCATCTCTTCCAGCTGCTCCGTACAGCGCCTCGCGACCTCCCAGCCAGGACCAAGCCATGCGTGATCGTCCCTCTTCCGCTTCGCCAGCGAACGAGTGGGAGGGCTGGGGCAGAGTGGACCAGCTGATCAGACAGTTGATGGACGAGCATCGTCCACGCACCGCACAAGCACCCACGTACTACCCGCCGCCCCACAACCCTGTCAAACGAGTTCAGCTTGGTCCTAGTGAACAGTCGCCGCCCAAGCCAGCGCCTCTACCCAGCCCAGCACCGTCCAACGCCAGCCGCATCAGCATCGCGAACATCATATGAGCAGTTGATGCTAGAGGAGGATGGCTGATAAAGCTACCAGCAAAATGATGATCACCAAGATGTCGGTGCCTTGATTGGTATATATGAGGTTCCTTCACTCTCAACAATGGCAGGGGGAGAAACGTGCCTCACGACACGGCACACAAACACACAAGCTACGGTTTCCTTATGTTGCACATGATGATTCGGCCCTTAGCGTTTCCTTGGTATACGATGACGTCTCTCCTAGGTATCTGCATTGTCGCATTTGCACGGAGGTGGGAAGTAATGGGGGGGAAGCGTACACATACATGCAGCATGGTCAGGGATTTTGGGTTCAGCATACGGTCAGCTTGAGCTTGACCTCGGCGTTCAGCGCTCAGCATCAGCACAGGTAGTAATATGTGAGGAGCAGCGTGGCTGCGGACTTGACGACGCATTCGCACCACCTTCTCGTTGACGTGGATCAGCTGCCTACAACTGCAGGCTTTCAGCTCCTGTAGTTGAGCTGGTCATGGTCAAATCAAGAACATCTATTACAGTCCGAGATCGATGGCAGACCTGAGAGTGGGAACGAGCATCATGAGAGCTATTTTAACCACCACCTCGAGGCGTTCCTGGCCCATCCAGGCCTCGGCCATGTGGCCCACAGTGACACGCCGCTAGCGCCAGGCTTTTGCCGCCGTGGCTTGGGCGGTGAAGAGCGAAACAAGCTTTTGGCAGATGCTTAGCGGAGCCCCGCTATGACGATCTTCGAATGAGCGTTGCAGCCAGGGCACCGTGTTGCCAGCGGTGCATGCAATGATCCTTGGGCGTTGGTAGAGGAGCTGTGAACGAGTACAGCTGTGAAGGTGATGGAGGGCTACAGGAAGCTGATGGATGGCCACAGTGACACGTAGCAGACGGAGCTGTTGCGGGCTACCGCGTGCATGGTGCGTGGTGGGGTAGCTAGCTGCACCTGCACCCTAGACATGGACGTAATCCTCCTGCACCAGCTTGATAAAGTGACGAGGCCCGCGCTGGCCTGGCTAAATACCTCACTCTGCTCCTCCCCTCCCTCTCCCACATCTCCTCTCACTCCCATCGACTTTCACCATGGTGCACGTCAACCGCGTTTCCACCGACAGGGAGATCGAGGCCACCAAGGCCCAGTACGAGAAAATCGACACCATCCCCATCACCGAGGGAGAGGAGCAGGATGACTTCGCCGCCTCCGTCTATGGCAGCAAGTACGCCGGCGAGGATTTGCCCCGCCACGAGATGCCCGAGCGCGAGATGCCCCCTTCGGTTGCCTACCGCATGATCAAGGACGACCTGACGCTCGATGGCACCCCCACCCTCAACCTGGCCTCGTTCGTCACCACGTACATGGAGAAGGAGGTCGAGGACCTGATGGTGTATGTGGTTGTCGTTGGATTGAATTGCGCGCTTTCTGACGTGCATCTAGTGACGCCTTCTCCAAGAACTTCATCGACTACGAGGAGTACCCCGTCAGCGCCGATATCCAGAACCGTACATGCCACACACAAACTGCAAAGTGACGGTTAGCTGACACAAAACAGGATGCGTGTCTATGATCGCCAGGCTGTTCAATGCCCCCTCTCACGACGAGGCCAACACAATCGGCACTTCGACCATTGGCTCCTCCGAGGCCATCATGGTGCGTTCCCACCAATCCCTTGCACAACCACACTAACGTGTCTAGCTCGCCGTCCTGGCCATGAAGAAGCTCTGGCAGAAGAAGCGCAAGGCCGAGGGCAAGTCGACCGAGAACCCCAACATCGTCATGAACTCTGCTGTGCAGGTCTGCTGGGAGGTTAGTATACATTCAAGAAATAGTCGTTGAGACTAACCCACCGCAGAAAGCATGCAGATACTTTGACGTCGAGGAAAAATACGTCTACTGCACAAAGGACCGCTACGTAATCGACCCCGAGGAGGCCGTAGACCTCGTCGACGAGAACACCATCGGTATCTGCACCATCCTCGGCACGACCTACACCGGCGAGTACGAAGACACAAAGGCCATCAACGACCTCCTCATCGAGCGCAACATCGACTGCGACATCCACGTCGATGCCGCCTCCGGTGGGTTTGTCGCCCCCTTTGTCAACCCCGAGCTGCTGTGGGACTTCCGTCTCGAGAAGGTCGTGTCTATCAATGTGTCCGGCCACAAGTACGGCCTCGTGTACCCCGGTGTCGGCTGGGTCGTGTGGCGCGATCCCAAGTACCTCCCGAAGGAGCTCATCTTTAACATCAACTACCTCGGCGCGGACCAGGCATCCTTCACGCTCAACTTCTCGCGCGGTGCTTCGCAGATCATCGGACAGTACTACCAGCTAATCCGTCTCGGCAAGCGCGGATACAGGAGGATTATGCTGAACCTGACACGCATTGCTGACTACCTCGCCGCGAACCTTGAGAGCCTGGGTTTCATCATCCTGAGCCAGAAGAAGGGCGAGGGTCTGCCGCTTGTTGCCTGCCGAATCGACGAGGACCTGGGCAAGCACTACGATGAGTTTGCCGTGTACGTACCAACACGACGTCCATGCAAAAATCGTGCTAACATCAACCAGCGCCCACCAGCTCCGCGAGCGCGGCTGGGTTGTGCCCGCCTACACCATGGCGCCGCACTCGGAGAAGATGAAGCTGATGCGCATCGTCGTGCGCGAAGACTTCACCAAATCTCGCTGCGACGCACTGATTGCCGACTTCAAGCTCGCGCTGCAGACGCTCGACTCGCTCGACGAGCAGAAGATCAAGGAGCACAAAGAGTGAGTCAATCTACACATCCGTTGTAATGACCTCTGAATACTGACTGCCCCAGACACCAGTTCGCCATGCGCCGTCGCACCACCCTGCACCACGCGCAGAACAAGAAGAGCACGCAGGAGATCTTCGGCGACGAGGAGCACAGTCTGCAGGGCAAGCACGAGAAGACGCACGCCGTGTGCTGAGCGCAGCGTTGTCGTGTTCGACCCCAGACATTCAAAGCGATACAGCTTACAGCGCGCGTAATATAAATATAGTATAGTGTAGTGTCGTGATTAATTCCCCCTTGTACGGCTTTACTAAGTGTTACGCTAGAACTTTAGTATCACGGTAGAACTTTAGTAGTTGGTTAGGGGTAGTAGTTCTAACTTTAGTAGTTGGTTAGGGGTAGTAGTTCTAGTAGTGTGTTTTTTAGATTGTAATAGGTAGGTAGTAGATTAGCGTATAAGTTAAAGTAGAGAGGATAGTAGTAAGAGGAGAAGGAAGAGGAGGTGTTGTTAGAATTTATGCCTTTTTAGTTGCTTAGTCCGGTAGGCAGAGCCGGGTCTTGACACTGAGCAGCTTGTTACACAACACGACGAGCAAGTACTTGAGCAGCTTAAAAGGCACATTGATTGTTCAACTACACATAGTACCAAGTGTAATCCGGATGCCGAAATGCTACAACAAGCACCATAACAACCCAACCACCATCTATTTACCAGGGCACCCACGACCTCCCTTGGTAGAAATACTGCAGCAATCCGCCCTCTGCACCAAACGTCAGTGAGAGTCCCCAAAGTATGGCTAGAAAAACTCAATAAAGCAAATAAGGGTATACTGACACAGCTAGCCAATGGCACGCCAAGGGCAGGACACAGGTCAATCTGTTTGCACTCATAGTTTCGCTCGATCGAGAAACTGGCCTGGCGCTTACAAGCGCCTAGTGTAGAGAAACAGCAGTCTTGACCGGGAATACACTGACGAGCAGGTTAGTTATTGCTAGTTGAGGGATTTGTACTGCGTTGCTCGTACCGCGGCGAAAACATTGGCGTAGGGAGCGGCGGCTACAGCGCCCGCGAGGAGTCCGGTGAGGAAGAGCGAAAACTGCATTGTTGAGATGGAGGGAGGGTAGTGTACGGTGTGGAAACGAGAGTTGTGGAACGAAAGGCGTGAGAAGCGAAAGTGGTGGAAACGAAAGTTGTGGAACGAGAGTGGTGGAACGAAAGTGATGCTCGGAGCTGATGAGTTCAAGCACAACACCAGGCTGTTCGGTTTATATACACGTGTTGCTGATCGAGAAAATGGGGAACTCGTTCAGTACGACAGACAGAAAGGGGCGATGTTTCCTCAATTGACAACTCGTTTCAACTCCTGCGTTTTGCACAAACAAACACGCATGATCGCGTTGAATTTCTCTCTCGGCTTTACTCTCGTCTTGGAACCTTCTAGTTGCGCTTCTTCTTGGTACGCATGCTACTGCCCAGTGCAATACGAACTCGACCATGATGTTTCAACACTGGTGTTCGGCGCATAAACATTGCAACATGTGTTGGTGTTGTGCAGTTTCGGCCCTACTTTTGTTTTACTAGTTGCGGGCCCGGATGCTGTCAGTTTGAAGCTACGGAGCTGGGGCTGGCGCTACGACGGGTTGGGGCAGTGTGGGTGGTTTGGGATCTTGGGCTTTGACCAGGTAGCTTGGCTGGGCAGTTTTAGCGGTGGTGCTGGACTTGGGGAGACACGTTGCGGTGGTTCTCAACAGAGGGACTTCTCGGCGTAATGCGGAAACATCTGATATCAGTGTAGCAGTAGACGTTCCGCACCATTGCAGCAACATAACACGAAGCCTTTAGAAATTCAACGTGCACACTCATCACAGCATAGTGCAGTAGCCTATGTTGAGAGGTGCTCCGGAGAGACAGCACTCTACGTGGAAATGCAGCAACATGAAGGCATCACGACACTGCAGGACATGAACCACAACAATGTATGGGCTATCTAGACAGTGCTTTTCATGCAAGCCGTGGTGCAAAACAAGCTTACCTACAAGCTAAGAGTAGCGTAAGTGACTTTTAGACAGATGCACAGAAACGCAGTCGGACCTATTCTACTTGGATTGAAGCGTGCGCTGGTTGCAATCAAACAACTAGAGTTTTGTCACAATCTGTCACTGGATCAGAGTAGGCTGATAATTGCTATAAAGGGCGAACTTCCGTCCTTATTCTATCTGCACCAACTTCAATCCAGTCTTTCTTACTACCAACTCCTTCCAACACTTCCGTCTTTCGACACCAATTCTCTCGCTATCACACACTCGCTATCTTTGCTCAACCAAAATGCAGTTCTACACCTCCCTCATTCTCTTGGCTCTAGGCGTGAGCGTTCAAGCCGAAGTGCGCCCCATCCCAACCCCAAAAACCACGAAACCCCACCCGACTAACACAAGTCTAGTGCTACATTGCAGGCGCCCGTGGCACCGTCGGCGACAAAGGCTGCTGCTGGGGCGGCGAGGCAGGCAGCGACGCCTGCCTCAGACAGACTGGCTCCGCGTCGTGCCTGCAAGACGGAAACGTGCAGTCTTCCAACTTCTGCATGAACAACGGCATCCCCAACACCAAATGCGTGCGTACAACTCCCATCTCATCTTTCCTGGTTACTGACGCTTTCCAGAACGCGGATTGCTGCGATATCGCCACGGGTCTTGGCCAGCCTTGCCCTAAGTCGAAGAATCGTTGCGACGCGGAGTCCGGTTGCCCGTACCGCAGCTTCCCCGGTGGTAAACTTTTGTAGACCGTCGTTGAGACCAGGTCATCAGGGGCTCCTTTTATCTCATTAGGAGGCTGAGCGCGTGAATGGTTTTTCTTTGATTATAGACGGTAGACAATGGGCGCAATCATCATTACGGGCTTTGTTTTTAGATATATATGCAGCAAAATCAATTTGGTTTGAATAAACTGTCTATCCAGGACGATTCGTTACTGTCGATAAGATGAAGCTTTTCTGAACAATGATGCTTTAGTAACAAACCTAAACCTCACTCGTGCATACGCAGGCTTTAGATGGTGAGAAATCTGTCGATGTCTTGGTAGCAAAGAATTATGGTAGTAAAAATTACTTCAGCAGGCTGACTGTTATAGTTGGGTGCCGAATGGTTGAAAATGAACCATTCAATGCGTTGATACCCGTACGAGGCTGTATCAGCGCCCGATGAAAACCCATCTTGCGCAGTCTACTCAATTTCGTGAATACCGACTGCTGATTATCGCATCCTACCTAGTGCCACTGTACGATTGGTATCAGCTCACGCAGACCCCTGCTATGCTCACGCAGATAGCATACCGTGTGGTATGTTATACAATGCGTTTTGCCATGGCTACGGGACTTACATTGATCGTAGCAGCGATGGAAAGTGAAGATGAGCTAGACGTGGAAAGCTTTTCTAAGAGATTCAACGGCTTGGGGTTGGGTGCACTTTCTGGGACTATTTGCGAGGCGAAGATTCGGGTTGAAAATCTAAGGGAAACGGAGAGATATTCTCGGAGGTGTGTAGCCAGGCTTGTAAACAAGCATGAACAATAGTAGGTACATACATGGTACATATTCCCTAAACGTCTAAGCGATAACATGACTTACACTGCATTGGGCTTGTATTTCGCCGGTACTCAAGGACTATAACTTAGAAACAAACCAAACACCATGTATCTCAGCACGTCGCTTTCGCTTAAGATCCCATCTGCGCTATTGACCACGCCAGTTAACGGAATGTATGCGAACGGTACCTACACAAACAACTTCAGAACGGCTCTACATGCACACAAATACCGCACCATTTAGCACTAATGCTCGTAAGCACCTAATACCTAACATGTTGTCCCATCACCTGACTCGTTCCTCAGTTTCCACCTATTTCTATCCACCCCACACCAATGCCAACACATAACTCCCTACCTACTAATAGATCACCACGTCTCTCTCTCCCTCTCAAAATGAACCTCAATCTCCACCCTCCTTCCTAACCCACCCGGAGTACGGCAACCAGCAATCTAAGAAGAACATCCCTACTTCTAACAACGCACGTAAAAACGATATCAAAACACTGTATTCCTCCATTAACATGAATGTCATATAGAACTACAAAGATTCACAAACCGCTTCCAAAATGCACAATTCGAGGGTGTACTTGTTCGTCAGCCCAGCTAACAGGTTTTACAATCCAATCTAGGCTCCTCTCAACATGCACAGTCGTGTTTCGGTCTATAAGATAGAAGATAGGGCGGCGTGTGTACTATTGCTACCACGACCTCCTCATAAGGCTCGTTGTGTTGTGTTGGTCTGTGGTGTAGTCCGGTTGCTGGTGATCGTTTGGGATCATTGTTTTGCACCTGGAAGTGGCTTCTCGAAGAGCGTGTCCTTGTTTCAGTGTGCTCGACCTCATCGAATCAACACAAGGAGACGTCACACTAAAGCGGTAGACGACTGGTAGTGTATGCGCGTCGCATTTACTTTCAGAAGTAGTGGATGTAAAGAGCTCCTATTAACTGCGCCTACATGGAACCATTCAACTGTGCCTCACTCCCACTCTCAGTCGTAGTCGCCCGCGTCGTACGCTTCTTCAACCGCATCCTGATCTTCCCCACCGTCAACACCTCGTCCGACTGTCTCTGCGCATCTTCGCTGGTCGGCGAGCGCGGCACAATCTTATTCCTGATCCACGCAAGCAACGACTGAATTGCGCGCAGAAGAGGGTAAAGTGTCGGGACCGTGCCGCATACCACCAGCAGGAACAGCTCGGCCGTTACCCAGGCGAAGATGTCGTATGTCGCCCATGTCTGGTCTGTGCGGTTTCCCAGCTCCGCGAGGTATTGCGTTTTGATGCCGGAGCAGATGGAGGTTAGGATGTTGAGCCCGAACACGATGCAGAGTTGGATTCGTTGGAGCATGCTGATGCGCAGCTTCCAGAATATGGTGAGTGGGATGATGGCGAGACTGGCGTCCGCGAAGGTGTAGAATGCTGGGGTTGTTAGTGTGGTCAAGGAGGAGTGGATGGAAGACTTACATCCAGTGAAGATGCCGTAGGCAGCCATGATCTTCGGATCCATGCACGTTCCTTCTATCCGCGGATCCCACAGACGTCTTGGTGGGCTGCATTGCAGGAAGGTCAAGAGCGAGCAGGATATGGCTACACAGCTCGTCAACACGATGGTGACGGTCCAGAGGTAGATTCGCTGCCATCTCCACCCAGTGTCCCGCAGGATGGCCAGCAACAACGCCGAGATGGAAATCTTTCCAGTCGCTACGCCGACGATGCCGAAGATTTGAGACGTCCAGTTCAACAGAATCGCTCTGGTCAGGTTGTCCATACCGCGCTTTTGCACGTCCCAGATGTGCTGGCACCCTCCTCGGCTGGCATACAGCGTCAACACTGACGACCATCCCACGAAACAAAGCTGGCGCGATTAGCATTGCCGGACTATCTCAACCACGCTACGTACCCAGGTCGTGGCCATGAAGATGTCATCCCACCCAATCTGCCTTTTGCGCGCGCGGAAGATAAAGCGTAGAACCACCGTGAAAAACGAAAGAGACGTGAGCGTCCACATCATGACAATGAGTGTGGGTCCTCGATCCGGGACCGAGCCCACATCCCGCTGCTCGAGCATCTCCATCTCCACTCAAGAGTTGCAGCACGCTGGGCATGGAGTATACGAAGCCATGAGTCAAGGGTGGCAGTGCGACTGGCACTCCTTTTACCATGCTGTGCCTCGTAAGGCTGAGGGAATCATCAAACATACGTCGGACGAGCAGGAACGATGGTTGCGCGTATCGAGGACATATGATTCGTGTAGGAGATTGTTTCCATTGGCAGGCGTCCTGACAATGAACGAAGGATCACTCCTCTTACACATACAGCAAAGCGCAATGTGAGTGCATGTGTAAACGGACTAGCCCTTCCTTCTGCCGGCGCACTTTCCTCTTTCAAGCATAAGCCGAGCCGTGGCTACTGGACCGAGCCGCTCCCTATTTCTAGTACTCCCCACGTTTCCCGGGCTGCAACCGAGCCTGTCATCGAGTCAGTTCTGTGCAACCTCCAACATGACGTCGCAAGCCAATCCGCAGGCGCTCATTGAGCAGCTGAGGCTTCTCACTGCCGATCCCGCTGCCTACTTCCAGGATGATGTGCAGAAACGTGACTTTCAGAAGCTGGCGCGGCAGGCGGCCACGGCTGTCGAGGAGCCGTTTGAGACTATGCAGCGTCTGGTGTATGGCGTGAGTGACGGGGTTCAGCACTGACAAGGTACTTGCTGACCCACGCTTAGCCTCTACCGCTGGTCACTGCACGGATTGGTCAAGATCGGGGCATCTTTGATGCTCTTGCAAAGAGTCCAGAGGGAGCAGCGCTCGATGATGTAGCTCAGGCGAGCGGGCTGCCTAAAGGTGTGCTGGAGTCTGTCCTGGATTATCTCTGTACGCAGGGCATGGCCCTTGAGTCGCAGCCGGGGATTTACAAGCCCACATCGTTGACGCACATGCTTCTCGTACCGCTCTTCAACGATGCGGTTACTCATTTGTAAGTCGGTGAACAGTTGGGAAACAAGGCTAACGCTTGCAGTCACGATAACTGTCTTCCAGCTTTCTACGCACTGAACAATGTCCTTGACAGTCCAGAGCAAGGAAAGACGGCCTTTAAAGTCGGACAGCACAGCGAGGAAGACTTTTACACGTGGATGGAGACACACCCTGTCCAGCAAGGCGCCTTCCACCGATTCATGGAAGCCCAATTCGCCGCCTTGCCTACCTGGCTAGACGTCGTCTCCTTCGACACTGAAGTCGCCGCAGACGTCCAGCCTGAGGACGTCGTATTCGTCGATGTCGGCGGCGGCAACGGCTCGCAGTGCGCCGCGTTGAAGAAACTCTTCCCGTCGCTACCAGGCCGCATCATCCTACAAGACCGACCAGCGGTACTCTCCAAAGCCCTACAAGTCCCGGGCATGGAAACGATGGCGCACGACTTCCTAACCGAGCAGCCCATCCACAGTGAGTAGTCCACATCCCCAATCACCCAACTTACCAACCAACCAAAACAGACGCACGCGCCTACTACCTCCGCCAAATCCTACACAACTACGACGACCCAACCTGCATCCACATCCTACAAATGCACCTCCCAGCCCTGCAGCACAACCCCTCCAGCCGCCTCTACATCGACGACAAAGTCCTCCCGGACGCCAAACCGCCCGCCTCCGCCCCGGGCGTCGAGTACACGGCCGCCCTCAGTCTGGCTATGAAAGCCATGTTCGACGCCCAGGAGCGGCGCGAGAAGCATTGGCGCTGGTTGCTGGATCAGGCGGGGTTGGAGGTTGTGGAGATTAGACGCTTTACGCGCTTTGATGATGCGGTTGTGGTGGCTAGGAGGAGGGTGCAGGATCAGTGGCGGTGAGGTGGGTGAGGTGGGTGAGGTGGTGTCAGCTCAATATCACCATCTCGAAAGAAACCCCGTGATTTCTCGTTTACTAGTTTCCCACGTCTGTGTGCATTTGTTCGTTTATTCATCGTTCAGCCCGCAGAGAGCGGAACGAGTGTCAATACAATCCACTCACTGATTCCGATTAATCCATCTTCAATTCGAACGAGCCGCGTGCTGCTTCCAGTGCAAGCAGGTACTACGCGTTGAAGAATGGAGTGAGTGAGTAAGTAAGTAAGCCAGAGTAGCGATGTAATGCATATACAACAAACATACCAAACCCAATCGTCAACTCAGACTTTAGACGCAATGCGTGTTAACCCCACCAAGCCACCCATCAAGCCACTCACCAAGCCACTCGTCGTCCAACTCAAGACGCGCACTCACCGAAAAAACTAAAGACATTTGATTAGTCAACACGTTTCTTACCCTTTCTGTACTACCACCTTGAAGTAGAGTGAGGAGGGACAAACTGGGCTAGTCTGGTTTAGTTAAGGCAGGTAGGGTAGGGTAGTTGTATAGCTGTGGTTGTTGTGTTTCTTGTGATGATCGAAGCGTGTGGATGGATACAGGTTACGTGGGTGAATGATGGAAGGTAGTGGTGTGTTGGGTGGTTGGAATAGAGGTGTCTTTCCCGTGTTTTAATTTCTGGGACGGTGTTGCCACAGAAAAAAAAAAAAAGGATAGAAATCTACGCTTGTAAATGCTAAACAGCTGGACTTTTCCTTCTTTCTTCCTTCCTTCCTTGATTCATGCAAACGTACACAGATAGAAACACCGCACTACTGCAACATACCCTCGAGATCCTCGCCCAGAACCTCCTCAACAGACGAAATCCACCGCTGCGTCTCGCGCTCGACCATCTCGTCATCGTCCTCGCGCAACTCGCTGATGAACGGTAACATCTCGGGCAACAGGCCCAGCCACTCCTCGCCCAGGCACTTGGTGAGACTCTGCTCGCACAGCACCGTTGCGAGACGCGTGTGTGCGTGCTCGTCGCGCATGTACTTCAGCAGGACCGCGTTCATTTCGCGGTGGTTGTCGAGGGAGGATGCGGATGCTGAGGCGAGCTCGGTGATGGTGGGGATTAGGGAGGTGGTGGTTGGGGAGTCTGCGCCTGTTGGGGGGAGGGTGAGGAGGTGCAGGAGGGGCTTCATGATTACGCTGTAGTGCGAGGGGGATTGCCAGAAGCCGTCTTGGTCGTGCTGGAATGTCTTTTGGAGAGCGCTGAGCACGGCAGTGAGGAGTGGGGTGCTTGCAGTTGGGCTGGCGAGGTGGGTGAGTTGCTTCGCGGCGTGGTCGAGGATGTAGGCTGAGTAGGTGGTGACGATGGACTGGGTGCGTTAGTGGAGTCAATGTGGTGTGGGGGTTGGGGACATACCTTGAACTTGTCAAAGAAGGAGGCGAGGAACCTGTAGAAGGTGATGGCGCGCTCTGGCTTTGCGTTTACGGGTCCTTCCTGGTCGACGAGCTGCACGAAGAACGGCCTGAAGGTAGCGTCGTTGAGCTTCAGCACCATTGCAACTACCGACTCGACGAGCGTGTTCTCGAGCTGCTCGATCTCTTCGTCGTCATACTCTGCATCCTTCTGCGAGCCTACGGCGGTTCGCAGGTTGAAGCTCGACAAAATCAGTGTGAAGAGGGTGGAGCTGGCCTTGATGAGCTTGGCCTTGGTCTGGCTGTCGATGGTGGAGCGGAGCAGCTCGATGTGTTCGAGTGATGCCTCAAAGCCTTGAGAGACGGCATGTGTCCAGGTGGACTGGATCGCGGCAAACACCTCCTGGGCGCCAAGGTGCTCGGACACGCTCTGGTAGAAGGCACGGCGGCTCTCGTCGCAGGCATCTTCCAGATCAGCGGCAGCGGATCGGTGGGATAACCGCAGGGCTGTGTCGAGGTACTCGCGCGAAAACATGTACCCCAGTCGCTCGATGATGTCGGAGATGAGGGTGTAGACCGCGTTGTGCAGACCAACATTCTCCTCCTCGATGGCCTTGGACAGGTAGTCGAATGCGACAGGCAGGACAGACGGCAGAAGCGCGATGGCCTCGTCCTCGAGCACGTCGACGATCGAGGTCAGGCACAGCAGAGATAGAACACGGATCCTGTCGTCGCTGTGTGATAGCGACTGGGGACCTGCAATGGTCTGGGCGACCGACGCGACGGCAGCGGCGTCCTTCTTGCCGAATCGTTCGACAATGCTGTCGATGCAGCTGACGGAGATGATCTTGGCGTCCAATGACTTTGATTCCTGCAGGACCTTCTCGACGCTGGGCAGGAATGACACCAACGCATGGACGGAATGGCGGTCATTCTGCACAACGGAAGCGGCTCGCACCTGCACTGACTTGATAGCTGCGACCTGTACCTGGGCGTCAGTCTTTGCGAGGAGCAGCTCGGCCGACTTGACGAGCTCGGTGGTCGGTAGGAGGTCGAGGGCGCGAGCGAGCACACGACTGCAGCATTCGTATAGCTTGGGTGACTGTGCAACCTGCTTGGAGAGCTTGATGGTGGTCTCGACAATGCTGGCGAAGATGTCGCGAGGCTTGCCGTTGTCGGACTTGCGTCGGAACGCCCTGGTGACGTGTGCGCGAAGTCGGTCATCGGCTGCGAGGTCTGCAAGGCACACCAAGAGGTTTTGGATGGCAGCTTCCACTTCAGCAGGCTTCTTCTCGTTCAGACCAAACAGTATGTCTGACACCTTGCGCTTCGGCCCAGCAGCATCAGCTACAAGGTCGAGGTAGCCCTTGATGGCGTCGAATGTGTGGATGGGGTCGAATACAAGCAGCAGCTCGGTCGAGAATCTGCGTTGAGTCTTGCTGTTGTGGTATCGGTCGGCCAGGAGAGCGACAATCGCAGAGAGCGAGTCCTCCGGCCCGAGAGTGCGAGCGAGCTCGGAGAAGAGCTTGAGTCTGCGGTGCAGCGGGATGTGCTCGAACGCGGCGGTGAAGCTCAGCAACAAGTCTGAAACTCCGGTCAAGAAGTTCTTGTGCTTTGCGCGCAGGGAGGCAGCCAGCTGGGGCACGACACGCGAGATGGTCTTGTCGACAACCTGGGCTGAGTAATCGTCCTGCTGGCGGAGCAGTGTCGAGCCGATGAACGTAAAGATGGGCATCAGGTTGTGCAGGATCAGGTCGGGAACCCATGTTGCCAGGCTGGAGATCAGCAGGAGCGCGCTGTTCTGAACCTGTGGGGATGTGGAGTGTCGGATGGCATCGATGAGCAAGTCGGCTCGAACTGCGGATTGGTATTCAGCGGCCTCTGGGTGTTCCTTGAGGGTGTTGACAATGGGTGTTAATGCGCCCAGGATCATGCTTTGCAGGTAGACGAGCTCAGATCCAGACTGTTGCTTGAGCGGCTGCAGATCGCCGAAGACGTTGAAAAGGTTCCTGAACAGAGCCGGGTGCTGACCAGGGTTCGATCCTTCAATCAGTTCCAGTACCAGGGTGAGTCGTCGCAGGAGACGTTGCAGCTCATCTGAGGAGGAAACCTCGACGCGCGCCATCTCGTTGCGGCTGGTGCGTCTCCTCTTCTTCGTGGGTGGGCCTTCAGGCATCTGGAGCGCGGAGGGAACACTGTCGAGGAATGTGATGAGGGTGAGAGAGTCGAGCTTGACGTTGCGCAGTGTTTCGAGAGCGCGTTCTCGGCAAAGTTGGTCAAACGGCTCGGAGCTCTCCTTCAGCGACAGGTCCAGCATGGATTGAGCCAGCGCCAACCTCGAGTCTGACTTGATGGATGGCCAGAAGGCGTTGATCTGGTCGAAAGCTGCAGCAACGAGGGCAATGCGCTCCTTGTTGAGGGACCCTGAAATGATGTCGCCGAGTAGTTGCGCGCTCTTTGCCTCCTTTGCCATGAGTGCGTTGAGGTGGCCTCGATCTGCGTCTTCGACCTGGACCTGCTCATCCGTGCACTTGGTAGTCACGTCTGATGCTGCCAGCGCGCACCACTGGTTGACGAGGGGAATGATGGCATCGTTGCGAACGGTGGCCGAGCTCTTGCCGAGGAAGTTGAAGATGGGCAGTATGTTGATCCTGACCTTGAGGAGGGGAGTGGCCGCTACGTGGCTGCTCAGGAAGGCGAGAATCGAAGTTCGAGTTGGCGCTTTGACGTTCTGCTTTGACTTTGCCGACTGCGATCCTTCCAATACGTCTCTCACTCCAGGGATGATGAATTTCGAATCCATGACGCACTCTTCAAGCACCGGAGCAAGGATCGATGTGAGCAGAGTGGCAACGTCATCGGCCTTGAGCTCAGAGATCTTGCCAGAGGCCTTGCCGTACAAGTCGGAGCCCCAGACCTTGGGCGTCTTCGAGGTTGAACGCTTCGACAGCGCAGCCACGCACGCAGCGGCCGATCGGCGGACAAGCGACGACGAGTCGCAGAGCGCGTGCAGGAGGTAGGGAATGACGTTTTGGAAATCGGCGGTGGCTGCGGCGCGCTTGATGGTGGATGCGGCCGCTCGGAGAGCAGCGACTCGGGCTGGAGCCGATCGAGAGGTGGACCAGGTGCGAGCCAAGAAGGTGAGGTGTGCACTCGACTTGTCGACGTCTTTTTGCTGGAGCTCGGGGGAGGCCAGGAAACGGGTGGCCTGGTTGGAAGACACGGCCTGCTCGAAGGCAGCTGCAACAGCGCTGTACTCGGCTGAAGCTGTGGAAGCCAGGAAACTGCTTGTCTGGAAGCTCGGGATGGATATCGTCGATGCACTGCTATCCTCGTCGGCGTCCAGCATCTCCTCGTCGTCCGACTCGAATGAGACGGCCTGGACGGGGTCAGCGGTCTGGTCGATGGAGAGGCCAAGAGATTCGAGATCCATGTCCTGCTCGTTGGCGGTCATGTGCAGCTTGCTGGCGAGAGTCTTGTCCTCTGCAAGTTTTGCAGCGAGCTCAAGTAGCTGGCCATGCTCTTCCGACCCGGGTGCGCTGTCTTGGAGCGTTCGGAGGAGCGTGGACAAGACGATCTGTGTTTGTGAGGGTGTGAGGAGCTGGGAGTCGACCATGTCTGTGAAGGTGGCGCGCTTCTCATCCGAGCGACTGGCGCCACTCAATGCGGCCAAGGCACAGCCCAGCGCCAGACGTCCCACGGAGCATTGTGCCGAGGCCGTTGCGAGCGCGGCTGAGAGCTGCGGTATCCTCAAGAGGCGCTTGGCCACGGGGTTGGGTATCTGCGCGCTGGAGCGCTGGTCGGCGACGGCGGCCAGGACCAGCAGGCACTGGCTCAGCGAGTCGGCGTCGTGGGCCAGGACCATGGCCTCCATCAGGGAGTCCAGGACCTTGTCTCCCAGCTGGGCGTTGGTCACGAGGGCGTGCACGATCAGATAGCATGCGACGACGACCTCGGGCCCGTTGGAGAGGCGCATGGAGCTGTTGAGCACTGGGATGACCCTGAGCAGCACGTCTTCGGTCTTCTGTGCCTGCATGTCGCGCCTGCCGGATGTGCCCGTGTTGAAGATGCCATGGATGGCCTGGTAGGTGACGGTGGCCCAGAAGTTGAGCAGCTGGGTCGACTCATGGCCGGCTTCGAGGACGCGGACGATGTAGGACTGGAAGGCGTTGAAGAAGTCGGGGGTGTTGATGGCGGTGTAGACGATGGTCTGGCGCGGGGGGTTGGTCTTGGCCTGGATGTAGGGGAAGAGAAAGCGCAGGGCGTGGCGGGGCTGGGCGGGGAGGATGGAGAGGAGGGCGAGGAAGTGCGGGGTGTGGTGGTAGGGGAGGTAGGTGAAGACGAGGGATTCGGTGTTGTACTCGTGGATGCTGGAGACTGTTAGCATGGGTACTAGTGTTTGTAGCATGCAGTCATGTCATGAATGTCATGAATGTCAGGATACCACGCAAGACATGTCATGACAAAGCAAATTGTGTATACAATGCTGTCATGTCATGAATGTCAGGATACCACGCAAGACATGTCATGACAAAGCATATTGTGTATACAATGCTGTCATGTCAGGACGCACCGGAATCTTCGCACTAGCCACTCCAAGGCCTTTTGCGCCGGCTTCAGCAGCAGGCGCGGGCCAACGAGGGTGATGAAGGCGTCCAGCACGGCGCCGAGCTTCTTGTTCTCGGCCTCGGTCATGTGCAGGCGGTCTTCTTCCTTGCTCTGCTCGCTGAACAGGCTGCTGGCGAACTGGCGGAAGCGCGCGTCGAGGGCGCACAGCTCGCGGAACCCGTCGTGGCAGATGAGGTACACATTCTCAAACGACTGCGACCCGGCGACCTTGGGCTCGAACAGCAGCGACTTGCCGTGCGCCGACTTTTGCGCCTTGAGGTCGAGCTGGTGGGTGCTCGACGCCGCAATGGCCGCGAGCTGCTTCTGGAGCGCCGTCGCCATAATGGGTGGGTAGGTGGATGGACGGAATGTCTTGTCTAGGTAATGCGCGGGGTCGCCAAAGCCATCGGACGCAGCGAGACGGGCGTGGAGGATTGTCGTGGCGGGGGCAGTTGAGCGGTTGGTCCGTCGTCGCTGCCCTCCAAAATTTCTCGACTGATGAAAATTTACGGTGCCCCACAAACACCATCTCTGCACATTGCCCTCGACCTCAACACGTGCAGCTGCCTTCACCCACTCATCACCAAGACGTGACAAATGCGTGCATGGGACTGCGCCTGAATGCATCTCCACCATGCACCTCCACCACCCACGTCGTGAAGCCTCGACTCAGCTGTGACAAAATGTCCTGCCAACGTCGTCCTGCTACTTGTCCGTGCAGTCCATCGTCCACCCCTCGCTGTGCCATCCACGCTTCGCCCTCATCTGAGCCAAGCTGAACGCGTCTCCCAATCCATCGACTTCCCTCCACCACCAACATCATGAGTGCCAGCGTTCCCAAGTTTGCGAGCTTCAAGCCCAAGCCCAAGCCACCAGCACAACCACCACCCCCGGAGAAACCTCGGGACGAAGACAAGAAACACAGACACCACACATCGTCCAGACACCGCACCAAGACCTCGCCGCCACGTGAGACACACCACGATGCACCAACGTCAACGTCCAAACCTTACTTCAGCGACCGCCGAGGGGACGCCGACATCCTCAAGTATGGCACCCTCAACCGCTACGACGTGCCCAGCTATCGCCGCTGCGGCTACGGCAACGTGCTTGGCATTCTGGACCAGAAGATCGACCGCGAGTACTCCACCGACAAGAACATGTACATGACACCGCTCGTGCGCCAGCGACAAAAGCGACTCCTCACGGATAGGCACGCCGCGAAAGCCAGCAAGCGTTCCCTGCGTCTCGTCAAAGTGGTCGAGAACACGCATCTTGACCAAGATGGTGACTTCATTCCCCTCTCCACCACCCGCAAACGAAAGCGAGATTCGGATGGGGAGAGCCTTCCAGAGGGAAACACACCTCCTGAGCTGGACTATCGTGGACTGGACGAAAAGCTTGACCCTGATAAAGTAGACGACCCGGACACTTACTACGACTCCGACACACAAGCGGCAAACGCCCACTCGGACATCACCAAGAAGAACGCCGAGCTGATCCGAGCCACTCGAGATCATCCACAGCACCTCCAGCCATGGCTAGACCTCATCGAGCACCAGGAACCGATGATGAGGCTGGATCGTGCGGTCGAAGAGCTAACCACCTCTGACAAGCAAAACCTGGCTGATGTGCGCATTGCTACCTACGAAGAAGCCTTGCGCAAGATTGGCGACAGCGAAGCTAGTCAAATCGAACTCCAGAAAAAGCTCTTGCAAGAAGCCCAGCGGCATTGGGACGGCGCAAAACTCGCGAATAAATGGCAGCATGTACTCAAGAAACACCCTCATAGTGTCGCGCTCTGGTTTGGATACCTTGACTTTGCTCAGTCGACGTTTGCGAGATTCAAGTACGAGGACTGCCGCGCCGTTTTCTGCCAAGCTCTCGCAGCACTGGAAGCAACAAATGGTTCCAACCAATCAACAACATTACAAGTTCAACTCCATCTGTTCGTTCGTTTGACGAGGATGGTCCAAGAAGCTGGCTATCAGGAGCTTGCGCTGGCGGTCTGGCAAGCTATTCTCGAGTTCAATCTACTGGCGCCACGTCATCTCACCGCCGACAAACTGCAGCAGTTTGAAGAGTTCTGGGAGAGCGAAGCACCTCGCATAGGCGAACCGGACAGCAAAGGTTGGAGAGATACGCCACTCGACGACGCCGCTCCACCGGCATGCTCTGTTGCCTTGGCCTCAGTCGAACCCTCCAGCCCTGTGTTCGAGGACTTTCGAAATCGCGAAACCGAACAAACAAGCAAGCTCCGCTACCCCGGCCGCTCCACAGAAGATGTGGGCGAAGACGATCCGTTCCACACAATCTTCTTTTCTGACCTGAAGGAATACCTCATGGCCATCCCCACGGTCTCAACCGAGCTACTGACAGACGCGTTCTTGTCTTTCTGCGGACTGCCTGCTCTGGCTAGCGCGAGCAGCGGTAAACCCTGGAGGGCTGATCCATACATGCAGAACAGAATGTCTCACTCCAACTTCGCGGCTGAGACAGAGTCTGGAGGCCTACCATACCAAGAAGCATTCTTGCGGTACGCTCAAAGCCCACTTGCTAGTTTCCAAATGACAAGTGATCTCCTAGTGCAGCAGCAGTTCTCACTGGACGCCTCTAGGCTTCGTCCAGAATTCGTTAGGAATGTCTTGAAGCTATTGGCCACAAACCTTCCCGAAACTGAGCTTGTTGGCGAGTACCTCCTAGCCTTTGAGCACAAATACTTTCCAGGAGATGTTGCCAAGACTGCAAAGCAGATGCTCAAAACTCGACCTTCGAGTATCCGACTTTACAATATCTATGGACTGATTGAAGACCACGGGGGGAACCCAGCAAAGGCCAATCACATCTTCGGCGCCGCACTCAACATACAGTCTGCATCCGCAGATCGCTTGGAACTTTTGAGTAGCTTCATCTGGCAGGCGTTATTCACGAACGACTTGGATGAGGCTCTCTGGCGAATTGTACGATATAACGCTCAGCTTCCACCCCTCCAGATGACGCGGCTTGACTCCTCTCTTCTCAGCAAGACCCGGACCACGTTACAGGCTGCACTCGAGGACACGCTCCTCCGAAAAGATTACGCATCAGCAGTGCTCAATGCATCCCTCCTCGCGCTTTTCACCTATCTCTCCGGCAAGTGCGATGCGAGTGCCGCGTTGGCAATACACAACAACCTCACCTCGTGGTTCGCCTCACACAAGCTTTCCAGCTCAGTCCATGCAGAAGTCCACGCACAAGCCGTGGCGCGCTTACTCGTACATCACGTCACCCACACCCCGATCATGAAGCCGGTGCTTCTCCGCACAGCCCTCGAACCACTGATTGCCTTTTTCCCCGACAACACGATCCTCCTGTCGACCTACGCCGCCAACGAAGCTCGGTTTTCGATTGACGACCGTGTGCGCGGCAACATGCACCGCGTGCTGAACACCTCGCCGGCGGCGAGCGTGGTAACCTGGGCCTTCGCGGCCCACCATGAGACCTTGAAGGGCGAAATCGCAGGCTCTACTTCACACTCTGTGCGCGCCCTGTACAAGCGCGCCACAGATCTCGACGCCAGCGGCGCACATTGCCCGGCTTTCTGGAAGATGTACGTGCAGTTCGAGGTCGAGCAACTGTCAAAGCAGCAGAAACTGCGGCCGAACAGGCGACCACGTCGGGACAGCAAAAAGAGCAAGTGGGAGAGCAGAGTCGAAGAGGCGGAAGATAGAGTGAAGGAGACATTTTATCAGGGATTGAAGATGCTGCCGTGGTGCAAAGACTACATCATGCTAGCATTCACCGATGCGAAGGAGGTGTTTAGCGAACAGGAGCTGTGGAGGCTGTACAGAGTGATGATGGAGAAAGAGCTGAGACTGTACACAGAGCTTGATGAGCCGGATACGTGACGATGGCGATGTCATTATGCCTGTACTATCACTTTCAAGCATACATGATCACAACAAAAGATCACAGCATCCCATCACATCGCAACGTTCACGCTCAATCCGCATCACCTCCACACAATACCAGCATATAACCCGCCCTCACCCACCACCTCCGCACATCCAGACCACCACCAACAACCACCAAGCCATCCAACCACCAAGCCATCCAACCACCAAGCCATCCAACCACCAAGCCATCCAACCACCAAGCCATCCAACCACCAAGCCATCCAACCACCAAGCCATCCAACCACCAAGCCATCCAACCACCAACAGCACAACGCAGCTCTACAACTACCAAAACAACACACCCCAACCCCCCCAACCCAGCATGCCCGACTTCACCACCTGGCCCTGGTCCCGCTACCACCACCCCTCACGCCCCGACCCCGGCTTCCGCCCAGACCAATACCCCGGCCGCAACACCCCCGCCACTTCTGCCCGCCTCCTCGGCACCCATTTCCCCGACCGCTCCTACTCGGCCGACTACACCCAGAGTGCTAATCGCGCTCCGCTGAGGGATGAGAGGCCTGGTGGGTAGGGTAATAGTGGTGGGGGGCCGTATGGGCGGTATGTGCCGTATGATGTTACTGCCCGGGGGGGGGGGGGGGGGGGGGTGGGCGAGGAGGGGGTGAGATGGGGAGAATATAGAGAGGGGGTGAGGGGGTGAGATGGGGAGAATATAGAGAGGGGGGTGAGGGGGTGAGATGGGGAGAATATAGAGAGGGGGGTGAGGGGGTGAGATGGGGAGAATATAGAGAGGGGGGTGAGGGGGTGTAGATGGGGAGGATCTGTTTAGTTAGAGAGACTTGGGGTGTAGTACAATTGCGTAGAGACTGGATTGTATCTACACTAGCATTTCCGGCTAAGGCTTGTATAACCAAGACTTCGGGTGTAGTAGAATTGCGTAAATTAAATTGTATCTACTCTAGCGTTTCCTGCTGCATATATAGTTTAAGTTCATCTTATGCTTGTATTTACAAACTCTAAATCATCGCACTATAACAGCATTCTCGCGCTGTGTTTGTCTGGGGTACTACTATGTTTAAGTAGAATGTTTAGTTGCACTAGCTAGCACATAACTTGTGCGGGCGCTAAGGAAGTATTGGAGTAGGATAGGAGTAGGGTTCTAAGTGCTGCTTCTCTACTTCTCTATATTACTTTATGCTAAAATAAATACTCGTAAAGCAGTTTTGCTGGATAGTCCAGCTTAATACCAATATTTGGTCATCACTTGAGAGATTAAGAAGAGATCAAGAAGAAATTAACATCGCACTCTTGCACTGTACTTGTTGCGTCGAAAAGCGTTAGTGGGTAGCTGCTAGGTTAGTGTCTTGGGCTGCTGGTGAGATTGTATGCTCCTGATGAGTTTGTATGCTCTAGATAAATTCGTATGCTCCTAATAAATTTGCATGCTTGAAACGCATTCTATCTATGCAATTAAGCTATCCTGATCTCGCCCCCTGGTTACGAATCTCGTTCCGTAGTGGTGGGGTGAAAGTGTAGTCTCTCCAGAACTCGCCTTCACTTCACTTCACTTCACTTTATTTCACTTCACCGGCAGCCCCACTTTAACTGACCTTTCGCATACAAAATATCATCGGTTGCGAGGTTGCTTTCTTTACCATTCAATTCAACTCAGTTCGTCTCGCTTTGCGGGATTGAACAACTCTTCTTGACCTTCCTTCAAGTGACGGCGTATGCGAACATGTGGCTGTTTCGATCGTTCTTCGTGTTGCTGGTCGTGGCTGGTGGTGGTAGTCAGTCGTTGGGTAGTACCTCCAGCATCGACAGCTCTAGTATCGACAGCTCCAGCATCGACAGCTCCAACCTCACGCTCTACGGCGCACCGCGCGCCTCTCTCGACGGCGTTCTCCCCGTGCTCAGCATCGAGGACGCCTACATCCGCGCACAAACCGACGATGCCACCAACAAGGCCATCGACGCACCCAGCGCCCTCCACTGCAGCGCCACAAGCCCATGCGTCGACGGTAGCTGCTGCAACTCTCAAGGTGCGTAAAACATTAAACTCCGAGTATCGTGTAAGCGTTTCAATTCACTGACAAAACCCAGGACAATGCGGCTTCCGCACCGAACACTGCAAGACCAACTGCGTTTCCAACTGCGATTCCACCGCCCCATGTGGCCAGAACAGCAAAGACGGTAAACAGACCTGTCCGCTGAACGTCTGCTGCTCTTACTTCGGCTTCTGTGGCGCTGCCGACTCGTTCTGTCGTGACGTTACGCAGGCGGGGGAGAGCACGCCGTGTCAGAAGGGGTTTGGCAAGTGTGGTGGCATTACTGCGCCTTCTTGTGGAAAAGGGAGTGGGACGGCGTCGCGGAGGGTCGCATATTACGAGGGCTGGTGAGTCGTGTTTGTGTTGTTTTTGTGTGTGGTGTGATGGCTAATTTGGGATAGGAATACGAGACGGAGACCTTGTGATAGGGTCTTTCCGAGGGACATTGATACGGCGGGCTTGACGCATCTTGTCTTCTCGTTTGCTACCATCGATCCTGCTTCTTTTGCGGTGGGGACTATGCATCCCGATGATGAGGTGCTATATGCGGATTTTCTCAACCTCAAAGATGGGTCGCAGAAGTGGATTGGTATCGGTGAGTTCACCCATTTGGGAACGATCTCGACGGGGTACTAACATATCACAGGCGGCTGGGAATTCTCTGATGCCGGTGCAACGCGCAACACGTGGTCTCAGATGGCGAGCTCCAAGACCAACCGCGCGGCCTTCATCTCCTCGCTGCAGAAGTTCCTCGACAAGTGGAACTTCCGCGGTGTCGATATTGACTGGGAGTGGCCTGGCGCTGAGAGCCGCGGCGGTAATCCTGCCATCGACATGCGCAACCAGATCGACTTGATGGTGGAGCTCCGGCAAGCCCTCGGTTCCCGTGGTCTCTCCGTCGTCCTGCCCGCTCAGTACGAGTACCTGAAGCACCTCGACCCCAAGGCGCTAGAGGCGCAAGTTGACCACTTCAACGTTTTGTCGTACGATCTCCACGGCGTAAGTCCTCATTCCCCCCACACTCTATGCAAACCCAACTAACACAACCCAGCCCTGGGATGCCACCATCCCCGGCGAAGGCGCCCTAATCAAGCCGCACACCGACCTCCAAGAAATCGACACAGCACTCACCCTCTTCTGGTTCAACGACGTGAGCCCCGCAAAAATCAACCTCGGAATCGCAAACTACGGCCGCGGCTACACCGTCGCAGACCCCAACTGCTCAAAGTACGGGTGTGCCTGGACAGGCCCTTCCAAAGCGGGGGAATGCACACAACTCGACGGCGTCCTGTCTCAATGCGAAATCCAGCGCCTCATCCGCGCGAAGAACCTCAACCCCGAGATCATTGCTGGTGGTGCGGGAGTCAAGCAGGTTTCCTTCGATGGCCAGTGGGTTGGCTATGATGATAGCGAGACGCTGGCGTTGAAGACTGAACTGGCTAATCTTCGCTGTCTGGGTGGTACAGCGCTGTGGGCTGTCGATTATGCTTCTTGTCGTGGGGGACCAGATGCGCCGGTGATGAGCTCGTCTGTGCTTCTTCCGTCTAAGTCGGGTGGCTCGGGGGTGCCTTCGAGTGTTTCGAATGTCGTTCCAGGATTTCCAGTGGTATCTTCTACGCCTGTGGTTTCTGTGGCTCCTTCAAGCACGTCTATCAGCGCACCAGCGATTTCTCCCACTGCGTCGACAGTTCCTGGACCAGCTCAACCGTCTCTTGAGACTTCTTCTGTCCCCTCTTCAACGCATTCTTCAGCACCGACCGAAACCGAGACCGGTCCTTCCGCGACAGTATCCTCCGCGATTTCGACAACTGGTGGTTCGTCGACATCTGTACAGTCACCTAAGGATTCTTCCTTATCTACCACCGTTTCTGTTACCACGTTGTCTACTGCACAGAGCGAGACTGCATCTTCTGCGATTCTGTCGACTGGGGTGCCGATTGTGCCGCCTTCTGGCTCATCGGCATCTTCAGCATCAGTATCTTCGGCTCCTTTGTCTTCGAAACCACTATCTTCAGTTCCGATGCCTTCTTCTCCCGCTTCGTCGACTTCGGCATCTTCCGTCCAAGGACCCCCAGCACCAGTATCTTCGGTGGTGGGATCGTCTGTTCAGGGAGCTCCACCCCAGGCAACTTCAACTTCGATGTCAGCGTCTTCGATTCAGGGACCACCAGCACCAGTATCTTCGGTGGTGGGATCGTCTGTTCAGGGACCTTCAGTACCAGCGTCCTCGGTATCTGCATCCTCAATCCAAGCACCCCCAGCACAGAAATCATCGGCATCTGCATCGGGCTCATCGGTTCAAGGACCTCCAGCACCAGCTTCCTCGGTTTCAGCATCCTCAGTTCAGGGACCACCAGCACCAGCATCTTCGTTGGTGGGATCCTCAATTCAGGGACCACCGCCGCAGACACCATCTATATCAGGATCCTCAGTTCAGATGCCGTTTGTGTCGCTCTCGACAGGGTCATCAACTGCATCGCCGACTACCACCATCCTTGGATCTTCAACATCAACTGGCTCGTCGCAGTCTTCGCAGTCCTCGGCCACTACAATCGTGGCTTCCTCCGCTTCAGGCTCAGCCCCGTCATCGTCGGTGGGTGGCTCTGCTGGGGTTTCCTCATCCGCATCTGGATCTGGATCTGCATCCTCTGAATCATCGTCTGCCAGCGGCTCTTCTTCACAGACGGCTACAGAGACAACATCAAGCTCCGAAGTTGCAACCACAGCTTCCAGTCGGTCATCTGGCTCTGATGGTCAGCTCTCGAGCACTGCAACATCATCTGGGCAAGCCTCTGCATCAGGTTCTTCGGGTGCACAGCTTTCACAGAGTTTGAGCGTCACAACAGCAACGGTCACATCTTGGGACACGTCACTATCTCAGGCTACGACGACCATAACCCGCGACTTCTCACAGTCTGGCGAACAATCTTCCGGAACAACCGCTGCAAGTGCTTCCTTGTCTCAAGCTTCGAGCAATGTGGCATCATCGGGCGTATCTTCAGCTTCCTCGGGATCAGGTGGCTCCAGCGCTGTGACTTCATGGGCACCTACCACTGGTGCGTCGGGAACATACCTTGAATCAATTTCTTCGGGTGGAGCATCCAGCAACGCGGCGACTTCAAACCCAGCTCAGACTTTCTCGCCATCCTCACAGGCCACCAATGGAGGATCTTCGGCTGTGATGTCCTCTGGAGCCCAGACATCGAGCAACGCCATCATCTCTATTCCAACATCGAATGCCGCTGGCACCCAGAGCGGAGAAGGTACTACGACTAAGAATACCGGAACTACCGGTGGCGGTTCAATCGCTACACCGTCAACTGCCCAAGGCTCCACTGGTACAGCTACACCTACATCTAGTCGTTCTGCCGCACCGCTGCCAACAGGTCTACTACGCGAAGTCTGTCCGAAGTGTCCTGAGGCTGCATGGTGCAATCCACTGGCAAACAAGAACGTCAAAGAGCTCCCCGCATTTCCCCCACCAGAGTGCCTCGACAACCAGTGGTGCACGGAATGCTGGCCGAAGCCTCCGGAATTCAACGTCGAAATCTGTCCGCTGGAGTGCTGGCTTTTGGATTGGTGCAAACCTCTCTGCGGACTAAAGGGCGATTTCCCGGTCGAACCTCCGGAGAAGGGCTTGAAGCTGAAGTGGTTCACCCTCTGGTGGTGGAAGCTGCCGGTGAAGGGCTGTGTGCCGAACGACTGCAAGTCCGAGTGTGTTGCATGGTACGGTCTCACCCTCGCAGTCTTCAAGCGTCCCATCTGCCCGTGTGTTCCTCGAACCTGCACCAAGGGTGAAGATAAGGAGAACAAGGACAAGAAGAAGTGCAAGCTCTTCGGATGCGGCTGTGGCTGGATGGGTCTCCCGTTCGGTCCTGGATGCGTTGATATCCACATTGATTGGCCTAAGATTTTCCCATGGGGCTTCTTTGGTCAAAACCCTTGCAAGTGGTTCGGCGGCTGTAAGTTCCCGCCTGGCACGAAACCACCGCCTGGTCCTCCACCTGAAGACGACAACCCGAACAACGATGACTTTGGTGACGAAGGCTGTGGACCATTCGGTTGCAGGAGCTACTGTTACAACGAGGGAGGCTGCGAACCATGTCCCACTGAGATCTGCGGCGGCCCCAAGTGCACCAAGCCGGGAGGCTGTGGACCGAAGACTGGCCCCGATCCCAAGCCAGAACCGACACGAAAGAGCAAGTGTGAGGAAAACCAGAAGACGACCGTCACTGAGCGTCTTGTCTCTTGCTTCATCGATCTGAAGTTAGAGCCGACAACCATCAAGTCACTCAACTACACACTGACCGAGACTCTCACTTCGGCATGTGTGTCTTTCGAAGCCACTTACACTGGCTGTGGTATTCTGGGCACAAGCACCACAACTACAATCTCCAGCTTCACGACAAACTCCAGCAGCAGCGAAGCTCCAATGTGTACTCGCGCGCCGCTCAACCTCGACAACGACGAAGGCGATAATGAACAGCCCACTAAGACGACGGACGGCCCTTCGTGCACGCGCGCTCCACTCTCGCTAGATGACGATGAAGGCGATAACGAGCAGCCCAAGTCTTCAGAGGCTCCTGCTTGTACCCGTGCACCACTTTCGCTTGACGACGATGAGGGCGATAATGAGATGCCTGCTGATATGTCGTCGAGCCTGTCCATGTCTCGCACGCCTACGCCTTCGGCTAACTCGAGCGTCGCGTCGTCGACGAGCATGTCCATGACTTCATCGCTATCTGCCAACTCGACGTCAGCGACTTCGTCAACACCCGCCAGCTCTTCATTTTCTTCCTCGCGAGTACTGCCACCGTCCACCTTGAGCATGCCTGCGACTCTCCCCCCGTGGGGCAGCGGCATTCCATCAGGTACCCCTACCCCAGGCAACTGTGGCTCCTGCAAGTCTCACTTCGACAAAGTCGCGAACGAGAAGTGTAAGCCGGACGGTTCTGACGCTGAGGCGTGCGCCAAGTGGAGTCTTGCAGATTTGTGCTTCGGCAAGGGTAGTCCCGACTACTGCAAGACGGGCTCCTGCAAGCACTCTGCCTGTCCGAAGGAAGACCCTGGTGACTACTCGAAAGCAAACCCCGCAGGTCCTTTCACCACAGTTCTGTCATTATCCAGCACTACAGTCACAGTCACCGCTACTCCGTCCAAGACTACAGCAAGCCTGTCGGCCTCGGCCACGCCAACATGCAAGTCAGGCGGCAGTGTTTCGCCCCACGGCAAGTGGACCGCATACTGGGAGCAGGAGATCAAGGGACCGGAGGCGTCTTTCAAGTGGACATTGTGGGATGAGAACGGCTGCGAGGCAGGCAAGGGCTCAGCCGACAACAAGCAACTCCTCGGCGCGGATATTTCAACGGATATCGGAGCGCAGCATCGCCCTCAGGAGCAGAAGATGGGATACATGTTGCACACCAACATCAGCGACTCAACCAGCTCGTCCCGCTCGGAGATTCTCTTCACCATCTCGAAGCCCCCTGCTGGCTGCACAGAGATGTGCTGGGCACGATGGAAGATCGCCAACGGCGTCAGCTCCACGCCCTGGCAGATCACCAGCGACTGCGCCCAGCAGTGCGGCATGCGGAAATTCACTCCCACTGACGTCGGCTGCGATAACGCCATCAACAAGTTCCAATACACCGACGACACTCTTTACAAGAAGCGCGGCGGCTACTGCTGGTGGCGCATGCCCTTCGAGCCCGCCGACGACAACCCCCCACCGCCGCCGCCACCCATCACTCGTGACAGCATCTGGCGACTCGAGATCCGGCAGCAGATGCAATACACCAAGGGCGAAATCGAATGGACGCTGTACGACCCCAACAAGCAAAAAGCCGGCTCCGGCCTGCAGTCAACATCCAACCCCGACGCGGCTCTCATCGCAATCAACACGTCCCCAGGCGCGCAAACCATGCACTACGCAATGCAACTCGCCGTCTCCAAACCCCTCAACAAAGACAAATCCCGCATCACCATCTCCTACGTCGGCACCGGCAAGCTCCCCGGCTGCACATACGGCACCACCATCGGCCACCTACCAGAATGCAACCCCTACTACCGCACCGAAACAGACGACGAGGTCGAAATGGCTATCCTGAACGATTGCTACACCGAGGTGGACGGCGTCAAGTATATCTGCGATCGCCATCTAGTTACGAACCAGCAGATGAGCTGCGATGCTATTCCGAGGGCTTTCCGCCCCAAGAACGCTGGGTTCGAACGTAAGTTTAGTTGTTCGTGGCCCCATGACTTCAAGCCGCAGGGTGAGAAGGGGGTTGCAGGCGCAGAGGCGATGGATGGTGGTGTTGATGGTTTTCAAGGCGGAGTGAATGTGACGGTGGGGGGTGGGAATGGGTCGTGGACCAATGGAACGATTGGGTAGATCGATAGATGTCGATATCTAACAGGTGTCGATGTTCTCGGTGATGATCAGTAGATACGCGTAACTAGCGAGTAGTATGCGTATATCACATGCACAGAATAGACCAATACACTAGAACCTCTTAAACCTCTTAAACCTCTTAAACCTCTTAAACCTCTTAAACCTCTTAAACCTCTTAAACCTCTTAAACCTCTTAAACCTCTTAAACCTCTTAAACCTCTTAAAACTCTTAAACCTCTTAAACCCCTTAAACCTCTCAAACTCTAAACCAGTCTATTTGGAAAAATCTCCTTGTTATAATTAACATACTTCCTTTAAAATCTAGATTAGTTACTAGCTGTATATAGCTATACTAATAGTAGTAAGTAGAAAAAGAGTAGAGTAAGTAAATAGCTAGAAGACTACAAAGTCTTAAGCGAGGGTTGTGTAGAGTGATATCTGCTAGTAGGTAAATGTTAAAAGACTTGATGCTAGGGTTAGATGCATTGATTGTTTTTTAATAGACTGTTGGAAGTTAGGGGTTTAAGAGATAGTCGGGCTTGGGATATAGGTTACTACTGGCTTCTAGGACGGGAGTTGGTGGATATGCAGAGGTGGGTAGAGCGTTATTAGGGCGCGGAAAATAGAAAACGTTATTTTTCAACGGCAGTATAGAAGAGCCTGTTGTTTTCTAGTAGCCGTGAAAGAGTTTTGCATCTACAGTATGACTAATAGCCTTTAGATGGTACTATTTTTTTTTTCCATCTCGAATCCTATCAAAAACCTTTTATTTCCCCGCCATGCTCGCCGCCTCAGCCCCAAACCGCGTCATCCCCCTAAGTCGACCCCCCCAGGTGTAAAATGCAAACAAACACGGTATGAACACCAGTGCTAAGAAGCCCGGCACGCTACTCGCCCAGTGGATACCCAGCGACGTATACAAGCCCCCCGTGAACAGGGGAAACACGGCGCCTGCGACGCTGCGCAACACCGTGCTGGCAGCGAGTGCCGACGCTGCGTAGCCGAGGTAGGCGTCGACGATGTAGTTGGTCAACGACATGTAGAGCAGCACCATGCCGAACCCGAAGAGTGTACCGGCGGATACGCAGATCATGAATGGCAGCTCCGGGGCGTTGGTCCATGCGAACCCTATGCGTGTTAGGAACGGGTTGTAATACGGAGAGAAGAAGACTTACAGAACAGTCCGATGGGAAGTGCTGCCGCTCCCAGCATGGCAGGTGGGAGTCGTGCCTCGGGCGGCGCCGCGCCATCGTACTTTGCAACGACCTTTGCGTAGCGCTTCTGATCGACTAGCGCGACATAGACGAGTGAGAGCATGATGCCGACGATGATGGCTACGAAGGGCAGCGAAGCTACGCCCTGTGGCCAGCCGCGAACCTGCTGGAAGACGATGGGATAAGCAGCGAAGAGGAGAAAAAGCGTGCCGTGCACGACGGAAAGGAAGAGCGAGAGGAGCGTGACGATGGGTTCGTAGATCAACATGATCCAGGGTCGGAGTGCCCCGACGCGCAGCTGTTGCGCGATGGGCTTGGGCGCCATGCCGGCGACCTGGTGTTGTTTGCCCGTCTCGAGCGTGAGTTTCGTAGCGCGGCGTTGTAGGAGGACAGGTGCGTATGTCTCGGGGAAGGTTAGTGTCAGGACTATCCAGGTTGGGCCCGATGCAGCCGTGATCAAGATAGCGATTGCGCGCCAACCGTACGCTTTGACGAGAAACCCACAGACGATGGGTCCGAGGTTCTGCCCTACAAGGCCGGCGAGCGTAAAGATGGACATGACGAGCCCGCGGTCCTGCGCACTGAACATGTCAGCCACGACAGCGGGAGCGACAGCTTGGGTGAAAGAGCCGGCGAGGCCGCCGAAGAAGCGTAGGACGACCACGACTGTCATGGAGGACGAAAACCCAACGGCGCCGCTGAAAGCCACAAAAGCGCCAAAAGTCATTACGTAGAGGTCGCGACGGCCGTAGACTTCGCTGAGGGGAGAGAGTATGAGGGCGCCGACTGCGAAACCGAGGACGAACGTCGATGTTGTGAGGAGGGCGGTGGTCTGGGAAATGGCGAACTCTGTCTTGAGTTGTTCAGTGCTTTGGGAAAACCCTGACGAGGCGATGGATACCATAAAACAAGCGAATGCGAGCATCATTGCGTTGAACCACTTGCGTCCTGTACCGAAGTTGAGCGGATTTTCCGGGTCGTCCTCCTCCCAGTCCACCGCGTATGGCTCGTCTTTTTTGAGATCCCCCATGTCCAACTCGCCGCTCCACCGGTCCGATGTTCGTGACTGCCACGATGGGCGTCTCTCCACATCAAACTCCCCAGGCCAAACACGTTCCTTATCATCAGGTCCTGCAACGGGCGCGAGCCATGTCTCCCTCAGCGTCGTATTTCCAACCCAGGCTGAGTGTCGGTTCCGGCTCAGAAGTGGTGGCGGTAGGAGCGACGAGTCAACCATAGCACTCATCCTCGCTGCACGGCCTTCTATGTCGAACACGCTGGTGATTCGCTGATCCGTCTCGGTGGCAGAGCTGTGTGGTAACAGCCATGGTGAGCTAATCTGGATGCCATCTCCATTGGCGGAAGGCCATACTGTCCGGCGACGATTACTCTCGAGCTCTTGAAACCTCGAGCCACGGTAGGACGATCGAAACATGCTTTCGAGTTTCTTAGGTACCTATTTGCTCTTGTATCGAATAACTAGACGTGCAAAGCACCCAAGAAGTGGAATAAAACCCGAACCAGCGGCAATGCGGAAAAGAAACAAAAGAAAGGGCTGGGAAATGGAAGAAGTCAACGAGGTCCAGGATGAATGATGATGGCCATGGATCAGCACACATGATATGCATCTTGGTAAAAGAGACAGTGCGGCCTTCGTATGTCAAAGAGCGGGTTTGAAACATAGCATGAGCCTGCTGTGCGTGGACAGCGAGATTGACGTAAGGTGGTGGGTCGCTGAGGTGGCTCCAGCTGTTTGGTTTAGATAGTAGAAAGACTTCATGCAGCCTCATCAGGCAGTGGATTTCCAACAAGCGGAGAGGTATTCATGACTAAGGTACCTCGCGTTTGAGTCGTGCAGATTGAGAGCTACAGTTGATCCGGGTGTCTGTGCTCGCTCGTCAGTGCGGCTCTCCGAAGGCCTCGAACTCGACGTCGGCGGTCCAATCGATGCGCGTCTTGGATGACATTCGAAAAGAAGGTATTCTATCAACACTGGTCTAGATCAAATACTTGGTTTGGTGTTAGCTGGGTAAAGCATTAGCAGCGAGACCACTACGTGTCTGAAAACCAAGACAATCGTGTCAAAGTGTTGTGTCGCCAAAACAAACGAATCCTTCGGCATTGTCTTCGTGCCCAATAGCACCGAGAAACGAGGAAACAAGATGAGAAACATTTTGAGGCAGCTGCTCCGGCATAAATATTCTAGCCTTGGGAGGAACGTGAGCGGAGCATGTACACGACGCCGACAGCCGCTAGTATCGTCTTGGCGCCGCTGCTTGTCGCAGAACTCGAAGAAGACAACGCCGTGCGCTGTGCTTTGACAGATGTCAGGATAGAGTTTCAGCCATCGGTCAAAGGTTCCGCGAACGTGGGGCTATCGTTGGCAAGGCCGCGTGGCGAGGGACGTTGAGTACAGCAACCGGACAGTGTCACGCTTGTCGCAACGCGTACCAGACTGCGTACCAGACTTTGTCATGTCACAAAACTTTAGGGGTTTTCAAAAGCGTAGATGCTATATATCTGTTAGCCACGCACACGTTTCTTTGAGACATGTGCTGAAGCCAGAACTTGCAAGAAATAGGGGCAGTTGATGATGGTTGTCCAGAGTAATGAAGCGGATTGTGGATGAGTGCTGATTTTCGTAGGAACGACTTCATGAGCTGTCGCTTGTAGTATACGAGGGAAGTATAAGTTTCTACTCTGCCTATGCATTGTCAGCTTCTTGCGACGATAAAGGTTATGATTTTCTTCAATGATCGTGAATGTTCCAGGCGTGGTAGATCCACTGGCACAAACGTCCCATGCGCATTCCGAGTAAGGTCGACATTGGCGCAGTGCAGCATTAGATGGTAAATATCTTTCTGGAGCTTTCGCGCAAATTGTCATCATTCCATCTATCAAACAAAACAGAACGACCTAGCACTGGATGTAGTGGGAGAAGGATGGGTTGTAGCAGAGCTGAAAACCCGAGTCGGCCGTTTAGCGTCCCTGACGTAAGCCACCACAGCAGGTGTGAGCGTAGTACCATCACTGAAACTATCGCATACCATCACCTCCGAATCGATTGTTCCACTAACACGTTTCTCCCGGGAATTCGTTCTTTGACTTCCTCGCAAGACTTCCCAGAGAAACCTTAGATGGGAGCGACTGAGCCGGGCTTGGCTGACGGAGTCCAAGAGAAGTGTCAGCAACTCGCATACCTCCGAAGTTCTTCTATTGCAGAATCTCCGAAGCGGTCACTATGCAGAAAGCACCGTGTGCCTGACTAGAAGATTGAATTTACCGAATATGGTGCTAAACAGGTACGGCTGCAGCACACGTCAACGAAGACGTACTTCCTGCGCCTCATTTGACGTTGCTCTAGTATATAAGATGTCAGCAGCCTGCATATGTCGCGAGGACCACATGCCTTGGCGGATGCTCGGTGTCGACAGCAAGGATGAGGAGTAGAAGAAAGATCCCAAAGCCAGCGCTATAAGTAGGACACTTTGCGGCCTACGATGAGCAACTATTCAACACCGGATCTTTTCCAATCAGCAACACCATGCACAGATTTCAACGCAGCATCATCGCGCTTGTTTTTTTGACTCTGATCAGCAACATGTCAACTATGGCACAGAACATGTCTTTTGGTGCTGATAACTTCTATCAAAGCGACATCGTTACTGTCCAACCAATCACTTTTCCAAATCAATACCATATGACAGTGGCTGGGAATCTCTTCATTCGCAACAACCTTTCTCGCGATTCCAACGCATCCGCAATCGTTGTTGGCCATCCTATGGGTGCAGTGAAGGAGCAGAGCGCCAATCTGTTCGCAACCAAGCTCGCAGAACAAGGTTTCGTCACGATCGCCCTGGACGTCTCTTTTTGGGGCAGCAGCGAGGGCGAGCCTCGCAATGCGGTGCTGCCGGATGTCTACGCAGAGTCTTTCAGCGCCGCAGTGGATTACCTTGGCACGCTTGCCTTTGTCGACCGAGAACGTATCGGCGCTGTTGGTATCTGTGGCAGCGGTAGCTTCGTCATCAGTGCGGCGAAGATCGACACCCGCATAGCGGCCATCGCGACTTCTAGCATGTACGACATGGGTTCTGTCAATCGCAACGGATTACGAGGTGCGGTCAGTATTGAGCAGCGCAAAAAAACCGTTGCTGGGGCGGCGCAGCAACGATGGGTCGAGACAGATGGTGGCGCAATCGAATACACCGGCGGCACGCCTCACGAACTCACCAACGAGACTGATGCAGTCGGACGCGAATTTTACGACTTCTACCGGACATCGCGTGGCGAGTTTACGCCCAGGAACTCTTCAGCGAACCTGACCACACACCCGACATTATCAAGTAACGTCAAATTCTTGAACTTCTATCCTTTCAACGACATTGAGACTATTTCGCCTCGTCCGATATTGTTCATTTCTGGTGACCAGGCACACTCGCGCGAGTTCAGTGATGATGCGTATGCGCGCGCGGCTGAGCCAAAAGAGTTGTTGTGGGTTCCAGGTGCTGGGCATGTGGACCTCTACGACCGTGTAGGACTGATTCCGTTCGACAGACTCACTGAGTTCTTTCAGGTTAACCTTGATCAATAGGAGATCAATGGAACCGCACACTGAGGCAAAACGTGGAGTATATGGGAAAGCGCAGGTGTTAGTGTGCTTATGGATGAGGAGCATATCAGCTGTCGCTGCCCGTGTTTGAGCACCTAGATAGTTCTCAATGCGGGTGTCTAAGACCATCGGTCGTTCTTCCCAGTCCCCTGTCAAATGATTGCGTCTCGTATAATCCAATACGCGCTTCTTGCGCACGCTTGCAAAGTCCATTCAGCACGTGCTTTGTGGTATTTATCCCTAGATGAAGAGGAGGTGCGGTGTCGGCCGAGAGCAGCTAGCGCAAATGACGTACGTAACCTGCCATGGTGAAGAGAGCCACACCACCCAACGTTCACAGTACATTGTCAACCCCGCATCGTCGTACAAAGTAGTTTCCAAAAATCTTTGGGCAACGACGTAGGTGCTGTATCAGCCACGATGCGTCGTATCCGCTTGAGCCGAACCAAGTGGGTCGTAGCCGCGTGGTGTGGCGCGAAATCAACGGAGACATCGTCATGCCGCGTAAGGTTCGCTGTCTCCCATCTTGCTTCGCGACGTTGAGCATTAAGAAAAAATAGCTAGATGACGCGGCAGACGAAATCTGGTCGCTGCAGAACTGTGACGCGGTATCATGCGAGTCCGTGGTAGAGAGTGCGTTGCAGGTATATATCTGATTTGCAGCTGCGACCAGACAAATGCCATCATACAATCTTAACCGCAAGATCTCATTCAAAATCCTCTCAACTCAATCCCAGACCAAATCAGTCTACACCTATCTCACATTCACAAACCCGTCTTCAACATGGGTCTCCTACACAAGCTCGAGGAGAAGGTTCTGCACAAAGACCCCAAGCACAACAACAACTACAACCAGTATCCTCCTCAACAGCAGGGCGGATACCAGCAGCAGCCCCAACAGTTCCAGCAGGGTGGCTTCGGAAGCGGTGGCATGAACAACGGCCCAAGTATGAGTGGTGGCATGGGCGGTGGCCACAATGGCGGCGGTCGCCACGGCGGCATGGAGGGCGGCATGGGCGGCCAGCAACATCACGGTGGTGGAGGCATGGGCGGTCCAGGTGGTCAGGGAGCCTTTGGCGGCCCTGGAGGACAGCAAGGTGGCTTTGGAGGTAGCATGGGTGGAGGGCCCGGCGGCCACCATAGTGGTGGAGGAATGGGAGGCGGCCCTGGAGGTCACCACGGCGGAGGCGGAATGGGTGGCGGTATGGGAGGAGGTCCAGGAGGTCCAGGAGGGAGATGGTAGTTTGAGATGACTTTCCCATCGTAAAATGATACCCACGAACGCTCACAAGCGTCGATCTACCACCACTCCATTATCTTTCCCAACATGTCTTCATTTCACAATCAGGCGTTCTGGTTAACAAGACCTCAAACGCTTCTTGTCCGGGGTTCAACACTGACGTTCGCGCGGGAGCCCAAGCTAATCGTCGTGACCAACCCTTCAAATCAAAACAAGACCGACCGAGGCATGGCTGGACAAGCACATGGTAAGTTTCACAAGACAATGCTGTTTGCAAGTCTTGATCGTGAACAAGCTTTTGTGAGACATTGCTTGATGGCGCCTGGGAAGTTTTCACCCCGCAGATGCGCACCAAGTGGGTCTTCACAAGCAATCTAACCAATCAATGTCTTCAGGCCTCCAGCCCCTTTGTGCGCCACATTCCCAGAACATACTCTGGCTCGGTCGCCTCATGACTTGACACCGCGGGTAAACATACTATAGGTAGTACAGTAGGTATCAAATTTCTTTCTCTTCCCGTCGCTACTACTTTCCGCACTCCTTTCCTCGCTCTTTTCTCTTCTAGACTCATTCTCTCTCATTCAAGTTCGCTGTCATCATCCGCAAAAACCTATACATCCTTTAACATGGCTTCAACACTTCTTTTCGTTTCTCTCCTCGGTCTCACCGTCGCGCAATCGTCGACCCTTTCTATTCCCTTCTATGGATTCGACACTCAGTCAATCGTTGCGTCGGTCGTGGCCGCAAACCCATCTGCCACCACCATGCAGCTCGCCTGCCTTTCAGGCACAGACTCGAACGACTGCGGTCTGTTCCCTGACATGACGCTCGTATACGGTCCTTCTACTTACCACCTGGATATGGGCGTCGGCGATGAAAATGCCTTCACAGGTACCGCGGACTGCTCGCGCGGCGCGAACACAGCACTTTGCACCGAGTTCGCAACTGGCACCGAAGCGAACTTCCCCGGCAGCAGCACCACAACATATGAAGCCGAAGACATTCTTACGCTACCTGTGACCGTCACAGGCGGAGCAGAGAAGCTCGGAAGTGCGCAGGCATCCGCGACTGGAAGCGCGAGTGCAAGTGCAAGTGCAAGTGCGAGCGGAAGTGGTAGCGCGACATCTGGCAGTGCAGCAAGCTCTACGACAGCAAGCATCACAAAAATTGCTGGCACAAATAGTGCATCCGTGAGTGGTGTTTTGCACACAGAAGCTGCATCAGCAACCCCGTCGACTGGTGCTGCTTCAGCAAATTCTGTCTTCCTCCACTCTGGTCTTCTTAGCGCTGTTGCGAGTCTTCTTGGGCAGATTTTTTTTTTGAATAGAGGAGATGCGACAGCAATGAGATCGAAGTGTTTGATAATGTAACTAATACAGAGGTAACTCGAGGTTCATCCCTATCACACGTGGTCTCGTTTTCATCATGTCGGGTTCTCAGCACGTCATCGCTTAAAGTGCCTCAACACGCTTTCACAACTCCAGTCTCATACTTTGATTCGGTCAGTATGCGCATACCTAGCGGGTTGCTTGCCTTCCTTCGCTAGTCTGCCGCTATCACTGACTTGGCAATTTCCACATGTGCAGTTGTTCACTCGCCATCACCCACTTTTGACTGAGTCGCGCGTGTTCGTCTCGAGGAAGCCGTTGTCGGATTGCATGCCTCGAAGGCTGGGCTGAAATGCAATATGGCCATACTATTGCGCAATGAAACCTGTTGGTAGTGCAACCATGCGCAGGAACACATAAAGGTCTCTCTGATTGTTTGCATCTGAACCTGTCTTCTCAAACCGACATTACGAGCACTCCAAAATGGTCCCAGCTCCAGAGACAACCATACCGCGAGACAAGTGGTGGAAGCTGAAGTGGTTCTCTGACGATGATACAAAGGAAGACCGCCGGCTTATCTCTAAGATCGATATGTTCCTCGTTCCTTACTCGGTTCTAGGGTACTGGGTCAAGTACATCGATCAGTCGAACCTCAACAATGCCTATGTTGCCGGCATGAAAGAGGACCTGGGGTTCAATGGCAATGAATTGGTGCTGCTCCAGACGCTGTTCACTCTGGGCTCAGTTCTAGGCCAGATACCGTTCCTGTAAGTCAACTTCACGCTCGAGACATATCTTTACTGATGTGCTGTAGGTTTATTATGACATACGTGCCTGTGCACTGGCTGATCCCAGGCTGCGATATCCTGTGGGGAGTCTTCACGCTTCTGCAGTATCGAGTCAACTCTTATGCTGAGCTCGCCGCCTACCGCTTCATGATTGGGTGGTTCGAAGCAGCGTTCTTCCCTGCGATGCACTACGTCTTCGGCTCCTGGTACCGAGGTCACGAAATTGCCCGTCGTGGTGGCATTTTCTACACTGGCCTTGGTCTGGGCACGTTGACTGCCGGTCTCATTCAAGCTGGGGCTTCACAACGCCTCGAAGGTGTTCATGGTACGTTGAATGACACAAAAGATCTATCTGTACTTTTGCTGACACGCAACTCAGGATTGGAAGGCTGGAGGTGGATGTACATCATCTGCGCACTTATCACGATTCCCGTTGGCATACTGGGCTACTTTGTTCTCCCAGGCACCGTCAACCAGCCCAACCGCTGGATAATCAATGATCATGATGTTGCAGTTGCCCGAGAGCGCTTGGAGAAACACGGCCACGTAACAAAGGGCAAGATGAAGTTTGGTCACATCAAGAAGACACTCCTCGGCCTCCGGTTCTGGACCGTCGTTATTACCGACGTATTGTTCTGGAACGCTGGAATTCACAAGAACACTGCTTCATTCCTACTCTGGATCAAGTCGATTGCACCTGGCCGCTTCAGTGTTGCAAAGATCAACGAGCTAGGCACTATTGCCCCTGCTCTTGGTATCGGTTACACGCTGTTTGCGTGCTTCGCTTCGGACATGTACCTAGGACCTGCATGGGCCATCACCATGTGCTCTGTATTCAACGCAGTAGGCCTTGCAGTCTTGACAGCATGGACGGTCCCAGAAGGTGCACTCTGGTTCGGCTTCGCCACAATGTACTGGTCCAACGCGCTCTCCAGTGTCTTCCACGGCTGGGTCAACAATCTGCTTCGCGACAGCCCCGAGGAGAGAAGCTTCACCCTTGTACTCATCAACCTTTTGTCACAATCCTCCACAGCTTGGACCCCCTTGCTTACGTTTCCGACTGTCGAGGCACCGAGATATCGCAAGGGATACTCTTTCTGTCTTGGCTGTGCGATTGCGTTGATCGCTTTCACGTGGATTATGCATTACTATCTGAAGCGAGACGCGAGGCAAATAAAGGGGTCGGTTGATGTGGAAACGGACAGTGGAAACGAAGAGAACGCAGCGTCATTTATCGAAAAGAACGTTAAGGTGCAGGACGCTGCCGTGTCGGACGAGGGAGTCTTCGCAGGTTCGAGCATTCCGAAACTTTAGCAAGCTGGTGCAAGTACAATATCCAGGCATCAACTTTGCATAATCCAGTGCACGAAACTCTTTTTCTGAGATATTTTTTTTAGCAATTTCTTTTATATCTTCTACTAGACATAAATTCAAGTTGAGCTGTGTTCTTCCCAATATCTGAGAGGTTGTCTTCATTACCTTCCACTTTTCAGTCTACTTCTCCACAATAGAACCTCGCAGCTGTATCAAAACAGCACTCGGGAGTCTGCACTTCGATTTGTGAGTCACTTCATGGGAGCACCGAGCTGAGACGCTTTTCGCTCGTAACCTGCCAAGTCCTAGGCAGTAGTAACTCAACTTCAAGGAAAGACATTTCGATTGGTAAGTACCGGGGCCCGTGGAAGGCAGGATGGCTTGGCAGATGTGGCCGCCTAGCGAAGGATTGTGATAGTCCACCGCTTCGGGGTCTTGGTGTTGCGGCGCCCGAGCAAATCCCCGCATCCCGAATGAATGCAGGACGCCTAATCCTGGGTTCAAAGCATAAAATCCGCGTACAGCCTCTTTGCGAAGATGAAATTAACTATCGGTCTTGCGAGACTCAATTTGTAACCCTCTGAATTTATACTTCTGCATTCCTGGGTACCCAATCGATACCAAACTCGACTATCAACAAGATGCTCGACCACTTCGGCCTTTTCACGCCTGCATCCTCCTTCACCGAAGTCCTGGCATTCTACGATACCGCACTCGCACCTTTGGGCTACTAACGCAAAGATTTCGTCCCAGGCCATCTGGTAGGCTATGCCGCAGACTCAATCAACTACGATTTCTGGATCCACAAAAAAGACGAGACAGCCAGACCACCTGTGCACTTTGCTTTTCGAGCTCAGAGTCACACACAAGTTGACGAGTTCCACGCGGAAGGTTTGAAAGCTGGAGGAACGGATAATGGGAAACCGGGGATCAGGGAGATCTATCATCCAAACTACTATGGCGCTTTTGTGAGGGATCCTTGTGGGTGGGTATTCCGTTGCAAATGAAACGTAGAGACTGAAGGCAGGACGATTACTAAAACAAAGCAGGAACAGTGTTGAAGTGGTCATTCACTGGCCGCGTGTGAACAATTAAGACGATGGATTGGAGGCATCAAGCTTCAATGAAAGCCAATAGAGGAAATTAGAAAATTGTAGAAACAAGTGCAGGAACAGAGATTTGAGGAGTTATGCGCTGACTTTTCGATCTTCCGAGGGTGAACTGTCGCAGGTAGCACCCTATCGCGGGAAGACGTGGTTGATCTGCGCTACGTCCGCATACCTAATCCCTCAAAAGCCCCCAACATATTGCGAAATCAATTCTCACTTTCATCATCAGATTCATCTTCATTTTCGCTTTGGCTGTCGTAACCGCCTCTTTGCAAGGTTCCTACCTTGAACGGGTCAGGCAGCCTTTTGTACTTCAACCCTTTCTGCGCAACGATACCCAGAAGCCCTTTGTTCTCCACGTAATCCACACCCCAGTCACTGAGGTATATCTGCTTGAGACGCGGCAGCACTCCATCGACCCTCTGAATGAATTCACAAAGAGCAGAGTATGCCAAGGGTGCGTGGCACGGGTAATCCTCAAAGTGCAGGGCTTTCAAAGATGGCGGTAGACGTGATGTGAAAGCCAGGCGTCGCAATGTTTCAGGCGTTGCGTGTAGGTAGTCATCGCTCTTGTATTCTTGAACAGCTTTCCAATACTCGTCCGACGAACAGTCCACAAGATCCAGCCCCGATGCTAAAGGTTCGTTCGGTCGTGGGGATTGCGGATCGCTTGTGAGCAGGTACGTCGAACAGCGTAAGGTTTTGAGCCGCTGGAACCCCGCAAGCGATACGTAGAGTAATTCTTCCCCACTTTCGATACAGAGTGGCGCCTGTTTGCAGGTCAGTAACCTGCTGTCATCTAATTCTTTGCAGGGATTATATACCCACTGGTCTTCTCCAAGCATGGTCAAATGTTCGAGAGAGTGACACGCATACTTGACGAGTGCAGTTGTGATTTTCTTCGCCGAGAATGAATCCAGTTCATAGACGAGATTGTCTTGCCCATTTTCCTGTGCAAAGCTCTTTAGGGCATTGATTCTGCTCAATACTTGTATCAATGTATCGGCGTCGAAAGTTGATGCTTGCAGAACAATCCTTGTTATATTGGAATTGGGGACGTTGTCTATATTGAAGTGTCGAATAACACCATTCATCCTGCTGGTGGCAAATGTCTCGAGACAAGGGAGATGCATGCAAGCCAATAGCCAGTCAGCAGGCAGTCCGCCTTCGTCAATGTTTCGATCTAGCTTAACCTCAAAAGAACGCAGTTGCTGTAACGGCAGGATTGCCGTTCCTGAAGAGGCGCGTGCAATATCGACGAAAAGCTTCAGAAGATCTTCTTCGCCTATACTGTCTCCAAAACACTCCAGTCTGCGCAGGTTGGGTGTGATGTTGATAAGATAGCTAGACAGAGTTCGCATCTCCAAGTCTCGTAGGCCGACGGTGTAATGTTCAGACCAACTTCTGACCTTGAAATCATCAAAATTGTGCCCCCGTGTTTTTCCAAAAGCTTCCAGGTGATGCACTAGCTCGTGCTCTTCAAATGTGCTATATGCATCGGGCTCTTCATACTCAAATTCGCACTTGAATGCCTCGATGTAGCGCGCAAGATGCGGTTTCCGTGCCAGCTTCAGGAGTTTTGCATGGAAAGGTTTCTTGGAAAGCTTGGTATCAATTGTGTTCCAATACCGCCAGAGTCTTCGATGTTTTGCGATGGCTTCGTTCAGTAGGTTATAGAACTCGCGACAGCAGAAAGCTAAGTTGTAGGCATCGCGAGGTTCGCAGAACTCTTCAATGGCCAAGATAAGCTCGGTAGGTAGGTCATGGATAGACATGAGAATGGGGTGAGAGTGGGGTAAGAATGGAGAGTGACTTTCAGCCGAAGGTCACAAACTGACATCTCTTTGTGCCAAGCACGAAGCGAGATTGGTTGACAGCGCCCTTGTCAGCCAGGCCAGGCAGCAGCCTTGAAGGTTCTGCGGTAGCCAAAGGTGAGTTTTGCACGGGATAGTGAGTTCCTCATCGACCAGCTGGTTGAGAGCTGCGGACGTGTTGGCTGCCAGCTTCTTCACAGTCCAGCATTAGAGGCCTGGCCATATTATAGAACCAGCGATGGTTGCGCGGTAGAGGGCTTACGGTTTTGAACCGAAGGACAAAACCGTCATGAGCAGGCGCTATCAATGGTTGGTTTCGAGGTGTCAGAAAAGGTACAGCGTCGTTGTGGCTGTTGATGGGCATCGGTGAATGTAAGCAGAATGCCTAGTCTCTGATTGGCCCGATCCAATTCGATCGCCACCCAAAGTCGTTCCTGCCACAGAAGCGACTACAACAGAGCCTGGACGACTTCACAGTTCTCTGCCCGCAACGCCATACGAAGACCTGCAGAGCAGCATGTCGCAGCCAACAATCAGCATCATAGGTGCGGGCATTGGTGGGCTTACGCTTGGTCGATGCCTTCTACAGCGTGGCATACGCGCCATTCTTTACGAAAAAGCACCTTCAAGTCCTCGTCACAGCTACGCCATAACACTTCAGCCAGCCTCATATCGGCCGCTTCTGAAAGCATTGAACATCGACGAGAGTACCTTCAAAACTCGTGTTGCTGTCGATGCCGGTATCGGCGGCTCCGGTGTTATTAACACCGAAGGATATGGTTATCGTAGCCTTGAATTGGCATCCTTTCGAGCGCATAGGGGGAAGTTCGAGGAGTTGCTAAGAGAGGGACTTGACGTGAGATGGGAGCATACGCTGCAGAACGTGGTCCAAAATTCGGGCGATCCACTCAGCCTGGAATTTACCAACGGGAAGTCTGCATCAAGTGATATTGTCATTGGAGTTGAAGGCCCTCACTCAGCTATTCGCAAGCAGTTCCTGCCGTCTGAAAACCCAACAATACTGCCTTATGTGGCATTCAATGGCAAGCGAAGGATACCCGGGGAGGTGTTCGACAAGCTTTACGCTGCAGCATTCAGCGATACGACGGTTCTTGAACTCAGACAAGGTGGTGTCGTGCTGAACATTAGCGTCAACGAAGCAAGCCATAAGGAAGTCAGCATCAGCTGGATCTACTCTCGACCTGCCCAAGGACCTTCAGATGCACTCCACAAACCTAATCGGCCGAATGCGGCTGCTAAAGCCATACCCAAGGAATTCTTTGATGAGGTTGAGGCTTTGAAAGAGCTGTCGCAACCGTTCGCGGATGTGTTCGATGCTGAGAAGCTGCGCAAAGAGCGTATCCTACATTGGTTAATGCGCAGCGTACTTGTATCGAGGCCCGAGCTACAGCAACTCGCGGATAAGGGCATCTTGCTAATGGGTGACGCTGTGCACGCGGAACAAATAATCGGTGGCGGGGGGGCAAATGGAACGATAGAAGATGGTGTGAGTTTTGCGGAGTGGATTGCAGAGAAGGGCACGACAGATCTCACAAGCTGGTATGATGAGAGGTATGCGAGCTGGCAGGACGGGCAAGAGAAGAGCCAGGCGTGTATTGCTGGTATACATGGAGAACAAAATGCCGGCAAGAAGCTGCAGCAGCACTTGTGAAGGTTTATTAAGCCTGAACAATTTTAATGGTACGCGTTGTTTCGACCTCGTCTCCCATCCCTACCACTTCTTCTTGACTCAGACCCTCTAGAGCTTACTTTGCGCTCGGGAAAGAAGGTCGGCCTGCCATTCCACCCATTCCAGTGCCATTTCTCTCCCCTGTTGTACCACGTGATCATCGCGTCCGTAATGCCTACTCCCACCGCAACTTCAACATTGCGCTCGCGCACCTTGCGGATCATGTACAGCTTGGATTGCGACATGGGCACAATCGAGTACCCAGCTTTCACACTGTCGGTGATAGTGCGTCGAAGGAAAGCCGTGAACTCGGTTTTACTGGGGACATTCTCAATGCTCATCGCTCTCAGAAATCCCGGGAAACCACCGATCTCGCGGATCTCACGAATGCGCTGTGCCATTTTCGTAGAGACGCCCAGAGGTGGCGCACCATGGCTTTCGAAGAGTCCTTCGCGAAGGTCGGTGAGGGACTTGCCCGCGGGGCGAGCGGAAGAGCTGAACAGCTTGAGAAACATGAGAAGACGGTACGACGTTGTTGAAGCCTCGAACGTTTTCACGAGGCGGTATTCTGATATGGCGGATGGTTCCAGGTATGCAAGCTCAGCCATGCCGGCGCCTTTGGAGTCAAGCATCCAAACAACATTGCGAAGGATGGCTTCTTTGATGATCTGGAAGAGGAGAGGCTGAGTAAGTCCGTTGTCAGAGATTAGAGCGGCAACGAGGAGATGCCCAAGGTCAGGAAACTGCTTTTTGGTGTGCGGGCCTGTCAAGAAGCGGTTGACCATCTTGTTCGCCGCTTTGACAATGGCAACATTCTCTGTAGCGAGGCAAAGCAACAAGTGAAAGCAGGCGAAGTATGCCTCCACAGCTTTTTCTGAAGCATGGCTGAGGGTGCTTCGCTCGTCTGGTTGTCGGAAACCCTTTTCAGCATCGGCAGAAAACTGGACCACAATATTGTTCATGAGGTGGTACATGACATCAATGTCCTCAGGCTCGCTGCTACGCAATCCTGCGTGACTGTGTATGCTACGAAGACATGCGGTCGCATTCGTCCTGACCCCGTTCCAGTGTCGCCTGCTGAGCGGCAGTGGTAGCCACTTGTCGAACTTCACACCTTGAATGCTGCGACGCACATCGTGCTGAAAAAAGGCTTCTTGACTCAGCAAGTCAAATTCGGATCTCAAAACTGGCTTGTTGCCGCCAGTGACCGAGATGCCACATCCAAGCTTAGCGTCCATGTAGGATTTCTTCAAACAAAAGCATTGTAGCTCGCGTGCACGTATGTAGTCGTAGGAATGAACAGCGCGTTTAATCAGCGGAACCACGTCCGCTAGAGCGAGCACATCTTTTGTAGGCATTTCATCCAACATCAGTAGTACGACTTCGTCAGGAAGTGAGAGTATGCTTGAAACTTTTGCTGCTGGTGCCGTTGGCGCTTTTGAGAAGTCTTTGGCAATGTATTTTGGTGTCCAGTCCGGGCTAAATCCACAGCTATCGCAGCGATAGCCACTTGCTTCGAAGTTTGCATGCCGAGTGTACCCTCGGCCGGTTTGGCTTTGGCGGTACTCCGCTAAATTTACTGCGATCCCGCCATGACTTTGCTCGAGCGACTCACTACTGAAGAAGCTCAGTAATTGGATAAGTACGCCTCTAAGTGTGTACGCCGGTGTCCAACCCTCTGTGGTGTTCAGGATACTAGCGCAAATGTAATCTCCCCAAACGTTAGGGTGAACGATGTCGCTTTGGATCGTCACCGAAGGAGCGCGAAGTGGGTACTCGCGCGGAAAGTCGACGAACAGGTGCAGTGGCTGGTAAAGTTCGGGTGTGAGGATGAGACAGGCTTTGTAGATGTCTTCGTCGTGTACATGAAGGTGTACGTTGGGATACGGCTCTTGCTGTATGTCGGCGATGTCGTTCAATAGTCGATAGTGCAAAGCAGTCGGCGCAAATGCTTTGTTGGCCGCCATACCCGAAACTATGACCAAGATGTGCAATCGAGAGCAGGAAAGGTCCCTTAGGCTCACATGCGACGTTGAGAGATTGTTACTGTCGAATTTGTGTTGTCTCTTTGCGCAAGATATAAATGCCAACTTTATGTCCACAGACGCCCTTCTCTATTCTCGAAGGCCGCTGCGATGATTTCTGCCCATCTCTGTTCAGGCAACCGCACAGGAAAAGGCGGTTGCCCTTTTCGTCAGGCGCCCTGACGCCCTTTCGTTCATAGCCTCATCGTTCGTTCTGGCACACATGACGTATGCAACTTTGTCATCATTCGTTGTCTTGACGTGTTTGCTTCAGTTCGTGTCTGGGAGGCTGCGTGTTTGACGGTGATTCAAGTGGAGCGGCTGTGGCGCCGAAGCCACCCGTGCTGACGAACCCAATTTTATCAAGCTTCGTGTGCGTGAACGCAGGCCAGCTTCCGTCCGCATACGATTGCGGCCTAAATGTGCGCCTTCGCCGGACGAACTATGTCTATTTCCAGAGCGTTTAGAACTTATTTTAGCGCAGCTCAGATGTTTATATTGGCAGTTGAGTAGTCAGCTCTCATCGTAGCCCTGAGATCGTTACAGCTTGCCGTGCACTCTGTCACCCAGACTGTCGACTGCATTTTTAAGCCAACTATAAATCGCTATGAGGAAATCTGCGCTGCCTGTAGTGCGTATCTATTCAAGTCGAACTAACAAGAGGGACGGTGCATTACAAGGGGGGTGCCTGAACGGACTGGAATACGAGCCTGCTTGCACTGAGCATCTACTGATCTTTTACAACAGAAAACCCCCAGGTGTGGCAAACTCGTATTCCAGTCCGTTCAGGCGCCCCCCTTGTACAGTGTTCCCCCCTGAACGGATCGTTAGTCTTCCTTCGCGTGACATGGGCAAGACCAGGCAGAACGGCCAACCGAATTTTTTGTATTGGCTCAAAACCCCAGTACTTCCCTTGTCGCCGAACCGCAGAACCGCAGGCTAACGATCCGTTCAGGGGGGGGGGGGGGGGGGGGGGGGGCACTGTATTACGAATGCCTACTTCGCCTTCCATGAAGTGTCGTAGCTTTAACGAAAACCTACGCGTCGTCCAGACAAACTGTCTGACAAAGAGAAGAAGAGGTTGGGCTGTGATGTGGTTCGGACCGGCTTGACCGAGGTAATTACCGACACCAGAGCCCTAGTGAATGTCGATCACTGCAAAGGCCTCAACATCACAAACTTTCTGTCTATACTTTACATCGTGTGTTGTAGGCATAAAAAGATCCCGGGGTTGTTCGAACATGCTGACCAGTCAAGTTACTGATTACTGAAGGGGATGATCAATCACCCCACAGGCAATCCTTGAATTAGTGCCGTGTCTCGGGATCCAAACGGGAGCCAACGTTACGACCCTTATCAACCAGTGCCATGGGAATTTAGTCTTTTCGCACAGCGACCTGACGTCCAATACAAAGATTGCGCAGCGCTCTCCGCAGTTCATTAGCTCCCGCAGCCTTCCGTTACCCAACGCTTGAAACCGTGCATCGGCAGTCCTGCTCCTTTGAGTGTTTCAAAATTGTCTTCCCGTCAGGCGCTACACAATTTTAGGGAAGTGGCTGTCTTTTAGAGGAATCATAGCGGCGGTAAGAGTAGCGTTGATCAGCGGTCATGAACACATGGGGTTCACGGGCTTTCAGACAGCAGTGATAAGAACGAGCCGTGAGGACCTTCAAGTCGGACCCGATCATTCTTCCAATCCTCTATGTAGACTGTGAGATTTCTTCAGTATTTGTTTGTGTTTTTGTATTTTGTCCTCTCCTTTCGATTGTTCGTCAATCAGTCAGGCCACAGCGGCACTGACTCATGGCGTTGTCACTACGCGATCCCTATCCTGACATCGAGATGGTCCCGCCTCCACTCGCTCAACCACTTCAAAAACCGAGCCTCGTACCATCAGTAGAGGATCGCGATGAGGATTGCAACCCATTCGCACGATCGACCTCAGGTCTCAGTGGTTGCAGTGCCAAAACCCCCCGTCACAAGCACGAATCGTACAACTTGTCCGGCAGCATCTTCCTCGTGACATCCTCAGGCACGACTCTGAATCTGCCGGTACCTTCCGAGAGCCCTGCCGATCCACTGAACTGGGGTCGCTGGAAGACAGCTGGCGCCGTCGCTGCCGTTGCTTGGCATTCCACCGTCTCCCTCACTGTAGTACAAGCAGCCAGCATGGTCTATCATGGAGTTTTGGCAGACTTTGGAGGACAGGTATGCATAGTCCAATGGCTACTTAACATCGTGCCTTGACTGACGGGGCCAAAAGGATATCCGACCGTGGACTGTTGAGACACTCGTTACGGCTCCCACACTGTTCATTGGCTTTGGGGCACTACTCTGGGTCCCTTTATCTCTCGGCATGGGTAGGCGTCCAGTATTCTTGATATCAACACTGATGATGCTGTTGGCAACTATTGGAGCCGGATATGCTGGAACCTTCCACCAGCTTCTCACTTGTCTTTGCTTTCTGGGATTGGGTGAAGGCTTTTGCCTTACACTGGTAGGTAAGCTTTGCCTCCCGAAACCTACATCCCACTGACACAAGAAGGCCATTTTAATGATCATCGATATGACTTTCATCCACCAGCGACCTAAAGCTGTTGCACTTTTGTGGTCGCTGGCTGGCTGCGCTGGCACTAGTTCATTGGCTTTAGTGCCGTTGATGTCATCTCACGGCCATGACTGGCGTCTCTTCTACCATTACTGGTCTATCCCAATGGGCTTTTCCTTTGTTCTCGCTTTCTTTTTGTATCCGGAAACTTACTTCAAACGACCGACAGTAGCTTTCGATGGGCTGATTCTGTTGCAAAGTGCAACTGAGAAGCTTACGATCTATAAAGACGAGGAGGCCGAATCTGACATCTATCGCGATCTTCCTGATCTGCCATTTGGACTACAGCGTAGCGGTTTCAACGGGCTGCGCGATCGTCTAGGTCTTGCGCGGTCACCATTCGCTTCTTGGACCGCCGCAGGTCGGTGTTTTTACCAAATGGCCTTCTGCGCTATCAATCCTCTCATCTTCTGGGTGTTTCTTGCTTCATCGGTCAACTTTGCTGGCATGCTGTTCATCGGCTCCACCTATGCCAGAGTTCTGCAGGCACCTCCTTACAGTTTGTCGTCGGCACTGATCAAGAACGTCAACATCTGCTCTGGCGTCGGCGCCCTCTTTGCCTATCCATTCGGTGGTTGGCTCATCAATAAGATACTCAATCGACTTGCAAGACGTAATCGCGGAGTTCGAGAGGCTGAGCACTTTCTGGTCGGCCACATTCTTCCCGTCATCACCGGAGCTCTCAGCACCATTCTCTATGGGCTCGCCGTTCAACATAAACTGCACTTTGCTGTTTATTACATAGCCTATGGCCTTAATGGCTTTTCGTGGACAACCCTGTCGATCAGTAATACGATGTGGATCACTGAAGCATTCCCACGATGGGCTGCCCCAGCAATCTCCGTACTAGCCGGAGGATGCTACATCGCAAGCTTTGTTGTGGCTTTTGCACTGGTGCCTTGGATTGCAGCCCATGGGTTCAAGGTAGTTGGAATTGAGATCGCGGTCCTCCAAATCGTGAGTGGGCTTGTTGCAGTGCCGATTGCGTTCTGGGGCAAGAACTCGCGACAGGCGATCCACGGAAAGTGGGCAGGTGATCGTGCTGGGGCACTTCGGCCTTTGTAGTGTAGAGCTTTTGAAACCCCTGAATTGCTCAGCAACTATATTGCTAGATTTATGGTATCACTTCACGCTTAGTCTTCAACCCTTCCGTGCGCTTCTGCTCCTTTCCCATTAACATAGCCAGCGGGCCCTTTGGCACGTCCTCGCGATCCAGAAACAGCTCTACCATCCTTAACCCCGTTCCTTCGGCTAGTCTTTCATCACCCAGTACCTTCTCAAGCTCGCCCCACGTTCGAGCAGATGCGGTGAAAGTACCCTCTTTCGCGCCAAAGAAGCTGGGAGCGCCCAAGTACCTCCAAGCTGCAACGTCGTTATATATTTCCTTCAATCCATGAATCGCTCGCTCAATCGTGTACCCGTCGTTGTTCAGCACCACGATGATGATGTTGAGGTTGTGCCGTATCATAGTCGATATTTCTTGCACCGTCATCTGGAGACTGCCGTCGCCAATGAACAAGATTGTGCGGCCTTCCTTCGCCTTCTCACCGTTCACAGCACCGCTCAGCTGCGACCGGATTTGTGAGTGCGCTAGCGCGGCTCCTTGCGCTGCAGGAAGCATGTACCCAATTGACAGCCATGTTACAGGCGCAAAGACTCGAACGTTCGATGGTGTGCGCATTTCACGGACTCCGTAGCCCGAGGTGCCTGTCTCGCCCATTACGATGTCGCCAGAGCGAATGTAGGGGGTAAATAGATCCCAGAGTTTGGAGTGTGAGATGACTTCGTCTTTTGCTACGGCTGAAAATGAAAGTGACGGTGTTTGATGCCATGATAACCCCTGCAGATCTGATGCCGAATATCGTGCGACCTTAGCTGTGTCGAGCTTCTCACGAAGCTCAGAAACGGCTAGTCTTGCTGGGACATCTCGCAGGACTGTGGTCCCTAGTTCGATTTCGGTGTCAGAAAAGATGATGCTGATTTTAGTCTCAGGTTTCGCTGTCAGCGCATACGAGTTTGTTGTACTGAAGTGTGGGCCAAATATCAAAACCAAATCGGCCTGCTTGAAGAAGTCTTGGATCGATTGATCATCGAAAGCTCCTTTGTAAACGCCCTGGAAGTTGAAGAGGCTCTCATCGATTAGGCCTCGTCCAAATGAGGTCGTCCAGGTGGGCCATGTGGTGGCTTCGATGATTGATTGCACCTCCTTTGTGATGTTGAGTGCTCTGCATTCACCGTCGAAAAGAATAACGGGACGCTTGGCCGCGTATAGCTCCTCAAGTACTTGGCTTATTGCGTCGTTGATTGTTGGTGTGGCGAGCGGTTCAGGGAGCCTGACTGGGTGCTGCAGAGTTGCTGACCGAACGGGTGCGTCTACAAGATCGACGGGAACCTCGATGTATACTGGTCTGCTGTGTATGAGACATTGCTGCAGCACTCGGTCAATTTCCCCGGGTGCTGTAAGCGGATCTCTTAGGCTGGTTTGTGCCACTGTTACGTGCGCATGCATTTCGCCGAATCGTCGAAAGTTGCCGTCGTTGAAAGTATGGTGAACACGAACCCTACCATCTTGTGTGGCCCGATTTGGTGTTCCAACGATGTGCACGACAGGAGCTCGCTCAGCGTAGGCACCCGCTATAGCATTGATTGCAGATAGTTCACCAACTCCGAAGGTGGTGACTAGAGCACCAATGCCTCGGATTCGGCTGTAGCCGTCGGCGGCATACCCAGCATTCAGCTCATTGGCGTTGCCAACCCACAATAGCCCCGAAGGCTCGACGTAGTCAAGTAAATCAAGGTTAAAGTCGCCTGAAGAAAATCTCAGTATCGACTCAGCCCAGAGCGATGTGCTGGAAGCTTACCTGGCACTCCGTGAACAGCGCTAGCCCCTAACTGATTCAAGCGCGTGAACAGGTATTCAGCAAGTTTAATTGTGTCTGACATTGTCGCGATAGTGTGTGGTAATACTCAGACAAGATTGAGAGTTGTATTTATAGAAAGGCAGTCCGGTCTTGATGGTATGTCGTCGACCCGCGCGTATAAGGCGATTAACAGGGTAAAGGTGGGGCAAAGCTCGGCTCAGCGTGAACGGGGAATGGGGAAGCCGCTCTCGGCGAGCGCGAAGACGTTTACGCCGACGCTAAACACTTCACTCCAAAGTTGAATGCACGTCGCGGTTTTACCTTTGCAGAGATTGTTGTTGCAATAATGCCCCGAAATGCTATCGGCGAGAGTCAACTTATGTTCTGATTATCTCAAAATCAGCCGCTCAGCGGCTGGTTTTTCCGCGAGGCAGCGCCGAGCGTCTAAGGAACTTTAGTTCAGGTTTTGGTAGTGCGCAACTTCAAATTTAGTAAGGAAGCTATTTTTTCTTTTACCCTATACTTCCCCCCTTAAAAGAACTCGCCTAGCTATGCAAAGTAGGTTATTTTAATCCTTAAGACTAGCTCTATCTTTTGCTTTTGTTACTTTAATCTCTAGGGATTAGGTTTAGGCAGAAAAGGCCTATATATACCCCCTTCCCCCCCTCCTACTAATAATGCTACTATTTTTTTTTAATAAAAATAGTATATGCTAATTTGCCTAGATCTAAAGAATTACCTTAGCTATCTCTTTTACTCCTAAAAGTGGTTGTTACTAAATCCTAAGAGGGAGGGCATAGAAAAGTGTAAAAACACACCTTTTTTAACACTATACTTCTACCTTAAAAAGATAAATTTTAATATATAAAATATACTCCTTAGGTAGATCTTTATCTAAAGAAACTTTTAGATTTAACACAAAGGCCTTACAGCCTTAGAGGGCAGAGATATGTAGCAGTAAAGGGTAGTAAAAGTAAGTTTTAAAATTAAGTACTACTAAAGTTAGAACTAAAATTCCTTAGACGCTCTGCTAAGCGCGTTGCTTTAATCACGTAGGTATCACGTGGATTATTTCCCACCGAAGATCAGCGGAGCGTCTGATTCATGAGATAATGTTCTGAAGCCATCCATTGATTCCAAAACGCTCCCCACCACACACACTACGGTAGCCAGGTCGGGTTTTTTACCCGAGTTTGTTTAAAAAACACAGATTTTATGTGTTTATTGGTAGATTTCTATGTTTTTTTAGCAAAGAGGAGATAACAGGGGAAGAATAGGCCTAACAAGGTAACTAGGAGCTATCTATCTATATAATTTCCTCTTCTTTCCTTCTCTCCTTCTCTCTCTCCTTCTCTCTCTCTCTCTCTCGGAGTCTCTCCTTCTCTCCTTCTCTCCTTCTCTCCTTCTCTCCTTCTCTCCTTCTCTCCTTCTCTCCTTCTCTCCTTCTCTCCTTCTCTCCTTCTCTCCTTCTCTCCTTCTCTCCTTCTCTCCTTCTCTCCTTTCCTTTCAGAAGAGGATATAATAGCTAAGCCCCTTCTTTACTTCTAGAAAATCTACTAATTCGTGTAGGCAGAAAGAGAGGAAGAGGAGAAAAAAAGAGGGGTAAGTGCTTGGAGCCGCAGATGTCGGGATGTGGGGAAGAGAGAAAGTGGGGAAGAGAGAGAGTGGGGGAAGGTCTTAGAGCTTGGCGTAAGCAGATAGATTAGCCAATAATAAAGCAGTAAACACGTTGCGTGTTTTAAATACCTATATATTTAGTATATTTTTCACCCGCATTTTACGGGTATGAGCCTATCCAAAATCTGGGAAAAAAATCTGATTTGTGCGGGTTCAAAAAACCCGACCTGCTTACCGTAGTGACATTGGAAACTCGCAGAGGCACTTCCGGACGCGTCGCGCGCCTCTATTGTAACCAACGCCATGTCTCGAAGACTTCCTGCATGCGACCCGTGTCGATCATCAAAGCTGTCGTGTGACCATGCGAAGCCCATATATTCGCGATGCAAGAACAGAGATATGGTGAATGAGTGCGCACTCATTCACCATATTTCTCGATACAAGCATTCTTGTATGGAGAAAGACCTTTCAAGAAGAGAAAACTGCAAGTTTTACACCACGATGCGCAAGTAACGCCGCCCAGCGCTTCTGCCAGTCAGACTTATCCTGTGCTGCCAGAGACTGTCTCGAGGAAGTCACGCCACTACCCCAATCCTGGTTACCTCGGATCATCGAGTCACACAACCTTCTTTGACCATCTTTCTGGCCACAATCAAAGCCATATGCCGATCAGCTCCCAGAAAGACACGCATGATCCCTCAGGTGCCCTCGAATGTGCAGTGACTGAAGACAAGCCCAGAGAAGGCGTAAGGGTTGTCACACAGGTTCGCATTTCTGCGCGACTGCAGGCTTGGTAGAGATCGTGTCCGTTGGGAAACGCTTGGTGTGTTCTTCACTGCAGTTTCGCGCGCGACCATAGACGTCAGCTGCTTTGACGGATTGTATTTTTCTGAGCAAGAACGTCGGGTTCTTCGTAAACCCGCAATGCGCTTCTCCGACACTTGCCTTGATATTGCACTCTCTTTGGACTGCTCGAATGACTTACAGCTCATCCTGCAGTATGAAAACTTTATCTTGCACTCTCTGGTAGATGGTGATCAGAGTAAGTTATGTGTTTCCATACAAACGGTCTTGGGTAGCCGGTCGCTTCTAGTTGGTATCTTGCTTCCCCTACCACTCGTTTGAGCTTTTTGTAGGTACCAGACTATGCATCTCTGCGCAGCACCTGTCATACAAGCCTCGTGCAGCTTGTCAGCTTACGGATGTCACCTTCATTTGCTCCTTTGGATGTTGAGATCTTCCTGCTGACTATGTAGGCTATCATTCCTAGCGCAAACTGGGAGACGTTGTGAGCTCTTTGTTTGCTTTGGGTTATCATGAGCGATTGGGGGACCCCTCGATTACACCTCACTTCCTGAGGGAACTTCGATTTGTAGCATTTAGTCGGACCTACTCTGCAGACATGAGCTGCTCCATCTTCCTTGGCCGGCCGCCACGAATGTTGAAGCGTTACTGTCCGATTGCTGATCTCCCAGAGACATGGGAAGCGGGCGAACGTTTCAGCTACCGCGCGGATACCAGAGTGCACGGAATTTGCGCTTTACTGAAAGAGGATGTGCTTGATCTACAGAAGGAAAACCAAATCATCAGAATACAAAGAGCAAAGTGGGGCTCCCTTGAATTTCTAGCCGAGTTCTCGTTGACAAGTGCTAGTAATATACGTACCGCGGTTGAACTACAGTGGACTGCCATACCAATGCAGCTCTGACTCGACAGGTCGCTATCATCTTATGCTCAACTCCCCGTAGAGATTGACTTTTTAGTCAGCACGAAGCTCAACTTTACGCATGTTAAATTCCTCTTGGAGCTTACCATGACGCTTCGTGTCTCAAGCTACTTCGGACATCGGCGGACATGCTCAGTATGGTCGTGGAAGCGATCGTGCTTAGACAGCGTCTAGCGAACTCGGGAACATCGTTGGTATGGAAGGTTAGTAACATCTGATTGTTATGCCACCTGCAAGGGTCAACCAAGTTTTCAACCCCTGCGAATCTCCTCCTACGCAATCCGTCCACTTTTTGCGCACAATACTTCTCTGTTGAAATATTTTTGCTTTGAGTAAAGATTTTCTATAATCAATGCGAGATTGGAGCTGACTAGAATCAGGTTGCTTATTATGGACTCGCGGCAGCAGGCGTTCTCTGTTTAGCATTACTCTACAATGGATTCGATCGCACCGCACAGAACGCAACTCCCTCCAGAACTATTCGCGACTTAAGTGTGCTCGTAGCTGAGATTGAGACCGGTGCTTTACTTCAGTCGGAAGATAAAACCCCAAACTACGCACTGCTAGCTGGTGCTACTCGCACAATCAAGAATCTTTTTGACCGTTTGATCACCAATATATTCTCCGCTCAAGCATACACTGAACCGCTTGCCGACTTCTCGGCGCAATCTGCGCTTCACTACAGCAGCGATGAGCTAAGGTTATGGGATGCACATGGTTTGCAAGAACTCGATCTGGCGTTTTGGTTGACCTTGTCTGAACATCCGTTCCTGATGACGCCCGAGGGTGACGTTCCAGACTTTTCGCAGTCATAACGATGTATCAACGTTTCGTTGTTTGCCGCAACTGTGCATATCGCAACAGCCAATCGACTCACAGCCAGCTCTAGAGCGCTCTCAGGTGCCGCCACAAACATCGAAGGTTCACGATTTTAACCATGTCAGTGGCAGGAGTTCCCAATCAACTATTCTGCCTGAGGAGTATCCTGTCGGCTTTGTCTTTAGTGTACACCTGATCTTCACGATCGTGGTACAAGATCCTGCAGCTCTAGGCTCAAGACTCAATTTAATACGAATGTAGAGAGATACCCCTTCGTCGGGCAGTCGCCAAGAGCAGCAGCTGCGAGGTGGATAAACTGCCCACGCATTTGTCGAAATGGACAGTAACTTTGTGCAAGTCCCTCAACCATTGAATCTCCATGGTTCCGGGTCTCATGAAGTAGCTTGTACAACATAGCTTGCGCTATACCACTGGTTAATACTTTTGAAGCCTCATTGCGAGCGTGGAACTTGGTGACATTTCATGCATTTGCTGTGATTCGAATGACACAGCTAGAGTGATCCAGTGATCAGCAAGACGTTGGCAAGCGGGCAAAGAACTGATCTCCATCAGTCCGGAACGATACGCTCCACTGAAATCTGCAGTGTAGCGGTAGAATCATGAATACATGGTCAGAAGATCGTGCGCTTTAGCCACTGCGTAGATGATCATTCGGCGCGTAAGGGACTAAGTAGTTCCGGTCGGGTTGTGCCCAGGATGGATTGTGTAGAGCACAGATAGTTTCTTCCCCTTATCTACGTCCCAATTCATCAGCTTAGAGGCAGAAATGGCAGGAAGTTGGCTCTCTTCATCCATTTTTACATCAGTTTAGTTGATGCTCCAAGTTTTTAAGGCATTGGAGACCCTAAAATACAAGTACTGCTCCACAAGTTGCCAAGATTGCAGAAGGGTTGCAGAGTAAGGTCGATTGCTGAAATCGTCCCAGCTGCTGTGGCGCAGTTCCAATTTACGCTGCAACAAATGCATCGCGTATCAGCTTGCAAACCCTAAAAAGATTTGATACATTAACGAAGAGAAGAGATCACTCAAAGCTTCCTTTGGCGTTGTGATGCAACGTTGACACCACTTTCTACCAGTTCCAAAGAGGAACGTAGCACTGCTGTCGATAGCACCTACTTTCTTGCATCTACTTATATCACGGAGCATCTTTACCTTGCAGACCAAGGCACTCATTTAGTAATCTCACTAACTTATTTTTTTCACAGACATCGTTCAAAAAAAAACCGCATAAGCCCCTGGACTTCTTGATATAAACTCTGTGATACGTAAAATTTTGAAAGCTCGGCTACAAATTGGACTGTTAAGGTTGACATAGTTGCCAAGAAGAGAGTCTGACAAAGGCACAGCCCAGATCCTTGTAAACGTCAATGCCATCTGTAAAAGTTCACAAGCGTAAAGCAGGCGAGACACTTCTCAACATGAACAAAGTGAGGAAATTGAGGCGAAAATATCAAATACAGCAGATGGGCCAGAATTGTGGACATGAGGCGATGTCGTTACTTGGCACAGACTACGACGTGTATGACTTCTTCTCCGGCATGCCAGCGTTTGCTTTCCCCTCGTATCGGCACCTTGCATCTGTAACAAAAGAAGCAATCCTTGCACGGGACGGCACGATTACGGCCGGAATTGGGAACAAAGATCCCACCTCGGCTGAAAGATGTTCGGCAAAATCTGAATATATCAGCGGCAGCAGAAATCAAGATCAGACAAGGTGGTCATTGCTCAAAGAAAACAGTCTTGTTCCCATCTGGAGAAAACGCAGCATAGATGTTAGGCAACATTGTAACAGACTTTCCTTGTGGTTTGGTTTGTGAGATGAAACCAGAAGGTTCTCGAGCTCGGGTTGGCTACACACTGAGCCGGCTGGAACTTGCTGTTCACATGTAAAGCATTAATACACTTCATTAGCCCCTTTGAGCACAGACTGACTTAAACTACTTTTGTCGGATAATATGGTCCGAAAGTGCAATGATGAGTGATCTATCAATGCCCCCCCTTTAGCAGGTTAGTTCTGCAGTAGCCTCATACACCTACGAGACTCTTCAAAGCACAATCTTTCGTTCCCCTTCATTTGGCATTTGGTCAGCTGCTATCTAACGGGGTTTAATTTAGTGGGCTTGTATCACAGGCGCGATGGGCAGACAGCTGTAGGCTACAGATAAGTTGATATACTTGATGGCACTGATGAGTGTCCTCCACAGACCAACTGTAGGTTATACACAGTATACTTTGGTATCAGGCATAAGTAGTGTAGGTGGAGACGCTTGACAGGGGTACTCGGCTGTAATTTTTGGGTGAATTGAATTGATTACTCAGTACTTTGGCATACGGACAACGTTGCATAGATGTTTCTAGAGACAAGAGGCACTGTATTGTATACAAAAATAAGGAGGATTCGGTGTAATATAGTCAGTAGGGCCATTTCGGAACACTCAGATCATGCCGGACCCACCTACACTACTTATGCCAGCTACCAAAGTACACCCTACAGATGCCCCCAGAAGCCTCCAAAACCTGCTCGGTAGTAAATCCGACTTTGGTGCTAGGTACTGCAAATTAGTATGCCCGGCGGTACGGCCGAGTTCAAAACACTTTCGCTTCTACTCACGCTTTTATAGCAATCGTTGCAAGAGTTATTCTCACACCTGACAGAATATTTGACGACGCATATAGCGGTAACAGTGTTAGCAACACTGTACTAAGCTTTTATTGCACTGCTCCTGTCCGTATTAGGTTTGAGGGTCGGCTGTACCGCCGGGCATACTTTTGCGCAGTAAATTTGTACATCCGGCGTCTCCGCCCGACCCGTCCCAAATGTGTGAGCAATTAGCTGTTCGTTTTCCATACCGAGGTACCCTCATATCAAAGAAAGCAGTCATTCGTTTCGTGCGACTGTGCAATACACCCTTCTCAGGGGTGGCCACAGTGTGTTGGCGACCTGTTCAGTATCTTTGTTGAAGAGGAAAACGGCCTGAAGACCCACGGTGTCCTCTTGTGAATGAATATTTAGCCTTGCTTAGCCGGACATTGCCAGTACCAGATATCACGGCCAATGAACGTTTTAAGACCAATTAAGATCCTAGTACTTAATTCCTACTCTCCGAATCGCGGGGTAACATTTCATTTGGGGAAGGACGCCGTGGATAACAGAATCCCGTGTGGATATTGCGGCAACGATAGTCGGAACATTTATCTCCTAGCGTATTGTATACCATATACACATGTTGTAGTTGAGTCCTCCCGTCATACTATGTATGTCATCATTGGACGGAGGTATTTAACCAGCGGTTCCCCCTTCTTCCTTTTCCTCAGTCTTTCCTCAAATCACCCCTCGACTCCTTTCATTAAATTGACTTCACTTTGCTTTTCAACATGAAGTTGTTCAGTATTGTTGCACTGGCAGTCGTAGGTCTAGCTACAGCCACACCTCACATTGTCGCGAGGGATGCTCATCCTGAGGCGGTTGCTTCTCCTCAAGAAGGTGGTGTAAGTACTCGCTGTTGCCCATGTAGTTGAAAGCTGAATCACGCCTTTTTGTTCTGACTTGTTCGCTTTTGGGAATAGCCTGCTGTAAGTAGAATCCAATCGCGAGAAGACCGTATGCTGTGCTAATTGGCATGCCTCTCAAATAGATCCCACCGCCTGACGTCGAAGTAAGTGAAAACTTGATTGCCACTTTAATTAGACCCTGAATGTTTTACCTGTACTGACCGTAATAGCATTTTAGACCAGTAAGTAGATCACAACCCGCGACATCTGTGGGAAGGTTAACAATATCTATCTACGCTAACCACATTGTTCTCAGAAACCGCATATACCAAAGGTAAGCAGATTTACCAATACTATAGTTCCTAGGAACTTTAATAAATAACTATACTAACTAGACTGCTTGTAATATAGGTAAGTTCTAGTTCTAAAACAGTTAAAAGACCTAAGAAATCTACACGTGCTAACTGCAGCGTCTGTGAACTTAGCGTCCTGTAAGTTAAACCCTTGTTACTGCAGTTATAGAACTTACAGCAACTTGCTAATTTTACTAGCCACCGCGCCTTTAGGTAGAACCTATAAGTAGGAACCGGGATGCTACTACAGTTAGATATCTCTAATCAGTACGTAGATCCTTTACCAAGAAAATCACGGTTAGTTTAGGGGATATAAAAGCTTTAATCGATGTATGGAGTTCCTGTTACAGGTTTAAGCTCGGCAGATTCTAAGCAGGCTTAAGTGTATTAAACACAAAGCATGAATTCAATACCCAAATTCATTAACTTTAAGCTTTTCGTGGCATCTTACATTTAACTCTTAAGCTACAAGCAATTGTACAGCAACAACACTTACGCGAGATGTTAAGCCTTCTAGTAAGGCGTGCTCTTTTATGTGCGTGAGAACACAAAAGGCTTAATTAACTTTATGCTGGAGCACTGTCTCTACGAGTATCTAAGTAGAAAAAACGTTACCTGTAGCACAAGCTCTGACACAACGTATGCAAGAACATGCTATCTATTATTACTAGCTTTGCAAGAATAGCTATACAGCACAAGTACATTGCCAGCTGTTTTTGGGAAGACATCTTCAAAAGCAACCTGTATATAATTGCACAAGAATGCACGATATCATCTGTTAGATCCGGAATGTTGCAAATGATCTGACGCTTTGATGTGCCACTGCGGCCGAACGACCACTAAGGATACCCGATGGACTTGGCAGGATCAAGGCGAGCCTGAACGCCACGGAGCATTACAGAGTACGCTGCCAGAAGACCAACAGGACCGGCGCCGAACGCCACCACTGTATCACCTGGCTACAACCCGGCAAAATCGAGCACAGTCCACGGACATGGCAGGCATTCTGATCAGCATCGCTACGCCAATTTGAGGAATGCAGCTGTGCGAACATACGCGCGTCGTTGATCAATACAAGGGGGGTGCCTGAACACACCGGAATACGAGTTTGCCACACCCGGGGATTTTCTGTTGTAAAAGATCAGTAGATGCTCAGTGCAAGCCGGCTCGTATTCCAGTCCGTTCAGGCACCCCCCTTGTATCAATCTAGCAAACTAAGCCTTTTTTTTTTGACGGCGAGCCCTTGTGTTGGGGCTCTGAACTTCAGGTTAACATGTTTTTCGAGCCATCTTTTGGTGTCGGAGTCATGACTGCAGCACGCTTGGGCCACTGTCAGGACGCTCAGCAAACCCGAGAAAAGGCTGTCGCAAAGGAGACGTTTGGGGTTGTTGTATCGCGCATAGTGTCCTAGCATATTCAAATTAGCTCAGCCCGTCTATCCTCCAGAAGCTTCGGATTCAGGGCGAATTCTTCAAAATTTGCATTCGCGCTAAAATCCTCAGCGTTTTATAGCTCGAGTCTGAACGAATTGACCAGAGAAAACCAATCAAAGCAGGAAACCTGGGGTTGCTCTTCGCACAATACCTAGCAATCTGCAATTTTCTCAACTTATGCGCAACATAGCGTTGCTTTTGTATCTCGTGATACGTATCTAGTGATACATGCTGCCTACATAAGAATGTGTAGTAGTTGAGAGATTGACCCTTAAGTTGGTTCCTTATTTCCGACTACTAGTGGGCGGCTCTAGCTTGGCTCTACGCCGTAATTCCGTATCTTTTGCCACACGCCCCGCCACGCGAGATTGAGACCGTGCTACATTTTACGTGCTTTGACATCCACTCGCGAACTACATTCGAACCGCATCTACAAGGCTTGTTAGTTGTCAGGCCGTTTTGGCGGTACTAGGCCGTGCCCCTGCCGCGGAGAATGGCGCAGCAAGAGCTCACAGAGCAGCAGTTGGCCCTCATTGCGGACCGTGCGCGAGTGTGGGAGGTGAGGCGCTTCTGCCAGGTCCTACCTTCTGTGGTCGAGTATGAGCGCGGGAACGAGACTGTACATGGAACATACTCTGGACGTGAGCCAAATGGCGCGCTAGCTGCTTTGCTGCGCTGCGTCATATACCATTTGGGTGCTGATTTGGCCATGGTCAGCTTGCTAGACGATCACAATCAATACTTCGTCTCTGGGGCAAGTCGGCATAATCTACAAGATGTAAAAGTTACCTTAGGTGAGCACTGTTGTTAATAACGCGCTGTGTGTGTGCACCAGAGTGTGTATCTAACCATATTTGCGTCCGCAGACTCGACGCGATGGTATGGTTGCGAATCCGTCAAGCACCACGGTGGCTTGTGTGAGCGTACCATTACCCAACAGGATTGCTCAGGAAACAAGGCTTTCTACGAAGAGCTCGACATGGTTTGCGCCGAGAGAACCCAAAACTTACCTTTTGTCAATGGCGAAATCGCCGGGTTTCGACATTATGCTGGTGTTCCGCTGAGTCCATACGGTGGCCCGAATGTCGGCACAGTCTTTCTTTTTAGCGAAAAGCCATCCGAGGCCAGTCGGTCTGATGGTATCCGGAGCTTCTTGGCTGAGACAGCCGATCATATCACGAGACATCTCGAACAAGCTGTTGAAGCTATGGAGGGAAAGAGAGCGGTGCGTTTCAATCGTGGAGTCGCTTCCTTGTTGAACATGAGCTCTCCCCCCCCTGATTCTGCCTTACAGGAGTCCTTCCTGAAGTCGGAGAGCGGACGACAACAGCTAGTATCCAATCTGTACCCGGACAGTTCGCTTTACGTATACAGTTTGGCCGCGACCCTTCTTTGCGACATATTTGAATTCGACGGGGTCAAAATGCAAAAAGCAGGCCTGTCGCGCGACAACATCAACACCAATCCAAGCTGGAACGGATCCAGCACGATAGCACAGAATGTCCGGCCAAGTGCACAAGTACCAGGAGAACCTACCGAAGCACTATTGGAACGGCTTTTAGATATGTTTCCGCATGGTGCTGTGTTCCATATCGCAGCAGATTCAAGCGACGTGATCGCCGCTACGGTCATGCAACGTGCGGCTGTTGTCATCGACGATACCGTCTCTGCAGAACTGCTCAAAACCTTTCCGAATGTCGAGCAAATGATTTTGATGCCTCTATGGGAGACTTACCATAAACGCAATGTTGGCGCAGTTTTCGGATTCGTTTATCGTCTGTCAAACGTGTATCTGAGCACCACTGATCTGTCATCAGTGTCTGCACTCTGCACAACGACAATGACACAAGTACGACGCCTCGAAGTGCAAGCTACAGATCAGATCAAGTCAGACTTTCTTGGTTCTATATCTCACGAGATGCGGACACCCCTCCATGGTATCTTGTCAAGCCTTGAGCTCTTAGCCGATACTCCTCACAACGAGTATCAGCACGACTTACTTAACATGGCACAGTACAGCGGTACGTCGTTGCTTGACACTATTGACCGTGTCTTGTACTTCAGTGGGGTTAGCTCCGCAGCGCAGCTGTCAGGAGAACCGTTCGCCCCAGAGTTCAGTGGACGGCAATCGCCCCTCCCAACTAATCGAACACCAGCTTCTTCGCCGGAAGCGCAGACCTCAGGCCTCATTTATGTGTGCGAAACGAACCTTCACCAAGCGGCGCAAAGATTTCATTTAAAACGGACCGTACGGCCTGAGCTTTTCAGGCCTCGTAGGAGTTTTGATAGCCATCACTCCCCTTCAGCTACAGGATCTCGCAGTGGCGCAATGCATCCTGTCATATTATTTGACACTAATGCCGCTTGGTCATGCCGTCTTACGGCTGTCACGAGCTTCAAAACAGTGTTCACCAATTTGTTGGTACGTCGCAAACCTGTTCTATTGAATGGCACACACGTTAACGCCGCGTTAGGACAATGCCTTGAAATTTGGCGATCCGGCTGGCTGCGTTTGTATTCACCTTGATATTGATCAATCTTCGGTCAAAATCTCGTTCACAGACACCGGCAAAGGGGTTGCCCCAGACTTTATTCACCATGTCATTCTTGACCCGTTCTCGCAAGAAGATCCGCTTGACGAAGGGATCGGCCTTGGGCTCGCTAACGCTAAGCATGCTGTCGGCAAGCTTGGTGGGCGCATGCTAATCGACTCAAATGAGAGATCAGGGTCCACCTTTACCGTCACGTTTCCCTCGAACCGAATATCGTATGAGCCAACGCAAGACACATCAGAGTTCAGGAGTATCGACTCCCAGTCTAGCGTTGCTGAGCTACCCGTCCTTGAGATGAGTTTGTTTATGCCGAGAAGATGGGAAACAGAAGACACTATGCGAGGTGACCGATGTGCCAGCTTGGTTTTGGAAACGCTCATGCGAGGTGTTAGCCGGTCGTTCCAAACAACCGCTACGCTTTGGAGGCCTCCGAGCGCGCTACCTCACTTACTTTTCATCTTGCTCGAGGATCTGGATCACGTCATACAGACATGCGGTGATGCAGTCATCCGTACTAAGCTCGTCGTACTTTGCCCAGACGCCGAAAAGACCCCGAACTTAGAAAAAATGTCTTTGCGAAATGCTACAACTATCCTCGGTCCAATCACTTTTTCGAGCCTCTGCAAGGCATTGAAACGTTTATTTCCTAGCACAATTTCTTGTTCATGCAGACAAGATGCTGTTAAAGAAACACAGAATACTTTGGAGCACGAGAAGAAGCACGCGATGGCTTATGACATCACCAAACCGTCGGCAGGCACTGGGTCAGATGACATGTTGCCTCGAATGCTATCCGACTTGGCATTAAGACGAGCAGGTTCAGACATCGGCGCACATGTTTCACCAGCGCAGATGATCTCGTTCAAAACTAAATGGCCAGATTTGTCGGACGAAGCATCGTATGAAAGGTTCAAGACATCACGGCCATATGACGCAATGAGTAGCAGTCACGCTCAGCCAGTAGCGTCATCAGAGGGGGATAAGCAATCTAATCAAGTTAATAGAGCTTTGCGGGAGCCAAAGCTACTGCTTGTGGACGATAATTTAGTCAATCTCAAAGCACTAGCGATGTTCGCGCGCAAATGTAGCGGAATTCCCTCAATATCTGCGAGTAGCGGCCAAGAGGCGATAGACGCGTTCAACCACGCCCGGAACTCCGACGATTCTACCACTCCGCAAGGGTACGACTTGATCTTTTTAGACCTCTCAATGCCTGAAATGTCTGGCTTTGAAGTTGCCAAGAAGATACGTCAGACCGAGGCAAGTTTAGAACGAAAGTCACGGACGTATATCTGTGCGCTTACCGGTCTTACAAGCACCAACGATCGGAACAGGGCGTTTTCAGCTGGCGTAGATCAGTACATCGTTAAGCCAGTGAAATTGAAGGATCTACAAGCTGTGATTAGTTGTTGGCAAGATATTGTAGCAGAGCAATAATAGCATAGGTTACTGATAGTGGGAACAATAATGTACGCTAGGAGAGCAGATGCAAGCAAAGACAGATACCCTTCACAAACAAAAATGAGTTTAAACTAAACACAGAGCAAACTTGGTTGTAACGCAGCAAGACTGCCACGAGAGAGCTTGAGGCAGAATCAAAGTAATACGTTGAGATTTCTTGCAAGCATTAGTGCCGAAATGGAGGTGTACCGACTCTCACGACTTCTGATCTTACTTCTCTTTCCAAGATTACCGTTGCAGGGCTATCTTCAGGATCACGAATCACCATGAAGATTATCCATCACCTACAACCTGGTGGGGATTGCGGCTGTCCCTCTTTCTACCCATACCCATCTCGCAGCGTACACCATATCGTTGACAAACTAGAAAAGAAGCCAGGAGCAGTTGGAGTTTGCCCCATCCAACGGCCTTCTGCCCCAGTCTTGCCCAGCCCCCCTCTTGCCTCTCAACCTTGACACAGTTTACGAGTACCTCTTTACAGGCATGCACTCACCAACATTTGTGGCTGGACGAATCGATACATATGACGACTACAGGAAGGCTTAAAGCCTTAAGACTTCACTGTTGTTCTCAAAATTAAGATTGTCATAGTCACTTAGATAGCACTTCAATTTGTCAACATCTGTCATTCTTCACACACACCGATGGCACTAGTGAGGCACGGCTCATTAAGCCTCACTAAATTCTTTAGCATAACGCAAGGAACGCCAGGTACTCATAGATGTCTCATACGTGTACTTGCCTCACAAATAGGGTATAAGCAGCTCAAGTTTCAGGGTGATACATGTAACAACATCCATACAAACTTCTTGGTATCATGCAAACAGTACGCTTATTAAGCTAGTTGTGAATTGATTAATTGCGTCGTAGCAGAAATGGTAGTCTTTTTACGTAATTCAAAACACCTTTCCGGAGTCCTGTATTACTGCCATGATGGGTCTATTCATCACGATGTTGCTTTGGATTATATGGGGAGCCAAATCAAACAGTTTAGCGGAGATGAGAGGTTTCACATGGCCTGTATGAGTTCAGAGATCACAACTAAAAAATGTGAAACCACTAGTCGGTGGCGACAAAGCTTTACCATGCGCAGGAGAGTTAAATTTCTGTCTACCAGCACCCCTCAAAGCTTACCGATACTTCTACTGAGAGAGCACAGATATTTACAGCCCAGAGCCAAACAACACGACACAGACATCAGCATGTCTCTAACAGCGAACTCCTGCGTTTTGCACACAGTCAACCAAGCGAACAGATGAACCATGTCATAAAACTCAGCGCGCGAATTTCTTGCAATATGCATTGCTCGAGAAGAAGAACTATGGAGTGTTAGATACCAAGCTTATCATCGCCATACAAGCTTTGAGCCTATTCATCCCACTGCGTGAAGACCACCGCTCCAGAAAGCATCACTAAACCCAACTTCCCGCCTTCAGCTTCCCTCACAATCTTTCCTGTCTCCACATCACGTTTCCAAATAACGACCGTATTGTTGATCTGATGTCCAACAGCAATCTTATCACCAGCTTTGTTGATCATGAGCTGCCGAGGCGAATAACCACCTGAAGGAGCTTGTTGGATTGGATACAAGGTTCCATTCGTATTGATCGAGAAAACTGAAAGGGTATCACTTGATCCTTGTCGGTTAATGGGAGAAGCAGCAAAAGAGACATCGCGATTCGATATGATTACAAAACGGCCATCGGGCTATACAGCAACGTTAGTACATCCCCGCATCTTGACTCTTGAGCATGGGAAAACTTACGGTTACAGCTATCTCACTTGTCGGCGCTGTTGTCTTCGGAAGCTTTTCACTGACAGCCACGATCGAAGACGACTGACTCCACTCCAATCCGCGATTCGTATATCGAACCCGGTAAGAGTAAATCTTCTGATCCAATTCGCCATTGAAGAGCAGATACAAGTGCCTCTGTGGAGAAAGCCAAAACACCGCATGGCGAGGGCCAGTTCCCGGGCTTGTAATCAGTGAAGGTAATTCTTCCAGCGGAGCGATGTTCTGCCTGTCGTACTTGAACACTCGGATCCGATCTTGACCAATATCGGGCATGAGAAGGAAGTTTCGGCTCGGGTCCAGAATCACCTGGTGCAGGTAGCTCCGATCTTGTCTCAGAGTTACTGGACCAGGTGAAGTGGCGTTAGGAAATATGGTTTGCAGTGGCTCAGTCAGAGAGCCGTTAGAACCAAGACGGTACACACCAATGGCACTTTTGTTGCTGTTGCAATGTTTAGTTGTGTTACCGCGACTAATGAGCACGTCGACTGACTAGGATGCTGATACATAGCCTCGAATGCCGGTGTTGGGGATATCGAAAAACTCAGCGGTGACGCCTGAGGACGGCGCACTGACGCGTGCAATCCTGGTGAGCTTCCCGTTTTTATCGATAGAAAAAGAGTTGAGGGATCCTTGAGTTCCTGGAGCCTTGCCGCGATCAAGGCAGTAGAGAATGCGCTGGGAAAAGTCGAGATTGAGAGTCGCCGGGTTTGGTCCGCATTCTGCAGACACGGAAGTGGTCGTGAGAGCCGAAGTGTTGCCGCTTTCAGTAAGGAACAGTGTGCTGACGCTGCCATCTGAATGCGCAGCAAAAAGCTGTTGGGCGTCGGCGGTTATTATGCAGTGCGCAGCCAAAAGCCATGAACTTAGAAACCAGAAATACATGACGAGTTGAGTTGGTATCGTGATGAAACGCAAAAAGGTATGGGAGAGAACCTGGAAAATGTCTACCGCGGGGTGATCCGTCCATCATAAATATATTGTAAAGCGGGTTGATCCCAACAATCATCTTGCACAGCACGCGGTTGCCAAGCGAGTGGTAGCCTCACGGGCCTATCTTCAAGTGCACTCGGGTTCGGCGGAGATTGAAGGCCAAGCCTACCAAGAGAAACTCGGTGGTACTGTACAAGCATTCCCCCACAACAAGAGACCGTTTGCGGAGGATAGTTCTAAAATTATCTTGCCGGACGAAATGCTTGCCTGGGGCAAGTCCAGAGTCGAGATTGTTCTCAAGCTTGAAATGCTATGGAACGATCGCTTGTGCCCTCATTTTCCGCAACTACCGCTCAACACGCGGTTGAGTCACTCTTCTTCGGAGCCTCCTAATGGACGGTCTAGAATGTAGTTTGAACTAAAACCAGTCGACACTTCATGATCAGCATCCTCACTCTTTAGCTCCAATATACCGTGTTTGCTTCTAGCGAACCACAGCTCCCTCAGCGCCTCCGATGGCGCACAGAAACCGGCCCTGATTTCACTTTTAAGTCCTAAAACGTCTTATCAGGGCTTGTAAGGCTCCCATTGGTCATTGCTTTAGACCTTGTCTTCTTTTGTGGCCAGCACAAGATTCTTCCCTAAAGACCACGGGCTGCGACTGGAAGTATTGCCTGACTGATAGAATGGTCACGGTTCATGCATTCAGATCAGCTGCAATTACAAAGGTGCAAAATAACATGATTGAGATGCGACAGACAGGGAGGTAGGCCTGAGTGTAGATTGGAATCTTCTACCAAGGTTTGTCGTGCGATATGGTGCTCTGCGGGATAACATTATGTAACGTACATTGAAACCAGACTCTGACCAGAGGGGTATATGTTCTTGTTAGATCAAGACGAGAAGATGGCGAAGACAAGAAAGCGCTTAGAAGTGTTTTGAATTGCGCAGAGTAGCATTTGTGTCTAGTCCATGGCCATCAATAACGGGATCTGAAACATCACTAATGCGTCCCCGGTATGTGTTCTTTCATTGTCAACTCGCATCGGTATCATGGTGACAGTGTATTGATACACCGCAGTTTCTCTGTATCTCTAGCTCAAAGCGATTTAGATCCCATCGAATTTCTCAGTGCACCCTCTTTCAACCGAAGTGGCTGCCAATGTGAGGTTGTGAATTGACTAAAGACTCGCAACTGGGGAGAGGACAAGTTCGAATTAGATCTTTGGAACACAAGACGAATTCAAAACAAGTTTTGCATCGTTCCAATGTTAACCGTTGACAGAGGCAACTATACTTGAGTAGCGTTGACGACAACTTCCATCCCTCTGTGTAGCTGGAGTGTGCTTTTCCAGAGTACGAGCTCTTAACAACCGCAGAGCGTTCAAAATCTGGCCTGTCCAGGACATCCATCAACTGCGGTCATCCAGATCAGATTACTGTTGAGTTGAATATGCGCTGGGCTGGCCGGGAACTTGCAGCAATTAAGGACTTAGGTCACGTTCCATCAGCCAGCCTCACACTTCTTTTGTAACATCGTAATATGCATAGTAGTGACATACTTTTGGTACACTGTAATTGTTACCTTCTTTAGCCGTAGATGTTAGGAAGGGACAGTGAACGTATAAGCTTCACTACACTTACAATACAGTTTAAATCACCGCATCGCTAAGCGCCCTCACAATCTCTAGCATAGACACCACCTGTAGTGTATGGGCCGTTGGTACAAGCCATCATTGTGTTGGCGAGGAAAAATGTGACAAGAAGACTGGTTGATTACATGGTCGCTGAAACGGAAATACAGATTGAAGGACAACTGATCTGCCCAGTTGTAGGCAGCCTTGTAGTATCGCTGTAAGCCGCTTCAGCAAGAACTGATGCACGCAATAATAATAGACAAAGGTATCCTGATCTTTCGCAGTATTTCTGAATAACAGATAAAGGAGCTAGGCCTGTTCCAAAGTACAAAATGCGGCCGCCGTCCTGCCGATAGCCTATGCATAGATGCTTTCTCTCTTCACGCATGCTACCCCGTATTTCAAGCTACCGTGCTCCCCTCTGTGCTGTAAGACTCATGATCCTTCTTTAAAACTACGTTAGTTAGCCTGGCCTGGCCTGACGTGTGTTCTCACTGGGAGCAGTCTCTCATATTAGTCTGAGCAATGTGCAGCATGTGGATCTACGCAGACCTCTTATAGTAGCTCAATCAGTTCTTTCGCTTGACATGCGATCCTTAAAGAAAGTAGGTGTCTGACTAGCAACCTTGCATGTTCAACGAAGCTGTCGACGGTGCTAGAGTCGACCACCTACCGCAAGTCAGATGGACTCAGAACACCAGAAATATGGTTACGCCGCCGTGAAATGTAAAAGCGGCTGGCCGAGTGTCTCATGCACACTAGCAAATCACAGGCCTTACTCGAATATGCAGCCAAAAAATGGCCTTTTTGTGTTAACACCGGATCGTTGGGCGAGGGCGTGCTCAGCATGTCCAATAAAGTTAGGGGAGTTAGGTGACGCTGATTGATATGGCTGTTTGTTCTTGCGCGTGCCGAACCAGCCCATGACGGATGGCTCTCGGTGGGAGCAACCTTTGCTTCGCTAGAAAGTCTTCGGATCATGTTTTCATGTGCGCGTGACGCAAATTTGATAATACCGAGGCCACATAGACGTCGCACCCCACGCGCATTCACCATCTTATCATCTGCCCCATCTAAGATGATCGTAGGCTTTCCAGAGGACCCGCTGAGAATCAGAATCTGAGTATTTCTTCTAAAAGTGAAACCTTGCTTCATCATTTGGAAGTCCTGCATAGGTCATCTAGCTTGGCAATATCTATCATACTACAAATCAATGTTGAATGTGTCTGCAGTTTTCCAATCCGGTGAGTGATAGACGAGGAAAATGAAAGTGAAACAAGTGGCTTCTACCTGTGTGATATCCGGGCCAATGAGAGTTTTTCGCCGCAATAAATTTAAAAGATGCACCAAAGTGCCAGGCTTTGCATAGATGCTTGACTGTTTCAACGGTAGAATCTGTGCAACGTATCAACCAGACACAGAGATGCGGCTCTGTAAACGTTCTTCCCGCCCCTTCTAGCCAGGGAGCTCAACAAATCCCGGTCTATGCTACTTTGAAGGGAACATTCTAGAGCACAAAATTAACTAGGAATATTGAACAGATCATTGGAGAGATCTAGCTGCATCTCTGCGCGTGCGCAGCACCTGTTTGAAAAACGTCAAATGAATGTTTCCACAAATCGAAGCTACATACATCCATTCCTTGAGCGACATCTTCATAACACGGGTCAACGTTTCAGTCCCATACACTTTCCAATGACTCCTTCCCATGGCTTAAGGCTAATTGCCCGTCCCGAGCCATCGTGATGCGTCTCAAGCGGATAGTTGCCAATGACCCACTCTTCCACTTCGACATCTCCAAATCCAGACCACTCCAGGTATTTTCCACTGAAGTTTGTGATCGTAATCCAGCATTCCTCAGCCGAGAAGCGCAGAAAGGCTACTACGTCTTTATTCTCCGAGTCCAGGATCTCAAACCCTCCGTAGACAAAGACATCTTTGTTGCTCTTCCGAAATTCTATACAGCGCTTCCAGTAGGATAAGACCGATTGCGGGTCCCTTAACTGTGCCTCAACGTTAACATGAGGGTAGTCATCATTGATTCTCATCCAGGGCTTGACACCTTCTTTGCAGAATCCAGCATTTGAAGAGGCGTCCCATTGCATCGGAGTCCGCGTATGGTCACGGGCTTTGAGTTGAATTAGCTTTTGCACATATTCCAGCTTCCGGTAGTTGTTGGCATACTGCTTGTTGGCACTATTCACAGGGGTGAGTCAGCCTTGCAGACAATTCCTGGGGAACTGTACTCACGCTTCCCAATATTTCTGAGTCTCAATGTCCTTGTATTCAGCAATTGGCCAATCTGCAGGGATATTGCGCATCCCTAACTCTTCACCTTGGTATATGTACTCGGTACCCCCGAGGGTGGTGTGTTTGGTGCAAAGCATCTTAGCAGCGTATTCACGCCACTCATCGCTATCATCCGCGAATCGCGAAATTGCTCTTGGTGAATCATGGTTCTCGCAAAAGATCGCGTTCCACCCATCTTTCTCAATCATCAGCCGTTGTGTATGCTGGTGAATTCTTGCCATGTCGGATGCAGTCCATTCTTGATATGACCACTTTGAGCCGCCAGGCTGATTGTCAACGTTCAAGAGTTCAAACAAGAAGATCATGTTCAGTGATCCCTGCAATCCTACAGTCCGAATGATCTCCTCCTCACTGTTGACGAAAGGCATCTCGCCAACTGTAATAGTGTCGTACTCATCAAGCACTTTTCGCATCTCATGAAGAAACTCATCCAGCCGCGGTCCGTTGGCGAAGAACTCGTCGCCTGGCTGGTAGAATTGGCCTGCGATCGTAGCTTTGGCATCCGGAAAGCTCTGGACCTTGGAGATGTGGTCTATAACATCCATGCGAAAGCCGCAGACGCCACGGTCCAGCCAAAATCGCATGACATCATGCACAGCGGCTCGGACATCAAGGCTCTCCCAGTTGAGATCTGGCTGGCCTGCCGAAAATATAGAGAGGTAGTACTCCTGAGTTCTCTCGTCCCACTCCCAGGCCGATTCGGTTGTGTCCAAGGTGCGGCACCAATTGTTGGGGGGGTGCAAGATTCCTTCCTTGTCTTTTTTACCTTTCTTCCAGATGTACCAGCTCCTCTTCAGACTCCCAGCAGATGACCTTGACTCGAGAAACCAAGGATGCTGTCGAAATATCAGGTCTCGATCAAAATTCAATAGGCCACTTGGAGTATTACCTGGTCCGAGGTATGGTTCACCACAAGATCCATCATGAGTTTCATGTCACGTTGACCCAGTTGCGCAATAAGCTCGTCAACGTCCTCCAAGGTTCCGTATTTTGGGTCGATATCTTTGTAATCAGAGATGTCATATCCCATATCTACCTGGGGGCTTTTGTAGACTGCAGTTTAATGAGAGAATATCATGGTCGTGGCTAAGGAACAGCTTACTGGGAGATATCCAGATGACATCGACTATGGTCGATGACTCGTTAGCATATTGAATCATCGGGAATAGTGGCACTCACCTCCGAGTGTTTTCAGGTACTCTAGTGAATTGGTGATACCTCGAACATCTCCGTGGCCGTCTTCGTTTGTGTCACGAAAAGAGGCCGGATAAATCTGATTCATTAGCCGGTTCAACAATGTGGGGCAGTCACCTGTAATCACTTACTTGATAAACTAAAGCTTCTTTCCACCAAAGCCGCTGGCTCTTGACTATCCGAGAGTCTGGCATTCTGGTAGAAGTACTGTTGTTGAATCTAAACTGCTGGGTTCGGCGGGTCTGGCTCAGACTTTGGGGACGGATAAGACAAGAGCGCGAAACGGGACTTTTGTGCGCGTTAAGTCTGCAGAAGTATCGCATAGAATAGGGACCTAGCTGGACAATAATTTTAAGACATTGTAGTCCTGGGTAGCAGTACAGGCTAATTTATGCAAGTTTACTCGATGCTGCGGTGACGTTGCGCTTACCCTACAGGTTTGGTGACACATCGCCAGAGCCACCCACCTAAAAGACAATAGAGATTCGGAGTTGATGAGCAGTTGAGTGAATATGAGATCAGGTTGATATCAACGGCTGTCAGGGACCGTTAGCGGAAGACATAACTTGAGTGCTGACTTCTTTGCAAATCATTCTACCCAATTCTGACGCACTCCCACGCCACAAGAGAGCTGGACATATTGCTTCAAGTCGCAATTTTGACCTGCTACATACGTCATGATGGCAGAAAACATCTGAAGGTACTCATCATGATGTCCAATGGGCGACTGTATTCACTGCAGCCTTGAGCGGAATATCATCAAATCGATTCCATGTAAACCGAGAAATCAGTCAGCCAGCCACATTTCTAATACCCACTATGTACGCAGCTCTGATCAATGTTCGGAAATTGCCTCTGATCTACGCAAGTCTAGACTCCTGATGATCGCTTTGCCGCCGACAATTCTTGACGACGCGAGCAAGGATAAATTATTTGACTTCTAGTAAATGTTTCGACCCTATCGCTCAGTGATGCAACTCTGATTGCAGAGAGTTCCGCTTGTGAGGAGGAGGTTTTGAGGCTCCAAAGGGAGATTCTCCGCTAAGGCGCAATCAAGCATACACGTACAAGCACAGATAGACTGAAGCGAGAATGCAAGCCCAGGCCAATGCGACAATGTCCTGGGAGATGCTGAACAAGGCTCTCAGGCTGCCTCCAGCCCAGATGGGCCGACTTTTCATGGCACTATGGATGCGTGCGACGTCTTCGAGCCCAACAATATTGTGGACAGGAAAGGAAAATCCGTACAGAGTGTCTCGATATTAGTCGTAAGTGGAGTTTTGAAAAATGTGAAGATGAAACTGAATTGATGCTTATAAGATTGAATACTCCGTGCGAGAAACTGAGCGCGAGTTGAACCACACATTCCTGCCTCCACCTATTTGAGAGGACCTTTGCCCTGATCGCCAACTGTTGGAAGACTGTAGCCGCCACCACTGCCTTTCAGACCCTTGAGTGTGTCACCTTTTCCATGCTCCGGGAATGGAGCAACTTTTTGAGCGCGCGCGACTTGGGAAGTCTGTGGCATTTGTAAGGATAACTAGATGCTGTGGGACATTACAAGTACCTCTTTCGGCCCTGCTCCATGCAATATATCATGTTCTGCCTCTTTGAATGGACCGTTGTCGGAGCTTCCGTCCCCTTGACGAGGCATATTGGTGAAAGCAACTCGGTGGCGAATACGCAGGTGTGAATCCACGTCACTTAAGATGTGGAACTTTACAGTAAAATTTAGAATTTCAATAGAGACAGTAAGAGGGGACTGAGAAAGAAACCTTATAAGTTCAACATGAGGATTCATGCAAGTAGAGTGACGTAACTATGATATGCAGGCTTTACTACGCAGCTCTGACGTAGAATACCAGGCAGCAGGTCGGCCAGCCATAAACGTAGTGTTAGCAAATGTTAGGCCCGCTGCCTCCGAACGTTCTGTACGAGCCTATAGCCTAATTAAATAGCAAGGGCAGCGTAACTATATAACACAGGTAAATTGCTCTACTTCCCTAGTATTAATTTTTCTATTATTAACTTATTAAAATATTCTCTACCTTTAAATACTTAATAGCGTACTACTTCTCTAAAAGAGATTTAAATATTTAAGTTACTTCTTAACATATGTTAGTAAAATACAGACTATATAAAAGAGCTATTATATAAGTAAGTCTAAAAGTAGTTAACTCTTAGGTATACTAGTACCTTCTAGATTTATTATAAAGACAGCCTTTACTACTGCTTATATCTAAAGCTTACTTTTTTTAGTAGAAAAGAATACTATAAAGAATTCTAGACTAGCTAAAAGTAGAGATCTAAAGTAGAAGCTAAAAAAGTAATTAAAAACCTTTTTAGAATATAAGTTCTAAGGTATAACTACGCTAGTAAATAGGTATAGAATACTATAGAGTATAGGAGAGGTAGAGTAGAAGCTACACAGACTAGTAGTAGAAGTAGAGTAGAAGCTGTATAGACTAGTAGTAAGAGTAAAGTAAGAGCTGTAAAGACTAGTAGTAAGAGTAGAGTAGAGGTAGGTAGTATACGTGTTCTAGTTCTAGTGTTAAATATATCTAAGTAATATAAGTAGTAAAGGTTCTAGAAGAATAGTATAAGGTAAGAGATAGTTATTACAGCTATTTATTATAGTTATAGTAAGAGATAGTTATAACAGCTATTTATTACAATTATAAAGAAAGATAGTTAAAACAGCTATTTATAATAATTATAAATCTAGGATTAACTAGTACTAAATTAGCTTAGCTGTTTTCTAAGGTCTTGCTTCTTACTAAGATATTATTACTAGAGGCTTCTTCTTAGCACTACTACTATTGTCTTCTACTTCTATAACCTCTATGTCTTTACTAGTATAGTTATTTATATCTTAACTTATATAATTCTCAACATCTTTACTAGAGCAATCTTCTATATCTATAGTAGGATAAGCTAGTAGCTTAAAGAGACTTCTAGTTTATTTATTTTAGAGCCTACTTTCTTCCTCTCTCCTCTTACTACTATGCTAGAGATAGAAAATTCTTAAAGATTCTTTAAGTGTATCTTTATAGCCTTAAGCCTAGTGTTACAGAATATACGCTTATATACCAGCTGGAATTAGCAGGTAGAATATAGTCATATTTTGCCTCTATTTTAGCTGCGACACCTAGCCTATTAAATCTTAATTACATCTCTTATAGGATTAAATACTTATTTAACTTCTACTTCTATAAGTAGTACTGTAAGTATATTTTTTACTATATAAGTAAGCTATAGGTAAGCTATAGTATTCTTATTCTACTACTCTAGTAGATTGAAGTTTTCTACTAGTTAAATAGAAGAAGTGCTAAGATAGGCCTTATGTTTCTACTAGGTTTAACACAAATTCTTATTACTATTAGATAAACCTAAACTTAACGAGCTTCTACTAGCTTACTAGGTAGTTATTACTAGCCTTGTAAACTAATTATCGTCTCTAAATTACTAAGTAGAAGTGTTTTATACTACTAAAGAGCTACTAGAACTAATACTTTTATAATACTCTAGATAGTTAAAAACCTGCTTTTAGTATATATATATGTATCTTAAAAGCCTAGAATTTATTCTATCTAGACGGTTAGTAGAGAACTATAGTAACAGACTATAATAACTTTATCTTATACGTAGTAAGCTTCTATAGTAGATCTAAGACAGTCCTGTAGTTAAATAAGAAACCTTAACTCCTACCTATTCCTAAAAAGTACTTAGATAGTCTTATAGTACCTATTTCTGCAGCTACGTTTACAACTCTATAATATTCTAAGTTATTAGATTAACTAAAGTCGTTAATAACCTTATTAATTATCTCTTCTAGGTAATAATATAGTTAGTTGTATATTACCTAGATATATAGAATTTACACTTTTTAAGTCTTACTTTAAGTATTAGTTACTTTTTTAGATTTTTATAGCATTTTTATAATAGCTTATAGATATAACTACTTAGTAACTATATAATAAAGTTTTATAAAATCTTAAAAATTAGCTTCTACTATCTTAATATAAGTAGAAATATATTTTTTGTAACTAGTAGCCTTAAGTGTAACTTCTTGCTCTAGCTATTTATTAATATAAGACTAGAGCTTAAGTACGTACTTATAAATATTATATATAAAGTTCTACCTTATCCTGTATATATTAGGTTTAGAGATTTCGGACCTAAATTGTTACTAAGCTAGTACGTGCACAAATAACGCTAAACTAAAAAAGAAAAACCTAGAGTTTCTCTAACCCCTCTACTAGACTAATTACCTAGTTAGGGTTGCGAATTATAGTTGTAAATTGTAAAGCAGGTTACAAATTACACTTGTAAATTATAAAGCAGGTTGCAAATTATAGTTATAAAATATAAGGTAGGTTATAAATTATAGTTGTAAAATGCAAAGCAGGTTGTAAATTATAGTTGTAGATTATAAGTGTTGCGCAGGATAGAGCATGTAGGCTTACTGCTAGTTGCTTAGGTGTTTAGCACTTATAAAATAAGCATCTCTACAACTACTTACAAACTTAATTTAGCAAGATTACGTTATCTCTAAATTTTCTTTGTATATAAGTAGGCTTTACATATACAAAGCAGATAGACACTAATTAAATACATTAATTAACTAAGTTACCTCTTACTAGCTTGTTACAGTTATAAGCCTAGCTTCTTAAAGTAGTAGATCTCCCTGCGCACTTAGAAGAGCTAGTAAGACTAAGCTTATCTGCTCTAATTATTTACCTATCTTTTCTCTTAAACTCTAAGACCTACTTATAATAGCTAAGCTAGTTAGCTATAACGCGTAAGCTCTCTTAGGTATACTAACTAGTCTCTACTAGCTTAAGTTACGTGCTAACTAGCCTAATTAGTACATCTAGTTTACTTAGCACGCTAAGCTGTGTAATATATAGGAAATTGTTAACCTAGACGCTGCTAACGCTAGCGGATTACACTATAGAGTACCTAGGCTGCCTATAATAAGCTTAAACACGCCTGCTCTAACTCCTTTACTAGCACTATTAGCTTAATAAGAAGATAAGTTGTCTAAATCTAAGTTGTCTAAAACTAAGACCTCTAAGCAGCTACTACCTGCTTAATCTACCTGCAGTTAAACTGTAACTGCGCAGCCTACAGCTAAAATACTCTATATAACACCTGCAGTCTATATTAGGCTGTTAAGTATTAAGATCTATAACTAGAAGCTTATAAGGTATAAGGTAGAGGCAAGTAAGTAGACAGTAAGGGCAGAACAACTCTAGAAGCTCTAGAACTAGGTTAACGCTATAGTGTTGCTAGCAATCCTCTTACTAGTAATAGTTAAGATTATTAACAACAACTCTACTAGTCTTTAATTGCTTATCTAAGCACTAAAGAAGAAGCTTGCTCCTACAGACGTTAGCACCTAAAATTAGGTCTGTGCTAAATACAGGCAACACCTTAGAGCTGCTAGGTAGAGATAAGTAGCTCTTTAGAACTAGTACTATAAGTAGTTATACCTCTATATATAAGCTAAGTTATATAAGCTTACAAAGGTTAAAGAGGCACTTACTATACAGGATTTCTTAGATGCCTTAAGTTATAGAATTACTCTAGAGTAAGCTTAATCTATGTACTAAAAGATTATCTAAGATAGTATTCTAGAGCTTAAACTGCTTACTTTAGAGTAAGTAAGCAGAGTGTTTAGTAGTTTAATATATAAGCACACTGTTAGATTAGGCAAGGACAATCCTAGAGTATTTACTACTTTTAGAAATTAATTAGATTTAAACAATAAAAGCTCTTTCTCTAGCAACACTAAAAGCTCTAATAGCTATTTCTACTCTTATAAGAAGGTCGACATTATGCATAAGTAGAAGGTAACTAAATGCTATTACCTTTAAACAGCAGTTAAAGGGAGCTCCTTACTACCTGTTAGGATAAGCTAAACCTATTAACAAGAGGTACTTAATTAGCTTAATAGCAACAAGTACTCTAAAGTCTAGAAAGTAATTAAGTAAGCTAAATAGACAGCAGCCTCTTCTTTAGCTATTATAGGATTAACCTAGCTAGTTAAAGCAGAGTTTCTAGGCAACGTACAGGCTGCTCTAATTAACCCTAAGATAATAGCTGTTAATAACTTAGTATTACCTAGAGTCTATAACATTATAGATTTTAACGCTTATCTACTGTCTAACAGTACTATTTTAAACAATAGAGCTGCTACCTACTTTATTAACAGCTCTAATTAACTTATCTCTAGTTCTTTTAGACTCTCTAACTAAACTAATATAGTAGAAGCTAGCACTTAAGCTTTTTCTATTAGTAGATAAGGCGCTTATTTGTTTAAGAACGCTCTTTATAGAAAGCGCAGCCTAAACACTAAGAACCTAATCCTTTAGAATGTTATAGTAGTAGAAGAGTTCTATGTTAACATTATTTCTAAAGCACGCCTTTAGGAAAAAGAAGTTTAGTACCTAGAGCTAGATAGCTCTTTACATGTTAGTTATATTAATAATCTAAATAGGAGTATTGTGTGTGCTACGCTTAAGCGTGCTTATAACCTTACTTTCTTTAAATATAAGCTACTTTCCTGCTATTTTAACTCCTCTATCCTAAACTTAGTAATAAAACAATCTTATAAGTTATACCCTAGGAGCTTTCTAGAACACCTATAGCACGCACGTGTAGGCTACCTAGAACTTAAAGCACTATAAGCCCTAGTAAAAGAAGCGCGCAGCGTAGTTATTAATAGAACGCTCTAGAAGAATTGTAAGATCTATACTACAACTTATACTAAGTAAGTAATTTCCTAGCAAAAGCGCGAAAAGCCTACTAAGCTGTTTTAGAGAATTAGGTAGGATTTGTTTAATATGCTACTTAGAAGAGGGGAAGAGCTATAAGTACTTTTAATTAAGAAGTACTACAGTAGAAAGCTCTTTGTTTATACTCTACAGAGTAAAACTTAAGTTAAGATTTTACAGGTACTTACAAATTTTTTAAGCTAGGTTACTACCTAGTACAAGCTCTAAATCTGCAAAATTAGCTAGAATAACAATACTACTACTTTCTTATAGAGAGAGAGCTCTGCGTATAAACGCTAGGCGCTTAAATAAGAGATTAATATTAAGTAAGTGCCTCTATATACACACGAACTAAATAGAGCAGCTAAGTAAGCAAGGTAGGAAATAATTACTAAATCTATTAAAATAAGGAGCAGTGCTAACCTACCTAAGAAGCTCTAGCTAGAAGTTGTTGTAGTAGCAGTATAGCTCTATAATATAAGTCTAACACACTTAAATAAGCTATAACGCCTTAATAAGAAGCTTAATTGCTAGTTTACTTACTATTTCTACTAGTATAAACTAGAGCAGGTAAGAGCACTTATGTAACAGGCTAGGCCTAGGTACTAGCTCCTTAGCGTATACTGCCTTAGCATTACTCCGGCTCGCGCTTCTTAGTATAGACTAAAGCTCCGCTACAGAGCTAACGTGTCCGAAACAGAGTTATAAAAACTCTGCAACCTCCGTCCTAGAGGTTGTCCTCTATTAAATCTATCTTGTATTTTACTAGCAAATTCCCTTAGAAGTTAGCTCCTTACAATTGGATTTAATTACTAAATAAGGATTAATAAGCAAGACGTACAATAACGCTACTAGGCGTCTAGGAGAATACGGCATTAAGCTGTGCACTAGTAACAACAATCGATTAGACGTCAGGACTAAACTCTAGAACCTTGCTAGGGTTAGGGTTAGGGTTAGGGTTAGGGTTAGGGTTAGGGTTAGGGTTAGGGTTAGGGTTAGGGTTAGGGTTAGGGTTAGGGTTAGGGTTAGGGTTAGGGTTAGGGTTAGGG